>CM035840.1:375368010-375678010 GCA_020510985.1 Pholidichthys leucotaenia | reverse complement strand
CCTGGTTCCAAAAAAGGATGGCAGCATATGATTTTGCATTGACTTCAGGGGTCTGAACTCCATCTCACATTTTGACTCATACCCTACTCCCAGAATCAATGATTTGATTGAGCGCTTGGGAAAAGCCAGATATCTAACAACAATAGATCTTTGCAAAGGTTATTGGCAGGTAAAACTTGCTCATCACTCCAGAGAACTGACTGCCTTTTGAACACCATGGGGGTTGTTTCAATTTACTGTCCTGTCTTTTGGATTACATGGAGCCCCAGCAACATTTCAGAGGCTGATGGATAAGGTACTATGTGGGTTGTCTGATTTTGCTGCAGCCTATCTGAAAGATATTGTAATTTATAGCATTACCTGGGAGGATCACCTGAAACATCTGCAGATGGTAATGGAGTGCCTTCAATCTGCTGGGCTGACTGTCAACCCCTCAAAGGGTGTCTTTGCCAAGACTGAAATTGAATATCTGGGGTTTGTTATTGGAAATGGAGTAATAAAGCCACAAGTGAATAAGATCAGTGCTGTTGAGTCCTGCCCCTTGCCAGAAACAAGAAAACAACTTAGATCATTTCTTGGTATGGCTGGATTTTACCATTGCTTTATCCCTCGTTTCTCTGCCAGGGCACCTACCCTGAATGATTTGACTGGATCTAGATGTCCCAACCAGATCCAGTGGACAGAGGAGGCAGAGGCAGCCTTCCAGGACATCAGACAGTCATTGAGTAAGAGCCTAGTCTTGTACAGTCCACATTTTGATGAACATTTTATTCTTCAAACTGATGCTTCAGAGAGAGGTCTAGGGGCTGTTCTTCTACAGGGACCACCAGATGAGCGACACCCAGTGGCCTTCATTAGCTGTAACCTGTTTCCCAGGGAGAGGAGATATTCAACAGTGGAGAAGGAGGCACTGGCAGTCAAGTGGGCACTAGATTCATGTAAGTATTACCTTCCTGGAAGAGAGTTCACGGTGGAAACAGACCACAAGGCTCTCCAATAGCTGGAAAGAATGAAGGATACAAATGGAAGAATTGCAATGTGGTACCATGCAATGCAGCCATACTGTTTCACCATCCATCATATTCCAGGCAAAGACAACTGTACAGCAGACTATCTCTCTCGCTGTCCCAGCAAGAGATTTGAAGAGGGGGAGTGTGTGATGGCTGTATCAACAGCCACACAATGGAACTGATAATTTGGTAATATTCATCCAACTAACACTCACATAATTTAGATATATCCTTTAGATCATTTCACGTTTAATTTGATTTGCAGTCACTACAATGTTTTATGACATTACACTGTTTTAAATGGTGACATGGGCATTTGTTTCACATTGTTTTGTCATTAATTTATATAAGTTGCATTAATTATATTTTGGGCAGCACGGTGGCGCAGTGGTTAGCACAGTGGCAGTGTAACGGATGCCAACTAGCACTGTTCGGCGTAAAACGTTAGTAAAACCTCCCTCCCGAAAAGCCTCATACAGTATCGGTAGCGCTGAGCTATCGGTCGGACCTTTAGCTCAGCGCGATCGTGCTGTGTCTCCCATGCTCGAACTGTGTAGTTGACTGGTAGGTCGCGGGTTCGTGTCCCCGAGTGGGCGAACTGCGCAGGATGACCTCAGTTACAATGGTGCCGTGAACCCGGGATGGGAGTGAGGTTTAAGGGGGAGAGTGTAACGGATGCCAACTAGCACTGTTCAGCGTAGAACGTTAGTAAAACCTCCCTCCCGAAAAGCCTCATACAGTATCGGTAGCGCTGAGCTATCGGTCGGACCTTTAGCTCAGCGCGATCGTGCTGTGTCTCCCATGCTCGAACTGTGTAGTTGACTGGTAGGTCGCGGGTTCGTGTCCCCGAGTGGGCGAACTGCGCAGGATGACCTCAGTTACAGCAGCACAGCAAGAAGGTCATGGGATCGATTCCACCCTTGACCATCGTGGGTTCGATCCCACCCCCACACCATCGGTGACCCTTCTGTGTGGAGTTTGCATGTTCTCCCCGTGTCTGCGTGGGTTTACTCCGGGCACTCCGGTTTCCTCCCACATGCCAAAAACATGCAAGTTAGGTTAATTGGCATCAAAACTGGGGATTCTAAATTGTCCTTAGGTATGGATGTGGAAGTGAATGGTTGTCTGTCTCTCTGTGTTGGCCCTGTGATGGACTGGCGATCTGTCCAGGGTGTACCCTGCCTCTCGCCCAAAGATGCTGGGATAGGCTCCAGCCCCCCCGCGACCCGAAAGGATTAAGCGGTAGAAGATGGATGGATGGATGGATGGATAATTATATTTTTCTCTATTTTGAGTTACCTGCTGGTTCACTCCTTCCTGTCTGGTGTCAAAGAGGAGCCTGAAGGTGAAGCTGGTTTAAATGCAGAGGCCAGTAAAGTGGACTGAACCATCTGCTGTGACAGCATGGGGGAAAATGGAGCTACTTTGTATTGCATTCCACTGTTATTTCTGTAGTTGCTAACTTTTAATTTAAGATGGTTTATTCTGCTGGTATATAGGTTGAGTTTTTCCTCATCTACTCAGGTCAGTTTGTTGAGTTCAGGTCTTGTTATGTTGAGCCTTATTTTTTGAGTAGAGTTCTGTTTACTTGGCCTTGTTTAAACAAATGGACTATTTTTATTATGTGTTTTTGAGCTTTCTGTCCACTTGGGTATAATAAAACCCAGATTTTGAAAATTATACCTGTGTCGGTATGTCTTTTGACTGCTTGGTCCCTCACAAGGGCCTACCGGTAGTCCACCCAGTTGCCCAGGGTCATGTTTGTTTTTATGTCTGTCTTATAATGTTAGTAATGGTTTTGGTTTTCCCAGGGGGATGGTGAATGTTGTGTTCTGCCATAACATTATGCACGGCACAGAAAAGGTGGCGCAGGCACGGGTGATGTCATCACACCGTGCCTATAATAAGAGGCTGACGGTGGCAGCCCGGGTCTTTTGGTGCTCAGCCTCTAGTCATACACAGCCTGCACCCTGCTAATATTAGCTTGTTTAATCTGTTCCACATGCTACTAGTTTTGGCTAATAAAAGGTACCGTTCAGCACAGCCATCATCTCCACTGTCCCTCATTCACAGACACAACAGACAGTATAATACTTTGTCATAGCAGAGAGGCTTGTAGGCTAAAAGCTTCAGACTGACGAGTCCATCCCACTGGCTCTACCCTCTCTCTCTTCTGTTTGGAGTAGACAGAGGGTAAACACCAGTTCGTGAGGGCACTGAAACCACCGGTCTGTCCAGACCCTCGATCAGAGTCCGTACCAGCCAAGGAAGATGTAGACACACTTCCTGTCTCCCCTGGAAGTTAAAGTAAAGTGGGCACACTCCTCATTCATTCTCTTAAAAATTGGCATGTTTGGCTAGCCCAGTGAACACACACGCAGGCTCGGGTGAGATTTCAGAGTCTTTATTGACAAACAGGTGTATGAATGCGTGAATGTGGAATGTGGATGTCTTGTTGGGGACAGGAGCGCCGAGGACAGACCAGAACACCGTACAGCCAGGCAACCCTAAGGACAAGCAGAGGACAAGGGTGAGATGAACACACACAGGGATATGAGGAGTAATGAGTGTGGCTTACTTGCAGGGATTTGGTGACTGACATTGGCAAGACCAGCTCACGCCTGGGAGACAGCGCTCTGATCAGCTTCACGGGTCGAGGGTAGGAGAGTTACAGCAATGAGGAAGGAGTGCCGCCGCCAGGAGGGTCCACCTGTGCACAGGGGATGAACTGAGAGAGCAGGTGAGTGGATGACCTTACGTGCAAAGGACGAGAGGAGCGCGGGTCTTAGTAGTAGGCGAACACAGAACATCACAAGGAGGAGAGCTGATGACTCCAGGCCGAAGCCCTGGGTAGAGCAGGCTAAATAGGCGCGGCCAGATGAGGTGCAGGTGTGCGCACAGCTGGGGCGGATGACAGGCGTGAGCGGGCTGTGACAAAAATAAACACATTAATGCCTAAAAGGTGCATTATTAAAATGAAAATTTGGATGGAATAAAACACTATTAAGTCTATCATCATATTGTAATTAAAATGATGGGTGATTATAACTGTTCCAACTCTGTCCCTCCCTAGAAAACACCAGCGCATGCTATTTCCTTGTGCACGCAGTTAATAAGGCACTGCAAGATTTCAAAACACACCGCTGAAATAGCATTAACAAATGCTCTTCTGACGACAGACCTCCTTTTTCCTGATCAAAGTGCATTGCCACAGAATGCACCAAAATACCAATGCGCTGAGTTTGCTCACAGTCACGCCTATCTGAAATGAGGTCCCTCCTCCGAGTCCATAGTGGGCACACAGTCCACAGATAATTAAGTGGTGTGGCACAAAGAATGAAAAACAGACTATGCGCTGGCAGAAACTACCAAAACCACTGGCTCAAGGTGAGAAGTGTGGTGGAAAACTTCACTATTGACGGTTATTAGGCCCTATGTGATCTTGCGTCTCAGGCTGGAAGCCAGGTAATTCTGACATTGTTGCCTTTTTCAGTTAAGGTCTGCTTAGTAGTCTTGAAGAATTATAAGGCAAGTACACTGAGACAGCACATGAAAGCAAAAAGGTGAGATATGCTGATCTGGTGCGGAGTGTAGGGAAGGCTGATTGAACTTAAGATCCTACTGTGTAAAAGTCAGCAAATGGGGATTTGTAGGGTTCAATGACATGCCTACCCAAAGACCTAGAACTGCATAAATGTTCTGACCAAGGCAACCAGGAAAGTGGTCGAAGAAGCAGAAAAAGCAAGCTTTATGTGGAGCAGGTGGGACAAGGGATGGGCAGCTGGAAACTCCTGAAGCAGCTCAGCTGAAAGGAGTGACAGGGAAGCATCTCCCAGGAGATGTTCAGGGAAAAGGGGTGGGAAAAATTTTTTTTTTTTGAATTTTGGCCCCCAACTAATGACTGCAGCCACCCAAAAAGGCGTTGAAGGACATACAGCATGCCTGGACTCAAGCAGGTTTAACACCTACCTTTACAAACCAATAATGTTTTTGTCTCAGCAGTTTTACATCACATGACCGCTGCTTTGCATTTCTTTGTAATTATGTTGTGCTTCTGTTTATTTAGCATCTTTTCACATTTCTTTCGGAAATGCTAGACTGCTTTCTGTTTCTTCATGCTCACTTTGCCCTTTGTGTATTATTAATTTGCATCAACAAGGGTCCCCGACCAACAGTGATCTGTGTGGAGTTTGCATGTTCTCCCCGTGTCTGTGTGGATTTACTCCGGGATTTCTCCGGTTTCTTCCCACATGCCAAAAATATGCAAGTTGGGTTAACTGGCATCAACTGGGGATTCTAAATTGTCCTTAGGTATGACTGTGAGAGTGAATGGTTGTCTGTCTCTCTGTGTTGGCCCTGCGATGGACTGGCGATCTGTCCAGGGTGTACCCTGCCTCTCACCCAAAGATACTGGGATAGGCTCCAGCCCCCCCACCCCCCCGCGACCCAAAAAGGATTAAGCGGAAGAAGATGGATGGATGGAAGATGGATGGGTATTAATGGTGCTTTCATTTGCCAGTTTCAAGTAAGAAATATCGAAATTACATCACATCCAAGTCTGCCACATTCCAGTCCAAGTAGTCAGAAATCCCTGACTCTAGCATTAGCCACTGTTAGCAACACCAAGGAAAATAATTCAGTAGGTGGCAATTCGGGTATAAAGATTCAAGAACTCTTTATTCATTATGTGTGTACCAGTGACGTGCAGTGAGGTTTGTGGGTGGTGAGGCACTGGCTCTTTCAAAATCAGATTTACAAATATATGAACACAATCGCATAAGCTTGGATTTCATTTCAATTGAAAGTTTGCATGTTTTATGATCTGCTAATTGTACATTATAAAATTTGATTATATAAATAATTTATTAACAAAACAACTAAGGCATTTTACTGAATTGCCTCTTGATAGAATGTGCAGTGAATTTAAGTTCCGTTCTGTAATGCATGTCTAGAGTTTTTATTGTGAAGGGAAGAAGCAGAAATAGTAGTACACTTCAGTTGCTTTTGTTTTGCGGAAAGGCCGTTAAGGTTCTGCTGACTAACTCCATGCCTACATGTTTTCATTTCATTAAACTCTCCTGAATATAAACTAAGTGGAAAGATCCTTGTCTACACAAATAAAATGTATTGAGTTATTTTACAAATTTTGGGGGCCCAAAATTGATTATAGACTACTGGTTTCAGGCCAAGGAAGAATTAAAATTATAGCGGCTCAGAACGCATTTGCTGTGCACCCTGTAGATGCACAATTCAATACAAATTCAAGTATATAAAACAAGTATGCATGGTCTTACCTTTACTCATAAATGAAATCCATCCACCTATCCATCTGAACAAAAATCTCAGTGACTTTGTTGTAAAAGTCCTCCTTGTCTTCTTTTAGTTTTAAAAGTCTCTCTCTGTCTCAGTCGAGATCACTGCCAGTTTTGACAAAGTGTAATCTTGAGAATTTTTTAAGTTTAGCTATAAAATCTTCCACTTTCAGTCTGTATAAAATAGAACAAACAGAGGAATCCGTACACTTGACTTTCTTGGCGCTTAGCCTCGGTGTAGAAGACATCATCATCGTCATAGCAGTCTGTCGGAGGCGACAATGACTGTTTCATTGAGGTCTGATCAGATTCTTCCATGCAGCTCTGTCCTTCGCCTTCCACTGCCAGGAACTCCTGACCTTGTTAACCCAGGCAACGTCCGAGATGGTATGAGTTGCTTTCTGACTGACCATTTCATGAAACTGCTTGCAAAGTATTTGAGTACCGCTAGATTTTGCTGGACTAGCGGCACATTCTTGGCAGATAGAAGAGTAACAAGTATAAACCGAGACAAACTCCTGTGCCTACAGTGCTCAAGCACTCCCCCCCCATTGAGGCAACGGTACTGCGCAGCCTCTGACCATGATTTTTAAGTAAGGTTTTATGTCAGATTAAGAACTCTAAATATGCTATACACACATGTTAAGTACATTACATAGACTATGGAAAAGGAGGACACACAATAAAAGCTCCTACAAACATTACATTTTTGATATACACAGAGCTGTCACGAGGAACGTAGCTCTTGCATGAGCTCTAACTGGGCTGTGAAGGATTGCACAATCCTTTTGAGGCTGCATTTGTTGCTGCTTCACCTGGCCACTCTCCTTCGAACAGGAAATGCGCAGATTCGGCGATTTTAAATATATTGTAGAGGTCAAAGGGAAGGATGTGGAGGCGAGGCACGAGCGTAGGACGACACAGAATCTTTATTGACCCTTGAACATATATGTACAGCCTATGGCCCCCAGTGTGGGCCGCTGGGGCCGATCCCTGTAGAAGCCTCCCCAGTTTCTCTGCGTTCTGTTTTTATAGCTTCTTAACCTCACATAGAAACTGGGGCTGGTGCATTATGCATTGGGTATGAACAAAGGAACTGTGTGATGCAATTATCCTGACCCTTGTTACATACCCTTTCATACCTTGTTTACAGACAGGTGTTGTGATTATGCATTGGTGTGTAACAAAAGACCTGGGCAACACATTGACATAACCATACATTACAATACAGGTGTCTAAATGTGTTAGGACGTGCTGGGGTGGAATGCAGAAATGAACACCTACATTTCCACTGAAATACCCCACTCATAGCACAGCATCTCTCCAATAGCCTCTCCTAACCAAATCCTACTGTCTGGCTTCTTGTGCCAACCCTGTTTTCACTAAATGACAGAGGGTGTCAGCGAGTCTCTGGTGCTATAACCAGGTTGCTCCGGGTAGGTGGGGCTCGTCAGACTTGGGTGTCAGTCCACCTAGGAGAAGGACCACTCTGATTTCAAATCCGGGCAGGTGGTGCCCATTAGCCTTGGCCGACAAACTACCTAGGAGAAGGTAAACTCTGATTCCAAACCTCCGCTGCCTTGCGGCTATACCTGATTACAGGAAAGGCTTCGGGAGTAAACCTCGAGGATAAATCCGGAGTGGAGCCCTAAGGCAGTTGGCAGATGCTCAGCACTACTTCCGGCAACTCCTGTAGTGGAACTGGTCCCAAACTGTATTGGATCATCCTTTCCTTTGGACTCAGCCAGTGACACCGAGATGAGGACACTGGCGTATGGGCAGCCCAGTGTCTCCATACTACCCCGCCCAGGCTTTTTAGCACAAACTGGAGAGGCCACTCCAGCGGCGTCGCAAGATTCCGACACAACATTGGACGAGGCAGTTACCGGTTATAAGCTCCAACCGATTGGCGTAGGGAGGAGCGCCAGGGGTCTCGTCCGACGGTGGGAGAAGTCTTCGCAGCTTCATTGGGCAGCTACTGCCCGCCTCAAGCTGGGCAGCCCTCAGCCAGTAAGGTGCCGCCCCGCCATGGCTTGCCTGCTTTACTGGGTGTGTAGAGCTTAGGGGTCTCTCCCGACAAGCAAGCATCAATCTGCACCAGGCAGTCAAAAGGAGAAACATACGAAGACTCCAGCTCTTCGATTTGCAAGCTGGAACATTCGCACCATGTGCCCCGGACTTACCACTGATCTCCAACAAATGGATGACTCTTGCAAGACCGCCATCATCAATAAGGAACTGGCACAACTTAACACTGATGTTGCCTGCCTTCAGGAAACCCACCTGGCCGATAGCTGCTCTCTTAGAGAATCAGACTACACCTTTTATTGGCAGAGCCTGTCCCAGGATGAGTCCAGGCAGCATGGTGTAGGTTTTGCAGTGAGGAACTCGCTGATCGCCACCACAGAAACCCCTACAGCAGGGTCCAAAAGAATCCTCGCCCCCCGCATGAAGACATTGTTGGGCTTTGTGAACATCCTTTCTGTGTATGCCCCGACCCTCACGTCCACTCCAGAAACCAAAGATCAGTTCTATGAGGCTCTAGAGGAAGTGCTATCTAGAATCCAAATTTCCAAAACCATGACTACTCAGAGTTGGGACCAGGAAGCAGAGTTGCAGTCTTACACGTCTCTCTGCAGCTCCTCTTCATCCGCCACCCCTCAGCTTAGCCCCTGTCTTCCCCATCAGAGAATCGTTGTCTGCTCCCTCCAAAGTGAATAAAAATATAATGTATAAGCATCCCAAAGTGATAAAGCAAAATATTGGTAAAACTCAAATTAAACATAAAGCCTCTAAATTGAATGATTTGGCCTCTGTTCCTCCTCATAATTTAAAAATTAAATGTGGTTTATTAAATATTAGGTCTCTAACTCCCAAGTCTCTGTTAGTCCATGATTTGTTAATTGATCATCAGATTGATTTAATTTCCCTTACAGAGACTTGGTTAGGGCAAGAGGATTATGTTGGTTTAAATGAATCAACTCCCTCTGGTTATTTAAACTGTCAAAATCCCAGAAGTTCTGGTCGTGGAGGAGGAGTAGCAACAATTTACCATTCCAAATTACTAGTTAATGTAAAGCAAAAAACATGTTATAATTCCTTTGAGGGCCTGGTCCTCAGTATTGGGCACTTTAGCAATTTTAGCTTAAACCCAATTTTATTTGCCATAGTTTATCGTCCCCCATCAACCTACTCAGAATTTTTATCCGAATTTGCTGATTTCTTAGCTGATTTAGTGCTGAAATCTGATAGAATAATTATAGTAGGGGACTTTAATATACATGTGGATGTAGATAGTGACTGCCTTAATGTGGCATTCAATTCAATATTAGATTCAATTGGGTTTTCTCAGAAAGTAGGAAATTCTACTCATTACCTCCACCATACATTGGACCTTGTTTTGACATATGGCATAGAAATAGAAAATCTTGTAGTGTCTCCTCATAACCCTGTACTGTCAGACCATTGTCTGTTAACCTTTGATTTTACTATTTCTGACTATTTGGCTCCTAAAGAAAAATATTATTACAGTAGATGCCTCTCAGATGATGCTGTTTCCAAATTTATGCAGATTGTTTCCTCTATGCCATGTGTCAACACAACGGAAATAAGCTATAGACAGCTTGCTCCTTCTGTAATTGATAACATGGTGGATAGTGTTTCAGCTTCTCTGCATCAGACTCTAGACTTGGTGGCCCCCTTAAAAAAGAAAAAGTCTAATCAGAGATTTCTAACTCCTTGGTTCAACACAGAAACTCGTACCTTAAAACAGAAGACTCGTGACTACTAGTCAGGACTTTATGAACTTTTTCAATAATAAAATTTCATCCATCAGAGATAAAATCAATCAGATTCTTCCCACAGTTAACTTAATTACTGTAACTACTACAACTCCTTCTATTGATGTCTGTCTTGATGAGTTTACTCCAATCGACCTTTGTGAGTTAGACAAAATAGTTTCCTCATCCAAACCTTCAACTTGTCTTTTAGACCCTATTCCTACCAGGTTATTTAAAGAAGTCTTCCCACTTATTGGTAGCTTTATTCTTCATATAATCAATTCTTCATTAACTTTAGGCCATGTACCGCAGGCTTTTAAAACGGCTGTAATTAAACCCTTACTCAAAAAGCCAACGCTAGATCCAGGAGCTTTAGCTAACTATAGACCAATCTCTAATCTCCCTTTCATTTCAAAAATCTTAGAAAGACTTGTTGCTGCGCAATTATTTGACCACCTGCAGGGAAATGGTTTACTTGAAGAGTTTCAATCTGGGTTTAGAATCCATCATAGTACTGAAACAGCCTTAGCGAAGGTCACTAACGACCTCCTCATTGCATCTGATAATGGACTAGTTTCTGTACTTGTCCTTTTAGACCTTAGTGCAGCTTTTGATACTATCGATCATAATATTCTACTTGATAGATTAGAACACTATTTTGGACTTAATGGAACTTCGTTGCAATGGTTTAGATCTTATTTATCTGATAGGTTCCAGTTTGTTCATGTAAATAATGAGTTTTCTTTCAACTCAAAGCTTAGTCATGGAGTTCCACAGGGATCTGTGCTAGGCCCTACTCTTTTTAGTTTATATATGCTTCCGTTAGGCAACATTATTAGAAAGCACTGTATACATTTTCATTGTTATGCAGATGACACACAATTATACCTGTCAATGAAGCCAGATGATAGTAATCAATTAGCCAAGTTAGAAGCCTGTCTTAAGGAAATCAAAGCTTGGATGACTTGTAATTTCCTGCTATTAAATTCAGATAAGACTGAAGTCATTCTTGTTGGTCCAAAAAACCTTAGAAATTCCTTTCCAAATCAAACTTTCAGTTTGGATGCGGTTACTCTTTCTCTTAATAGCTCTGTGAGGAACCTTGGAGTTATTTTTGATCAGGATTTGTCCTTCAATTCACATATTAAATTTGTTTCTAAGACTGCCTTCTATCATTTGCGTAATATTGCCAAGATTAGGAGCATCTTGTCTCAGAGTGATGCTGAGAAACTGATCCACGCTTTTGTTAGCTCGAGATTAGATTATTGTAATTCTTTATTATCAGGCTGTCCTAAAACATCTTTAAAAAGTCTTCAGCTGATCCAAAATGCTGCAGCAAGAGTTTTAACAGGTACTAGAAAGAGAGATCATATCTCTCCGGTTCCAAAGTTGTTCCAAACAAGGGAGAAACGATATCACTTCAGAGGAACATGTATATTTCAAAAGCCTACAGTGAGAACAACCACCAAGCAACACTGTATTTCAGTGCAAGGAGTCAGATTATGGAACGATTATGGACCTGAATTAAAATCATGTACAACGCTTGGACAATTTAAACAAAAACTAAAGGAAGAAATACTCCAAACATATTTACAAGACGACATGTAAACTCACATAAGGATTGACATATCCAGCCTGTGTTGTGTTGTAGCTTAGTTTTTTGTTTTTTTTTCTCTCTGTGACATTCTGTCTTAGATTTGTCTTGAATAGTAACTGCTTAACTTAGCTTAGCTTAGTTTTCTTTTTCTTTTTTTTTTCTCTCAGTCACACTTTGTCTTAGCTTTGTTCTAAATTGTAATCACTCTTGTCTTGTTTACTCTTTTTTCTTTGAATTCTTGGATGGAATATGGGTGGGCAATATAAGCTGCGGCTTCAGCCATCACCCATTTCGGATAACTCACGTGGAATTGTTTAGTAGAAGGAGTCTTTGTCTAATTTGACCTTGTTGTTATATTATACAGTTTCTTTAACCTGTACTGTATTATCCGAAATAAATAAATTCATTCATTCATTCATTCATTCATTCTGGCCTCCCTTCATTGGCTTCCCATAGAGTTTAGAATTAAGTTTAAAATCCTTCTTCTTACTTACAAAGCTCTAAACAATCAGGCTCCTTTTTATTTAAAAGATCTGATACTACCGTATTATCCTAACAGAGCACTACGCTCCCAAAATGCAGGATTACTTGTAATACCTAGAATCTCCAAAAGTACAATGGGAGGCAGAGCCTTCAGCTATCAAGCTCCTCTCCTGTGGAATCAGCTGGCAATCTGGATTCGGGAGTCAGACTCGATCTCTGTTTTTAAGAATAGGGCTAAAACCTACCTTTTTGATATAGCCTACAATTAGGGAGGGATCATGTGTTTCTGAACCCTCCCTTAGTTATGCTGCTAATAGGTTTAGTCAGCCGGGGGACCTCCAGTAATGCACTGGGCCTCACTCCTTTCCTCACTCTCTATGAAATTTTTTTTTTTTTTTTGCTGGTCATTAACATCTGTTTGTTCTCTCCCATAGATTGAGTCCCCATCGTGCTGTTTGCTCTCTACATGTCTGTTCTTTTCTTCTTCTCTATCCCCTCACCCCCCAGTCAGTCGCAGCAGATGACTGCCCCTCCCTGAGCCTGGTTCTGCTGGAGGTTTCTTCCTGTTAAAAGGGAGTTTTTCCTCTCCACCGTCGCCAAGTGCTTGCTCACAGGGGATCGCCTGATTGCTGGGGTCTTTCTGCAACTGTGGGGGTTCCCCCCCTACAGTTGATAGTGCTATGAGATGACTGTTGTTGTGAAATGGCGCTATATAAATAAAGTTGAATTGAATTGAATTGAATTGAATCCCCCACTCTGAAGGCTTATTTTTGCTAGGTGACTTCAACGCTCGCATCGCAGCAGACTGGCAAGTGTGGCCATCCTGTCTTGGTCACTTTGGCATAGGCAGGATGAACGAGAGTGGACAGAGGCTGTTGGAATTCTTTACCTTTTGCTCTTATTAAAGACAAATTAAAGACATTGTCTTTAATAAGAACAAAAGGTAAATAATTAAAAGAAGACAAAATGAACCTACTTGAGCTGTTGGAATTCTGTTGTCATCACAGCCTCTGCATTACAAATTCCTACTTCAAGTGTAAAGAGCTGCAGAAGTGTCTTGGAGACACCCCCGGTCCTGTCACTGGCACCAGCTAGATCTTGTCATCACCAGAAGAGCGGACCTCAGCAGTGTTCTTCACACGAGAAGCTATCACAGCGCTGATTGTGATACAGATCATTCCTTTGTTGCCAGTAAGGTCAGACTGAAGCCAAGGAAGATCCACCATGCCAAGACTAAGGGTCGCTCCCGCATCAACACCTGCAGAATTTCTGATCCGATCAAGGCTCAGACCTTCGCTGACAGCTTTCAGAGGAAACTTGAAGCTCATCTCCAGTCCGATATCCCAGGCAACGTGGACACCAAATGGAACCACCTTCGCGACGCCATCTATGACTCAGCCATGACCGCATTCGGAAAGAAAGAACGCAAGAATGCTGACTGGTTTGAGGCTCACTGGGACGAAATGCAGCCAGTCACAGAGGCCAAAAGAGAAGCACTGCTGGCTCACAAGCAGAACCCTTGCCTTGGCACACTCGACGCCCTTTGAGCAGCAAGGAGCAAGGCACAGCAGACTGCCCGCTGTTGCACCAATGAG
This sequence comes from Pholidichthys leucotaenia, assembly GCA_020510985.1. Classification (NCBI taxonomy): domain Eukaryota; kingdom Metazoa; phylum Chordata; class Actinopteri; order Cichliformes; family Pholidichthyidae; genus Pholidichthys; species Pholidichthys leucotaenia. The sequence goes on along the minus strand of CM035840.1, from coordinate 375,664,234 downwards.
TACTGGCAGAGCCTGTGCACCAACATCCAGGTAGCTGCCGATTGCGGATACGCCAAAGTAATGTATGAGGGCATCAAAACAGCTATCGGGCCCACAAGCATCAAAACAGCACCGCCCAAAGCTAAGGCAGGCAAAGCCATCACCGACAAGAGCAAGCAACTCCAGCGTTGGGTTGAGCATTATCTTGAATTGTACTCGACCCAGAACATCGTGACAGACGTTGCCCTCGACGCCTTGCCTGGCCTACCTGTCATGGAAGAGCTTGATGAAATGCCCACGCTGGAAGAGCTCAGCAAAGCCATAGACTGCCTCGCCTGTGGCAAGGCTCCAGGGAAAGATGGTATCCCCCCAGAAGTTCAGAAAAATGGGGAAACAGCCATCTTACAACCACTATATGATCTCCTCTGCCTTTGCTGGGAGCAAGGTCACATTCCCCAAGATATGAGAGATGCCAACATAGTTAGATAGATAGATAGATAGATACTTTATTTCGAACAAAAAAGTATAACAAAAACAAAACAAATGACAAATGCAATAAAGTAACAGTATACAGTGTTCGAAAGGGAGAAGGAAGAAGTGAACACTTATTAATTCCATCTCCTCTTTTCCATAAATATACCCATGTGAATTATACACAAATTACCACATTTAAGACCCCAAGTAAACAATTAACTGTATATTGTACATATCAACATTAACACCCATCCATCCTAGCATACATTGATGTCCATACATCAAAACCAGCCTCAAACAACACAAATATACACAGTGCTGTCCCACCCACCATTCCATAGTGTCCCATAGTGTCCCAGAGTGAGCATAGTGTATTGTATATATAAATACTATCAGAATCAGAATCAGCTTTATTGGCCAAGTATGCACAACACATACAAGGAATTTGACTTTGGCTAAAAACTTGCTCTCGTTGTTCAGGTGGAGGATTTAAATAAGGATTCAATGACAACAGAGTATGTACAGTAAATTACAGTCTGTCCACGTTTCTATAAAAGGATGCAAATATATACAGGAATATATGCAGTTATTTACTCAGACTAACCACACTTTGCAGAAATATATGAAAAAATATACAGTCACACAGTATTTCAATGTGAACTCAGATTCAGTGATATAATGTGAATGAAGTAAAAAGCAGTGTGAAAGTTATGTGCAATGTAATAATGGATGAAAAGTCATGAGTACAGCAGCAGGTAGGACTAGGTGAATGTTAGGAGTTCATCAGAGTGATGGCTTGAGGAAAGAAACTGTTCCTGTGACGGGTGGTTTTGACCTTCAGTGATCTGTAACGACGACCAGAAGATAGAAGTTCAAACAGTTTGTGGCCGGGGTGTGATGGGTCAGCACAGATGTTTCCCGCCCGTTTCCTGGTTATGGACCGATATAAGTTCTCAATGGAGGGTAGGTCGGTACCAATGATCCTCTCCGCAGACTTAACGATCTGCTGCAGTCTGGTCTTGTCCTGTTTAGTGGCAGATCCAAACCAGACAGTGATGGAAAAGCAGAGGACAGATTGGATGATGGCGGTGTAGAAGACAACCAGCAGCTCCTGAGGCAAATCAAACTTCTTGAGCTGACGCAGAAAAAACAACCTCTGCTGGGCCTTTTTCCGGACAATGTCTATATGGGAGGACCACTTCAGGTTCCGGGAGATTGTGGTACCCAGAAACTTGAAGGAGTCCACAGTGGACACTGTGCTGTTGAGGATGGTGAGTGTGGTGAATGAAGGGGGGTGTCGCCTGAAATCCACAGTCATCTCCATCGTTTTGGCTGGGTTAAGTTCAAGATGGTTCTGGCTGCACCAGAGGATCAGCTGCTCCACCTCCCGCCTGTATGCAGACTCATCATCATCCCGGATCAAACCGATGACTGTGGTGTCGTCCGCAAACTTCAGGAGCTTCACCGAAGGGTCCTCTGAGGTGCAGTCGTTGGAGTAGAGGGAGAAGAGCAGTGGGGAAAGGACACATCCTTGGGGGGCACCAGTACTAATTTTTCGGGAGCTGGATGTAAATCTCCCTAGCTTCACCTGTTGCCACCTGTCAGTCAGAAAGCTGGAGATCCACTGGGAAGTGGAGGGGGGCACCTTGAGCTGGAGGAGTTTCTGATGAAGAATGCCTGGGATGATGGTGTTGAACGCTGAGCTGAAGTCGACAAACAGGATCCTGGCGTACGTCCCTGGGGAGTCGAGGTGTTGCAGGATGTAGTGTAGTCCCATATTCACTGCATCATCCACTGACCTGTTTGACCGGTAGGCAAACTACAGTGGGTCCATCAGGGGGCCTGTGATGACCTTCAGGTGGTTCAGCACCAATCTTCTCCAAGGATTTCATGACCACAGAGGTCAGGGCAACAGGTCTGTAGTCGTTTAATCCTGTAACAGAGGGTTTCTTGGGAACTGGAATGATGATGGAGCGTTTGAAGCAGGAAGGCACTTCACGCAGCTCCAGTGATCTGTTAAAGATCCGGGTGAAGATGGGGGCCAACTCGTTGGAGCAGACTCTCAGGCAGGACGGAGACACATCATCAGGTCCTGCAGCCTTCTTGATCTTTTGTCTCTGAAAGACCCGGCGCACCTCCTCTTCACAGATCGTTAGTGCTGGTGGGAGGTCAGAGTGGAGGAGGGATGGAGTTCCTGGGGCTGCAGATAATCCTTTTGTGTGGGTGGGAGGTGAGAACTGTAGGTTCTTTTCAAACCTGCAGTAAAAGCTGTTTAGGTCGTTAGCCAGCTGGAGGTTTTCCACAGGGTGGGGGGATGGTCTCCTGTAGTTGGAGATATTCCGTAGGCCTCTCCAGACAGAAGCAGAGTTGTTGGCTGAGAAGTTTTTTTGTAACTTCACACTGTAGCTCCTCTTAGCAAGCCTGATCTCCTTCGTCAGCATGTTTCTGGCCCGCTTGTACAGAGTCCAGTCACCAGTCCTGTAGGCCTCCTCCTTGGTCTGACGTAACTGCTTCAGTTTAGGAATGAACCAGGGTTTATTGTTGTTGTATGTGCAGAAGGTCTTGGTCTGCACACACATGTCCTCGCAGAAACAGATGTATGACGTCACAGTGTCAGTGAGTTCATTTAGGTTAATGGCTGCAGCTTCAAAAACACTCCAATCTGTACAGTCAAAGCAGTACTACCCTTCTAACATATATCCTTTCAGCAAATAATGTTTGTACCTCTTTTTGAATTGATTTCTGTTTGTACATAGTTTCAGTTCCGGCTCCAGACTGTTCCACAAATCCACCCCACAGACAGATATGCACATACTTTTCTTGGTTGTTCATATCTTGGGTTTTGTAAAGTTTAAGTCTCCTCTCAAATTATGATCATTGTCTCTTTTTTAAAATATTTTTTGTATAGTCACGCTGTATAAGAGCAAAGGCGACCGCAGTGATTGCAACAATTACCGCGGCATCTCTCTTCTGAGCATAGTTGGCAAAGCCTTCGCCCGGATCACCCTGTTCCGCTTGCAGAGCCTAACAGAGCCTCGCTTCGCGAGTCTATCCTGAGTCCCAGTGTGGCTTCAGAGCTGGAAGGTCCACAGTGGATATGATCTTCTCCCTCCGTCAGCTGCAGGAGAAGTGTCGAGAGCAGCAGCAGCCATTATTCCTTGCATTCGTGGACCTGACCAAAGCCTTAGACTTAGTTAGTCGAAGCAGGCTCTTCCAGATCCTGCGAAAGATCGATTGTCCCCCAAAGCTCCTTGCAATCATTTCCTCCTTCCACATGGACATGCATAGTACTGTTTGCTTTGATGGAGCCACCTCAGATGCCTTCCCAGTCAGCAGTGGAGTGCAGCAGGGTTGCGTTCTAACACCGACTCTCTTTGGAATTTTTTTCTCAATGCTTCTCCACTATGCCTTTGCCAACTGTCCTGAAGGTGTCTATGTCCGCACGAGATCAGATGGAAAACTCCTCAACATCGCAAGACTTCGTGCTAAAACCAAAGTCTACGAGGTCCTCATACTTGAGCTACTGTTTGCAGACGATGCTGCTCTACCATCGCACAGCGAGGAGGGCCTGCAGCACCTGGTTGACAAACTGTCCCACACCTGCAAGGAGTTTGGGCTTATGATCAGCCTTAAGAAAACCAACATCATGGCACAAGATGCTGTCTCCTCTCCTGTCATTACCATTGACAACACACAGCTGGAGGTTGTGGACACCTTCACCTACCTAGGGTCCACTGTTTCAAACACGCTCTCGCTGGACACTGAGATCAGCTCCAGAATCGCCAAAGCAGCTGCTGTCATGGCCAAACTCAACAAGTGTGTGTGGAACAACAATCTGCTGAGTTTGAAGGCCAAGTTGCTCATATACCAAGCTTGTGTCCTGTCCACTCTCCTGTATGACAGCGAGTCCTGGACAGCCTATGCCAGGCAGGAGAAGCAGTTAAACGGGTTCCACCCCCGCTGTCTTCGGCGCCTTATGCATATAAAGTATCAGGACAGAGTCCCCAACACCGAGGTCCTTGTGCACGCTGACTTGCCAAGCATCCCTGCATTTCTCAGCTAGATACGACTCCGGTGGCTCAGCCACGTGCACCACATGGAGCCTGACTGTCTGCCGAGAGAAATCCTTTACTGAGAATTGCGGGTGGGCGTCCGCCGTGTGGGCCGACCGCTGTTGTGTTTTAAAGATATCTGCAAACGCAGTGTGCGCAGATCATTGCCAATAACTGTGAGGTTGTTGCCAAAGATTGAACCACCTGGCGCCACAGTGTCAAAGAGGGTGTTAAGATGGAAGCAAACACAAGAATCCAGATGGCGATGAAGTGTGTGGCGAGGAAAGAATGTGCAGCATCAGCACGTGCACCATCAATCTTCATCTGCGCCAACTGCTCCAAAGACTGCCACTCAAGGATTGGGCTGTATAGTCATTCCAGGTGCTGCTCCAAGCCTTGACACTCTAACCATTGCCTCTTCGAGACGAGGATGCCAGAGAGAGAGACATTACAATACATCCACCCCCCTGCCCTTCATGCTGCAGCTTGGAGCAGTAGGGGGCGAAGGCGCATCTTCTTTTCTTTCCTCAGGGGGGGGGGCATAACTTAACAGTTCCATCTCATTACCCCTGGGGGCTCTTTCTCCTTAGGTCCATTGTTCTGCCTTCTGGGTGTGAGGGACAATCCCTCACCACTGTATCTTGTGTCCACCACAATATAAATATTGTTGAAATGATTGGAATCATTCAGAAATTACATTTAGACCTACAAGACAAATTAGTGGACAAATAACATTTTTATAATTCTTTATTTTTTTTATTTTTTCATAACAGGTGAGGCCCTGCCTCCCCTGACCCACATCATTGATGTACCCATTAAAACACCACAGTGGCATGTTCACTGATAGAAGTTGGGACTAATTCAACCAAATGTCAGTTTTTTCCAGTTATTTTTTTTTTTTTTTTTTTTTTTTTGTTACTTATTTGTACCCGTAGGTAGACTTGGTTTGCAGTCTGGTGACAAGCCACCGGCTGCTGGTCACTGCGTGCGCGAGCGCCCTAAACCTACATGTTTTTGGTGTGCGGGAGGAAACCGGAGAAATCCCGGAGTAAACCCGCGCAACACGGGGAGAACATGCAAACTCCACACAGCTCACTGTTGGTCGGAGGGCTGGGATCGAACCCACGATCTCATGATCCCCGCGATCCCCCGGCCGAGGGTAAAACTGTGCTGCCACAGTGCTAAACCACTGCGCCACCGTGCAGTTATGAGATTATAATTAAACTTTTGAGGAATGTGACACAATACATGTATTTATCATCCTGTCAGGAGAATTTGTATTAAGAGTGAGACGATTTCACCCCGCAGTACAAGAACACAGCGCTGTTTATCACATCTCTGGTATTTTTGAGACTTCTGAAAAGCAAATTTAAGGATGGGTTGTCCTTTTTAAAGTTGACTGCAGCTTTGACTTTGGATAAGAGACTTTGTAGGACTTTTAAACAATGTAATTTCCCAGTTTGGGATCAATAAAGTACATCTATCTATCCCTTGACACTGGGTAAATTGTGTAAACTGATGAATCAGAAGGAGGAAATAATCAACCACCATGTCTGACTGAGTCTCACAAACAGCAATGCAAAAAACAGACACCACAAGAGACAGGAGGAGGATTGCTACGATAAAACTGCTGTGTTGTCAACATTATGAGGCTCTCTTTTGGGTGGAGGCTTTTCAACAGTATTCCATACAGAGCCAACATTCCCCACCTTAAGTTTCCTCAAACCTCATGATAAGACCTTGGCCTAACTGAGTATCTGTGCATTCACTCTGGTGTTTGGGCAATGCTGCCAACCCTGATAGGAGGAAAGAGAATGCCAATTTCTGTCAAGCATGCTATGGATTGTTTTATTTTAACACAGAATACATTTCACATGGTGGTATACTCCCAAAACCACAGCGGATACGTCACACTACCCTCCCTGCTGATTGCCACACCGTGACCAGCACGTGCCTGCTCAATGCAGAGCATACAAAAAAAACCATATGAGGTTATGCAAGAGTGGAGTTGGGTGGGTGTGGATTTCAGCTCGAGTAGCTTACAGCCTGACAGAGAGCAAGCAATCCCTTGGCCCAGCCTCATTTGTTACCTTAAACCTGGTCACTTTATGTGCCTCATGAAGGTCAAAAAAACCTTCTGCATGCCATATCAGCAGAGGCATGGCTTCTATCTGGCTGGTTTAAGATGCTTTCACACCTATTACACACACACATACTGTACAGTATATGCATATAGCAGGTTCTCAGTTATGCAAAGTATAAGCCTTTGAGCAAAGCAGCCTTAACAAATATACTGGAAGTAAAAGCACAGCATCAGTGCACTTGAAACATCTAAAGAGCTGCCCATATTATTTTACAGATTTTAAAAAATGTGAGCAATTTCATACATGATGATAAAAAAAATAATAAAGCACAAATTATAGCTTTAACAGTTCTGTTCCCATAGTGTGTGGAATAACGGGACCCACTGTGTGTAATAGGTACACAGTAGAGACAGAAACCGTGACAGTGACACGGTGTCCTGTGTAGAATTAACATGTTAACTACATGCATCACTATGATACCAGGTTGCAAGGGCAGCAACATGAGCAAAACAGCACACCACACACTAACAGATTCTATTCAATGTCCCAGTCAGTGTTGTTAGATTTTGTGCAACAACTGGGATTTCTTTTTTTTTTTTTTTTTTTTTGCTGCTCATTAAAATTAGTCTGCTCTCTCACTTAGATTGTGATTGCCTGGTTAGTTGTTTGTCCTCTACATGTCTGTTCTTTTCTTCTTTTTCTCTACCCCATCACCCCCCCCCCCCAAAAAAAAATGTCACAGCAGATGATTTCCCCTCCCTGTGCCTGGTTCTGCTGGAGGTTTCTTCCTGCTAAAAGTGAGTTTTTCCTGTCCACCATCACTAAGTCCTTGCTCACAGGGTATCACCTGATTATTGGGGTCTAATACTGAAATTATAGGGTCTCAAGCCTACAATTCAAATGCTACGGAATGTTGTTATAATGCTATGTAAGGTGAAATGAATTGAAAAACAAGCCTACCTAATATCACCCATGTACTTTTAGGCCAGCTTTTGTCCATTCTTGAGCCTCATATCATAGCAGCAAAGGCATGGACCTGGCAAATCTCTTTGGAGAAATTTGTGAAATCTCTTGCAATTGGAGACCATAGGTGCCTTCACATCAAACATGAGCAGGTGAATTTTTCACACGGCACAATTATATTATAACTCAATGTAAACATGCGAATAGACATGAATTCACCACCTGAGTGAGATGCAGACAGATAAAGTTGCCTTTATAACTTATAAAGCTGTGTTCAACCTGCTGTGGAAATCCCCAAAACAACGTCATGCTTAGGTTTACATTATCCAATGGGGGTTTCATCTGAAAAAGTTGTCTCTGCCTCCAAAACTTCACAAGATGATGAGTGTTTACACTGCTGTCTTGCTAGCCTTGTTAGCATGTCTGTGGCAGGAATCCGTGGTTAAATAACTCATCCCGATTCAGCTGACGAGATCCCAGTCCTTCTGTCTGCAAGTGAGTAACAGTCTCATTTTCAAACTAGTTTACTCTCCAACAGTGTTTTACAGTTACTGAAATTTGATCAGAAGCGTTACTCGCATTATTCATTCTATTAAAATGGATAGATATTTTTAGCACATGTAAATACAAACTGACCCTACGTAGCTGCCATCAGTCAATGTAACTTGTTGCAATGAGCCTCTTCACTGCTGCAGCCAGCAGCCACAAATGGAGCTTGTTCCTGCTGGGAAAAGATGAAGCTACTTTGTTTTTGTGGAAATAAACAGATTACTTTTCCTTTGTCACGGTTAAGGACAAAAGCATATTGGTAGCTTGCAAGCTAAAGTGCGATTGAGACTGACTGCAATCTCCACAAGCACCTGAGAACAGCAACAAGATTCAGCAAAGCTAGTGTTATGCTATGCTAATAACACCGTGTAGTGGGTCTACGTTTTCTGAACAGCCACGGCTGGATTTCAAGCACAGGTATGCATCTGGACAGTTTGTGACTCAGCAAGAATTAAACCAACTGATTGCCAGATACGTTGTTACAGAATGAAGATCTGATAACAGTCACTTTCCATCAGACAGCTGAGACTGTGATCCACTGAAGTTAAAACACATTTACTTGCTACCTGGATAAAGATTATTCAAAAATGGATTTGATCGCCAAAAGGAATTTAAGGGACTGAATCATATCTCTGTCACAGCAGATGTTTGGGCTGTGGATAATGAACATTTTCTTTGGATCACTGCACATCGGATTAAATCCATGACATAAAGGTAAGAAACGTTGACAGCTTTATGCAGAGTTGCCAACTCATTCTTTTGGAGTGATTCTCAATCTTTTTCCCTCTCTCACTCCACAAACCCTATTTCTCACTCCAAAATGAGGAAATTACTAGCAATTTTGTGTTGATTTTCTTTAGATTTTTTTCCACATTAAGAGCTCTCAAGACAGGATAAAGCAGACTGAACATGTTCTAAAAGCTCTGTCTGAAACAGTCTGCTTTCCGCGTGACATTAATAAGCCCATAATGTAATCCATTAATTAAATTATCTTGCTATGTGTGCAAGATGATTTAAGTATTCATTTAAAAGTAACGTGAAAGTTATCTTTCCAAGTAGCTGGCTACTTTAATCATGCAGTAATTGGTAAGTAACTCAGTTACTTTTGAAAAGAAGTAACTAGTAACTGTAACTAGTTACTATTTTTTAGTAACTTGCCCAACACTGCTCTCCAATGTTGATACTTTTACTCCTATGATGGCAGGATCTCAAAGCTAGTACTATTCCTCGGACATGAATGCGCAATTTCGCGTGTGCTCGCCTCGTTCCATTGACTTTGTATGCATTCGTGCTGCCCGTTCACGTTTGGTGTGAAGGAAATTGAGAAACCCAAATGAAATTTAAATAGCAAATAATGATACAGTAGATTATTTGAAAAATGGCGTAAAATACAGTATGATGCATATCATTATGATAATTATGATTCCTATGTTACACTGGCCTACAAATACTTAATTGAAGTCAGACCTTGACCTGAGATAACCCACACAGAGAGTGAGTGTAGGGAGGGGCTCTTTACCCTGTTGTTCAGACATACAGCTACTTACTGCTGCAGCTGGACATTGAAGCGAGCAGGTCGCTATTATACAGACACGGGCTGTGCAGCTAGAGCAGGAGAATAGGGGGAGTAGTTGAACAGTTGCCAGGAGGGGGGTTCTGGCCTCAGGCCCCCTGCATTTGCCTGCCTTGTTTGTTGGCATGCAGCGCCTCTTGTAGGGGGCACAAGTCACCAGAGTTACACTTAGTGCATAGTGGTGAGAGCAAAAATTTTTATCATAGATATTCAATGTACAAGTGGGTGAAAGGACAGGTGGTTCCCCTACTTCTTAAAATCTGTCTATAAAAGGGGCTGCCCAGATGGCAGTGTTCAGTTCTCCCTTCCTAGATAGGGGACTCCGTGCATTTTGTTTTGTATTTGTCTGGCACAATACTTACTAAATGCATGTTTGCAAGGAATTCTACTGCCTTTTGGATCATTTTTCAAGATCCTTTTGGAAGCTTTATCTGAAAACCTGTGGAATTATTATAAGTCTTCCTTAAATGTAGTTCATCTGGCTCAAATATTTCTACCATGACAGTCAAATCGGATTTAAGTGTAAAGAAACATGATGGTCAACACTTCCATCTTCTATCAGCTCACTTTCTTGTTGATTAAGTTTATGGTCACGTGACACTCCACACAGTGGTCCTCATGTAAGAACTGTTAGTACTAACAGATATGTTTGTAAATGTGACATACCGTCAATTTATGTGAACTTTTGGGATTCACCAATCTGTAATTTAGTTCATTTACTAACAAAATTTACAAGTGGTCTAGGCAAGTTGTTAGTTATGTGTAAATAATTTAATTCTAACCTTAGTTTTCATTAAATGGCTCTATATTTTGTCTGAATAAAGTGTGAGTGTAAACCCTATAAAGTAATAATTAGTTAAGATTCTATAGTGCTATGAGTTCTTTAATGTAACGTGTAATGCTTTGTGTGTGAGAAGAAGGATTTTAAACTGAATTCTAGATTCTATAGGGAGCCAGTGAAGGGAAGAGTCCAATCAGCTGGATGATCTGTGTGGGTGTTTATGGAACATCATTACTGCTGCTCTGGGTGCTTCATTGCAACTGAGCATTTATGCTGTTTTTCTGCAACTGCTCCCAAAGTCTTAATAAGTAAATCAAAACTCCCAAACTGCATAAATCCTGAATGATGTAACACATTTCCTTTTTACTGGTCTGTCTTTCTTCCTAAAGTCTTAGGTTTTAAATTACAGAAATGCAGCTGGTCAGGTCCAGTGACTGCCCTCACCACGAACACAGTGATATCAGGTGTTGGTGCTGATGCAGGAATCTGTGACCTGTGTGCAAGGTGTTACCTCAGCTTATTCTGGACACTGAACTGGAAAATCTCAGCAATATTTCTGATATTTATCGATGGCTGTGAAGTTATACAAGAAATCTGTGCTTTACATTTTGTGGCAGGGGGAAACAACCAATTGGCAGTAGCCGATGGGACTAATTAGTGGGATGAGAGGCACACTATAAAAGGGGCAATTATAAGCAGGTAAATAGTGCTGTTTTGATCGATCCCTCTTGATCGTCAAACATGTCATTAATCATAATATTGAATAAAACAGGGCTTGTCACACTCCCCTGAGGAACACCATTTTCTATTTCAAAGTCATTAGAAACTTCTGATCCTACTTTAACCCTAATTGTCCTGTGTGTTAAAAAAAAATCCATTATCCAATTATACATCCTACCACCAATGCCCATTTTTGATGGAGCCATATGGATGAGGGGAAGAAATGAGAAATTTGTGTTCAAAACATCAGGAAAGCAATGGAGAAAGTGGAAAAGTGGTCATATGACTGGGGATTTAAATTTTCAAACAGTAAAACCTGCTATATGACTTTCACAAAAAAATGCAGAACTTGTACAGAACCATTAACATTATATACTGCTCAAAAAAAAATAAAGGGAACACTTTGAAAATACATCAGATTTTAATGGGAAAAAATAAGCTGGATATCGAAATTGTAGCAGGCTAGTCCAGTTTACTCAGATTAAAGGAACACTTTTTAATCTGAGTAAGATGATATATAGACTAATAAACAAGTCTATATTGGCCACATGAAAAATTAATAGTAGTGAGAACAACGTAAATGTAACTGGTACAACAATGAAATATGACTTGGGAAAATAAAATAGTTTGTTGAGACAATTCAAAAACTTTACTGCAAAAGGTTGCCTTGAAATTTTAAGTTTTCTCAACTATTTTTTTTTACGGTGTGGGCCCTAGGGACACATACAAAGACTATGTGGCCACGATGGACATGTTTTACGCTGCCTATAACAATGTAACGGCACGGAGAATGGCCTTCTTCTGGCGGCGCCAGAGTGAGGGTGAGTCAGTCTGGCATTTTGTAACAGATCTCTGGGAGCTAGCAAGTACCTGTGATTTCAGAGAGAAGCTGGAAGAGATATTACACGATAAGCTAGTGGAGAGTACTAACAACAGGAGGCTGCAGTATAGGCTGTTTTCAATAGCAGGCAAGCTAACACTGGATGAGACTGTGAAATGAGCATCCCAGATGGCAGCAGAGGACAAGCTATTATCACAGCTAACGCCACCTAACCAACAAGTGCCTTGCCCGACCTCGCGAACACAGGTCGCCATCGTCACCGTCCACCACTCCGTCCACCATCGTCATCGTCCACCAAAGAAAAAGGGTAGAAAACGGGATAATGAAGGTGAGCGCCCTAAACGCAGTGGTTGTGGTTCATCTAAACATCAGACTCAGTCACTCGCCTGCTAAGCCAGAGGAGTGAAATGCTACCGCTGCAGAAAACTAAACCATTTTTCCAGGGCATGTCGCTCAGCCTGCATGGACTTAACGGCCCGCTCACCAGGCTCAGCCACTGTTCACTCAGTTGGCGCAAAATACTTGTCATTCAGGCGGTGTATGGTGGAACTGGACAGCATCGACGTGCCACTGCTGCTGGACACGGGAGCCTCGAGGTCCTTTCTGAGTGTGTCTATGTAACAGGTTTGTAAGCTATTAAATATCCATTACAGGTTCAGAATCCCGGCCACACCAACACAGATCGAAGGACATAACTTAGTTTAAAATCAATGTTCTCTTTTTTCCAATTCTTGGCCAAGGCAGAGAACAAATGAATAAACATCACTGATAAAAAAACACAATAATTACACATAACAAAAATAATTTTTTTGTAAGCTGTCTGTGTTTTTTCAACTGATTTAAGACAATTTTGCACCACTGAATCCGAAAATGACATCCGTTTCTCTCGATCAGGTCAGGTTTTTATATTAAGTTATAAGCAGTTGTACAGCAGTTGTACAGTTGTACTGTAAATTGAATAGTAGACAATGATAAAGGTAAGTACATGTAAATTGAATGTTACGTCATCATTGTTCAAAATTCAGAGAATTTTAAGAAATAAAAAAGAACTTTGCATCATATAAAGTGAAAATACCCGTACATGTAAACAAAAACGTAAAAAACATGTGTCCATAGTTCAAAACGTTGACCTGATTGAGCAAAACCAATGTGATTTTTGGATTCAACACATCAAAATTGTCCTAAATCAGCTAAAAAAAACCTTAGACAATAAATTTGGTGTTGACCAGTGTTATCTCTTCTTCCCAAAACACAATCTAAAAAGAGGTTATAATACCACGCAGTCCAGCCCAGTCTCTAAAAGCCACTGGGTTTTCCTTGCACCAAGAGGGAAGAATCATCCTCAAATTCACCACAATCTGTTCCAGAATCAAGCATCGAGAGTTCCACGTCTCTGCCCCGCTGTTGGAGGAAGGAATGGAAAAAACACAATCAGTGCTCAGCCTGGCTCATTACTGGCACTTTAAAACAATTCACCCACACTTGAGTTACTACTTTCATTTATTCAAGAAGTGCAGGCCCATCATATCCAATGACCATCTCAACATGGCTCCCAATTCCCACGCTGGAAGACCCAAATCCATGAAGAGGACAGGTGACTGCAAAACGCAGTGACCAGAATTAGAGGTAAATGCAACATGCAGTGACCAGAGATTGCTGCAGCTCCCGAGGCATCCGACCAGCTCTCCTCCTCCATCACAACTACTACCTGCGTTTCCCTCAACAGGAGTAGAAAAAGCCCCGGCTGACAACGAGTTCATTGATTAATCACCTCCAGCTAGTGAGCCACTTAACTGCTGTTCACTTCGCACAGTTAACAGGTCCACAGTGGAAAAAAACAGTGCAATGTGTCCATCACACAAACAACATATTCAAAGGTCAATTATAAGTATCACTGCAAAACAAAATAAAACATCATGCATATAATAAAAGTTTGTCATAATTCACACTGCTTTCAGTTAACCAAAATGCTGTTCACAAACACACTATCTCCCGACGTCTACGGTCAGGACACTGTTCCCTTGGAAAACCATTGCAGCTGATGCAGAGGACTTATTTGGTTATGGCCAAACCAGAATCGGTATGGTAGGGACAGTCACTTTTTCTGTACAGTACGGCCTCAAGGCCGTTCCATTGTTCACCTCCCAAGTGACGTGCCAGGGGGCCAACTTGATGGGCATCGACCTGATCAGCAAGCTGGGTCTCTCCATCACTGACCCAATGGATGCCACCGTTCTGGCAGTCACATCATCCTGGCAACACCGCTGGCCAATGCTTTTCACTGGGCTGGGCTGCCTCCCCTCTTTCAACCATCAACCGCTCATTGACATGATTGTGCCACCAAAAGTTCAGCCTCTGTGCCGGCTACCCCTTGCGCTATGGAACAATATCACTACAGAGCTGCAGAAGCTGTTGAACACCAGCATCATTGAGCGGATCAACACATCTCCCTGGATCTCAAACCTGGCGGTAGCAAAGAAGAAAACAGGCAGCCTATGACCGTGTAGCAACCTCAAAACGGTAAACAAAGCAGAGATCCCTGACAAATATCCCCTGCCCACAACAGAGATGCTGACGGCAGTGTTCCATGGCGTGAAGGTTTTTTTCTAAACTAGACCTCTGCCAAGGTTACCGCCACCTGACAGCCTTCATCACCTACATGGGAGTATTCAGGTTCACCCACATGCTCTTCTGCCTTAGCTCTGCCCTGAGCTGTTTTCAAAAGATCATGGCTACCATCTTGTGTTTGGACGACATCGTGGTGCACAGCACAACAGCAGCCTCCCACGACGCCCACCTTGATAAAGTTATGGAGGTACTAGCAAAACACAGCTTAACATTTAACATGGAGAAGTGCATCTTTGGAGCAATGAGTTTGTGGGTTTCCACCTGTCTGCCAATGATCTGAGTCCTCTGCACTCGAACGTCGAGGCGATACTGCAGCTGCCCAAACCATCATGCCCCATGCAACTTTCATCCTTCTTAGGCATGGTGAATTTTTAAGGGCGTTTTATCCCTCGGTACTCAGAGATGACAGACCTACTGTGCGCCCTCCTGAAGCAAGATGCAACCTGGGTATGGACCCCGGCGTGCGCTACCACCGTCAGTGAATTAAAGATGTGGCTCACCTTCTCACCAGTACTCACTTCAACCCACAAAACCCCACGTTCGTGATGTGTGACGCTTCCAACACAGCAGTGGGAGCCATTTTATCACAACTGCAAGGAGGAACCGAATGCCCAGTGGCGTTTGCCTCGAGGTCACTAACCTCAGCCAAACAGAAGTACTCAGGGGGAGAGAGGAATGCAGTGGTGTTCATTTGGCCGTGCGAACGCTGGCACATGTACCTATTTGGACGAGGTTTTGCGCTGTGAACAGATCACAAAGCCCTCACGGCACTGCTAGAAACATTGGGGTCGGGACACAGACCCCTGCACATCTACAAGTGGACAGAGAGACTACAGGCGTACAACTTTAACACCCAGTACACACCAGGCAGAGAAAATATGGTGGTGGACCTCCTGTCCCAGGCCACACCTAACCCCACTCCAAATGGCCACTGAGACCCCCTGGAGCCAGAACTGATTCACATGCTACATGGGCCACTCCAAAATGCCATCTCCGTACAAGAGCTCTACAAGGCATCTGAACCGGACCTGACATTGACTCAGCTGCGCACATTCATTTGCAGGGCTGGCTGGCCAAGGTGCTGGGGGAATTGGCACCCTTCCACAGAGTCAGGTACGATTTATTATGCTAGAGCGACATCAGGGTGGCAAGGGGGCACTGCACGGTGATTCCGGAGGCACTCAAAGGCCGCATCTTGGCCATGCGACACGAGGGTCACCTGGCTGTTGTCAGGGTTAAACAACGGTCTAGAGGCTCAGTATGGTGGCCAGGGAATGAGAAGGACATGGAGGTCATGGTGAAAGACTGTGCACCCTGCCTGGCCAGTGGGAAAACAGGCATGCCATTACCTCCACCCCTGCAACCCCTGCCATGGCTATCAGCCCCGTGGAAACATGTCCAATTGGACATATGCGGTGAATTGCATAGTGCCCCCCAGCACCTACGCTTTCTATTAGTGGCCTACAACCTCCACTCGAAATGGCCTGAGGTGTGGCCCTCTGGCTCAGTCACCACTGACATAGTCACCAACTTCCTCACCTCCTTTTTTGCCTGCTGGGGTGTGCCGGATGCAATCACAACGGACAATGGACCGCAGTTCACCTCGGCGGATTTCAAGGCCTTCATGAAAGAAAGGGGTATTAAACATATAAAAAAAAACACCTTCTACCATCCTCAGACGAACCGGGGGGGGCGGGGGGGGTTCAGTGAGACCCTCAAGAATGGCCTCAGGGCACATCTAGAGGATGGGCTTCCATTTTCAGCCGCACTACAGAGCACCCTACTACATTATAGAGCAACACGTCACACCACAACTGGCAGCTCCCCGGCATTACTGATGCTGGGATGCGAGATAAGCCTTCCCCTGGACCGACTACGCCCCCCAGCGGCTGCTACACCACCGGAGATGCCCTCACCTAGAGGGAGGGTGGTTGAACAACAACAACAGTGGATGAAGCAAAGGTTCAACAAGAAGCGCAGGGTGAAGGAATCAAAACTCGCAGTGCTGGACTGGGTTTGGCTCTGATGTCCCAACTACACCCACAAGTTGCAGTCGTTTTGGACAACGCTGATGCAAATCACAGTGCAGGTGGGTCCAGCCACTTTTCCTCTTGCTGATGGGTCACAGTAGCACGCCAGCCGCTTCAAAAAAGTGACACGACTTCGGCCCCGAAGACAGCCACGAACACGACGAGACCAGGCTGGGACTTTGACGACACAAGACCCACAACCTCGGACAAACATCTACCGGAACCGGCAATGGTGGCGCGACCTGAGTACCGCTCGGCCCGGGTCTGACAGAGACCCCGCTACCTTAGGGGTTTTGTAACTAAATAATGGACTCTTAAGTGTAGCCAGGATGTGACCGATAACAGTGGCAGAATAACCCACTCGGTCACGGGGGCATACCAGTAGTCCACCTGGGTGCCCAGGTAGCTGTATATAGTTCTTTGGGTTTTTCAAGGAGGGGTAAATGTGGTGTTTGGATGTGGTGGCTCACCGTAGGTGATGTCATTACGTGACGAACTGGCCATGGTGCGATACAGCGCCACTCTTCTGTATATAGTTCAGTTGTGTATTGAATAAAGGAGAGTGCAGTTCATGCCCACTGTCCGCACTTCAATTTCTTTTGTAGTACTGCGGTTGGTGGGGGCCTCCACTCATAGCCTGGCTGGGAGTTCACTCACCTTTGACGTATGATGATGGTTTGTTTGCTTGTGTCTTGTTTGCTTTCACTTTTGTTTGGCACTGATAGTATACTCCCAGTTCTCTGGGAGTGGGTGGTTGATGCCCAGCCACCGTAGTGCCTTTTTATCTTTTTATTTTTGGTTTTAGATGCCAACAGGAGTGATTGGTTTAATAAATAGCCATGCATGGCAAGTAACCCACACTGGCTATCGTGGCCTCTTAATTGAATCCCCTGTGGTTGATGTAACCCAATGTCACAATTTGATAAGTAAAGTTTATATAGTATTAATTGTCAGGTATTAGTTTATGGTACCATGGAAAGAGCCATTTTGATTGGTATTTTAGCCAAGAAAATCTGCATGAAGACCAGAAAACATACTAGTCTTAAAATGAAGGTAAGGCAGACAAATACACAGACATGTGGAAAAATTAGGACACCCTGCATAAGCCTGTCTGTTTTTTTTAACATATTTTGGCATATGGATATTTAATATAAATGTTAAAATACTGGGAGATTCACATAATACAATTAAACAATTAAAAATGAATGAAAGACTTTTCTCAAATTTTCTGTAAAATGTAATTCTAAGCAAATAGTGAGGAATAAATTAGGACCCCCCCATCTTTTTAGGACCCCCCACATTCATTTCCACTTACAATGGCTGAAATAAATGTAAACAAAAATGCAAATAAAAATAAAAACAAGGTTAGACAGATATGTGAACATTTCTTAATAAAGAAATGAATATTTAAAGGGGTGTCCAAATTTTTTCACTTGACTGTATATAACCTTGCCTGCCCATTAGCAACTTTTCTTTCATAAAATTATTTCTTTTTAATTTGGAACCTATGTTCTTTAATTTTTTTTTCTCTTAAATGCTACTTTTCTCCTAAATTAGCTGTTTTTGCTCTTGTAAATTAGTGAGGCTTATCTTTTGAATTTGCAAGGTTTTTTTTTTTTAATAAATGTGTGTTTTTTCCCTCATATTTTTTTTTTTTTTGCATTAAATTTTCACTTTTTGCCATGTAAAGACATGGACAAATGCTTTGACACCCTTCCATACATAAATACAGTGGGGAAAATAAGTATTGAACATGTCTACATTTTTCTCATTAAACACATTTCTGATGGAGCCATTGACCTGAGAGTTTCACCAGATAGTAACAACCCAAGTAATCCATACATACAAAGAAATCAAGGCAACTGTGTTTACAAAATGAGTTATATTTAATAAAATGGAGTGACACAGGAAATAAGTATTGAACACACGGTGAAATTAATTTAATATTTAGTAGAAAAGCCTTTGTTGGTAATAACAACTTTTAGACACCTACTGTATGGAGAAACTAGTCACAGGCATTGCTCAGGAGTGATTTTAGCCCATTCTTCCACACAAACTTGTTATCATCAGCACTCCGGTCCTCTACCTTTCTGCGCTTCGTGGCTGGCCTGCTGTCTTCAGTGACCGGGGACTCCCCTGGTCCCACCTCAATGCCCAGCTGGTAGCTTGGAGCCCTCTTTTGGCGTGCAGTTAGCTTCATGGCTAGCCCGTCCACAGACACTGATTGTGCCGTTAGCTTCTCCCAGCTAACTAGCTTAGCCTCGTTTGGCACCAACACTCCCGCCACCCACAGCATCGTGGTACTCGTCTGCCCAGTGAAAAAATCGGCCAACCGTTCAACAGCATCCTCATAGCGCTCCATCTCTCCCAACGTACCAAGAATTCTTCAGCCCTTCGCGCCGAGATGAGGGGCTAGGAGCGCTTGTTGTCTTCTCCTGTCGAGTCCACCTAGGCCCAGGGCCCCGATGTAACCCTCAAACATGGCCCTCCACTTTGGCCACAGGATCACCGGCTCTCCCGTGTACTCCAGAAATGGCACTAGGGGTTGCGGTAGCCCATACGCTGCCAAAATTATCCTCGTCGCCAATATGTTATGTATGAATAATATGAGACAGGAGCCGTGCTGAACTGAACAGCGAACCACTCTTTATTATCAGAACACAGAATTATATACACCAGTGGCCGTGCCTGCCTGATATCACCCTGTGGCGGGTTGCTTTTTGCTTGCTTGCTTGCGGTTGTCCATCGAGTCCGATGATGACGTCCACTTCTATCGGTGAGTCCTTTGATGGCTGTATAGTCCTATCCTGGACCCACATGTCCTGTTGCAGGTAGGGCATGTAAAAGTTGTAGTAGTGGCAGCAGGGGCTGCAGGTGCATTCCTCCTCAGTCTTCTCTCCTGTCTCCTGGCCGTCCTGTCCTCCTCCATCATATGGGTCCCCACAAGGCACTGCTGTCGCCAGGTGTTCCGGTCAGCAGCAGCCTCCTCCAGAGCCTCAGGTCTGATCCTGCACTTCTTTAAGGCCATCTTTAGCTGGTCCTTGTAGCGCTTCTTCTGCCCTCCAGCAGAGCATCAACTATGGTGTAGCTGGCCATATAACTCCCTGCGAGGCAACCGGTTTGGGGGCATCCTCACCACATGTCCCAGCCAGCGTAGCTGGTGCTGGGTGATCGTTGCCTCAATACTCCTACAGCTGGTCTTAAAGAGTATCTCAGAATGAGGCACATGGTCACGCCAGGTGATTCCCAGGATGCGCTGAAGGCAGCGTATATGGAACCGCTCTAGATCCCTAATGTGGCGGCTGTAAGTCACCCAGGATTCACAGCTGTAGAGGAGAGTAGTGACACAGACTGCCTGGTAAACAGAGATCTTTGTTTGGAGATGGAGGTTCTTGTTCTGGAAGGCCCGACGCCGGAGTCTCCCAAAAGAAGCTGATGCCTGCCTGATCCTGTTCTGGACCTCACTGTCAATGGTGTTGTCTACAGAGAGGATGCTCCCCAGGTACTTGAAAGATGAAACAACAGACAGCCGTTTGGCGGGTACGGAATCACACACACACTACAGTCACGACACCACAAAACTGTCTTCAAATCTTCAAGGTTCTGTAGGTGTCTTCTATGAACTGTGATCTTCAGTTCATTCCAGAGATTTTCAATTGGATTCAGGTCAGGTGACTGACTGGGCCATTCTAGCAGCTTTATTTTCCTTCTCTGGAGCCAGTTGAGTTTCCTTGGCTGTGTATTTGGGATTATTGTCTTGCTGAAATATCCATCCTCGTTTCATCTTCAGCATTTTGGCAGATGGCAACAGCTTCTTATCAAGGATGTCTCTATACATTTGTCCATTCATCTTTCCTTCAATTATATGAAGTCTGCTTGTACCATGTGCTGAAAAACACCCCCACACCATGATACTCCCACCTCCAAACTTCATTGTTGGTATGGTGTTTAGGGGCTGATTCAATTCAGTTCAATTCAGCTTTATATAGCGCCATTTCACAACAACAGTCATCTCATAGCACTTTCAACTGTAGGGGAAAACCCCACAATTGCAGAAAGACCCCAGCAATCAGGCGATCCCCTGTGAGCAAGCACTTGGTGATGGTGGAGAGGAAAAACTCCCTTTTAGCAGGAAGAAACCTCCAGCACAACCAGGCCTAGGGAGGGGCAGTCATCTGCTGCGACTGGCTGGGGGGTGGGGGGACAGAGAAGGAGAAGAAAAGAACAGACATGTAGAGAGCAAACAGCATGACAGGGACTCAATCTATGGGAGAGAACAAACAGATGTTAATGACCAGCAAAAATATTTCATTGAGAGTGAAGAAAGGAGTGAAGCCCAGGAGGTCCCCCGGCTGTCTAAACCTATTAGCAGCAGAACTAAGGGAGGGTTCAGGGGCACATGATCCCACCCTAATCATAGGCTATATCAAAAAGGAAGGTACCCTATTCTTAAAAACAGAGATCAAGTCTGACTCCTGAATCCAGATTGGTAACTGGTTCCACAGGAGAGGAGCTTGATAACTGAAGGCTCTGCCTCCCATTGTACTTTAGGAGATTCTAGATATTACAAGTAATCCTGCATTTTGGGAGCGTAGTGCTCTGATAGGATAATAGGGTAGTATCAAATCTTTTAAATAAAAAAGGGCCTGATTATTTAGAGTTTTGTAAGTGAGAAGAAGGATTTTAAACTTAATTTTAAACTCTATGGGAAGCCAGTGAAGGGAGGCCACAACTGGAGAGATATGATCTCTCCTTCTAGTACCTGTTAAAACTCTTGCTGCAACATTTTGGATCAGCTGAAGACTTTTTAAAGATGTTTTAGGACAACCTGATAATAAAGAGTTACAATAATCTAATCTACAGCTAACAAAAGCGTGGATTAGTTTCTCAGCATCACTCTGAGACAAGATGCTCCTAATCTTGGCAATATTATGCAAATGATAGAAGGCAGTCTTAGAAACAAGTTTAATATATGAATTAAAAAACAGATCTTGATCAAAAATAACTCCAAGTTTCCTCACAGAACTGTTAAGAGTAACCACATCCAAACTAAGAGTTTGATTTGGAAAGGTATTTCTAAGGTTTTTTGGACCAACTAGAATGAATTTAATAGCAGGGAATTACAAGTCATCCAAGCTTCGATTTCCTTAAGACAGGCCTCTAACTTGGCTAACTGATTACTATCATCTGGCTTCATTGACAGGTATAATTGTGTGTCATCTGCATAGCAATGAAAATGTGTACAGTGCTTTCTAATAATTCAATTCAACTTTATTTATATAGCGCCAATTCACAACAACAGTCATCTCATAGCACTATCAACTGTAGGGGGAACCCCCACAGTTGCAGAAAGACCCCAGCAATCAGGCGATCCCCTGTGAGCAAGCACTTAGTGACGGTGGAGAGGAAAAACTCCCTTTTAACAGGAAGAAACCTCCAGCCCAACCAGGCTCAGGGAGGGGCAGTCATCTGCTGTGACTGGCTGGGGGGTGAGGGGACAGAGAAGGTGAAAAGAACAGGCATGTAGAGAGCAAACAGCACGATGAGGACTCAATTTATGGGAGAGAACAAACAGATGTTAATGACCAGCAAAAAAATATATATTTCATTGACAGTGAAGAAAGGAGTGAGGCCCAGTGCATTATTGGAGGTCCCCCAGCTGACTAAACCTATTAGCAGCATAACTAAGGGAGGGTTCAGAAACACATGATCCCTCCCTAATTATAGGCTATATCAAAAAGGTAGGTTTTAGCCCTATTCTTAAAAACAGAGATCGAGTCTGACTCTCGAATCCAGATTGGCAGCTGGTTCCACAGGAGAGGAGCTTGATAACTGAAGGCTCTGCCTCCCATTGTACTTTTGGAGATTCTAGGTATTACAAGTAATCCTGCATTTTGGGAGTGTAGTGCTCTGTTAGGATAATACGGTAGTATCAGATCTTTTAAATAAAAAGGAGCCTGATTGTTTAGAGCTTTGTAAGTAAGAAGAAGGATTTTAAACTTAATTCTAAACTCTATGGTAAGCCAATGAAGGGAGGCCAGAACCGGAGAGATATGATCTCTCTTTCTGGTACCTGTTAAAACTCTTGCTGCAGCATTTTGAATCAGCTGAAGACTTTTTAAAGATGTTTTAGGACAGCCTGATAATAAAGAATTACAATAATCTAATCTCGAGCTAACAAAAGCGTGGATCAGTTTCTCAGCATCAATCTGAGACAAGATGCTCCTAATCTTGGCAATATTACGCAAATGATAGAAGGCAGTCTTAGAAACAAATTTAATATGTGAATTGAAGGACAGATCTTGATCAAAAATAATTCCAAGGTTCCTCACAGAGCTATTAAGAGATAGGCACTATGAACACTAGAACACACTAGAACACTAGAACACAAAGAACACTATGTTGGACACTATGTTGGACATAGTGTCCAACATAGTGTTCTTTAGTCCAACATAGTGTCCAACATAGTGTTCTAATCTATCAAGTAGAATATTATGATCGATAGTATCAAAAGCTGCACTAAGGTCTAAAAGGACAAGTACAGAAACCAGTCCATTATCAGATGCGATGAGGAGGTCGTTAGTGACCTTCGCTAAGGCTGTTTCAGTACTATGATGGATTCTAAACCCAGATTGAAACTCTTTAAGTAAACCATTTCCCTGCAGGTGGTCAAATAATTGCGTAGCAACAACTCTTTTTAAGATTTTTGAAATGAAAGGGAGATTAGAGATTGGTCTATAGTTAGCTAAAGCTCCTGGATCTAGCATTGGCTTTTTGAGTAAGGTGTGGGTGACCCCCCACAGCCTACAGACTAGCAGAGCGCACAGCTGGAGCAATTAGCAGAACAATGACTGATATCAATAGGCAGCCTCTCTTTTGTCTAGCTTCTTCCTGCCAGTAATCTGCTTTGATATGTGTGACTCAAATGCAGGTGTTCATGTTCCTGTTCTGTGATGCTAGTATGCCTTTCATGTATTGTCTGTAACTGGGTATATAAGCTGACTGAAATTCATGTTCATTCTCTCTCTACCACTGCTTCTGACACACGCATTCTGTGTCTCCTCACGAGAGCCTGAGGACCTGCTCCAGCCCGCCTGCACAGGGCTGGGGTGAGTTCTATGATGGCGGGATGAATGATAATAAACTCCCTCAAAAACTCTCAGTTCGCCACTTATTATCTCATGCCGACACACTGGTGACCCCGAGAAAGCACATGCTTTGTGCAACGCAACCTTCTGGTCTGGACAGCCACATTGGTGACCCAACCCAAGAAAAGAACATGCTGGCAGCCCCCGGCGGTGACTCTCCGACGACAAGCGAACGCAGCAGCCTGACACAAATGATCTGCCCTCCCTTCTGCTACAGGGAGACCTCGACACAGAGCCACCACCAGGCGAAACTCTCCGGAGATCACCCACGACCGAGAAAGCTGCAGAAAGCTTCATGGTGAGATCTGCACGCCTGAGATCTGCACATCCACGCTGGGACCGGCCGCTCTCACAGCTCCTCCACACGAGAGCGCACGCACCTCGTCCTCACTCCACGACGGCGACCTCCAGGGCCGACGAAGAACGCAGCGCGTGGACCTGAACGCACCATGACCAATCTACAGTAACAACTCAACAGGGATGACCATCGACGCCGACGACGCTGATCTCCATCAAGCTCCCTGACCCTGACTCGCCTCTACAGCGGTCCTGCCATGCACCGAACCCCGCACGCACACTGGGGGGTTATGAGGATGGCGCACCACGCACGGGACAATAACGGCTCCACAGACCACCATCGTCCTTCGCCGCTGCACACAGAACCTTCAGGGCTGCTCACACACCTGAAGCACGCACGCAGCTCACTCACAGGATTTTGTACAGGTCTCAGCCACAGCGCACAAGGGAATTCAGCCGTCAGCTGTCCCC
The DNA here is from genome assembly GCA_020510985.1 of Pholidichthys leucotaenia. Taxonomy (NCBI): domain Eukaryota; kingdom Metazoa; phylum Chordata; class Actinopteri; order Cichliformes; family Pholidichthyidae; genus Pholidichthys; species Pholidichthys leucotaenia. Next base: position 375,639,644 of record CM035840.1, on the reverse strand, counting down.
GGGAGCTTTAGGGCTGCGCACGCGCACCTAAAGCCAACACGCCAAGTCCCTCACTGCTGCAGCTCCTTTTTTCTCACAGCCGCTACGCAGCCTTGCAGCTCCTGTTTTTCTTCATAGCCGCGAGAAGAGTCAGAGACAAATTTTTCTTCGCACAGCCACTGTGGACCTCCGCCACATTCAACGGGACAGCCCCTCAACATCGCGGATCCGCAGGCAATTTTTGCGCGGCCCAAACAATTTCGCCGCCCTGGGCCGGCACTTGCTACCCCCACCCTCCTCCCTCCCCCTCCTCCGGCACAGACTTTCCCAGCAGTTCGCTCCCAAAGCCGGACGATCGAGGCCTCAGCCCCCTGCTGAGCCCTCTGGGGGGGAGTAGTGTGGGTGACCCCCCACAGCCTACAGACTAGCAGAGCGCACAGCTGGAGCAATTAGCAGAACAATGACTGATATCAATAGGCAGCCTCTCTTTTGTCTAGCTTCTTCCTGCCAGTAATCTGCTTTGATATGTGTGACTCAAATGCAGGTGTTCATGCTTCCTGTTCTGTGATGCTAGTGTGCCTTTCATGTATTGTCTGTAACTGGGTATATAAGCTGACTGAAATTCATGTTCATTCTCTCTCTACCACTGCTTCTGACACACGCATTCTGTGTCTCCTCACGAGAGCCTGAGGACCCGCTCCAGCCCGCCTGCACAGGGCTGGGGTGAGTTCTATGATGGCGGGATGAATGATAATAAACTCCCTCAAAAACTCTCAGTTCGCCGCTTATTATCTCATGCTGCCACAAAGGGTTTAATTACAGCCGTTTTAAAAGCCTGCGGTACATGGCCTAAAGTTAATGAAGAATTGATTATATGAAGAATAAAGCTACCAATAAGTGGGAAGACTTCTTTAAATAACCTGGTAGGAATAGGGTCTAAAAGACAAGTTGAAGGTTTGGATGAGGAAACTATTTTGTCTAACTCACAAAGGTCGATTGGAGTAAACTCATCAAGACAGACATCAATTGAAGGAGTTGTAGTAGTTACTGTATTTAAGTTAACTGTGGGAAGAATCTGATTGATTTTATCTCTGATGGATGAAATTTTATTATTGAAAAAGCTCGTAATGTCCTGACTAGTAAGCTCTAAGGGAATGCTAGGATTGACAGAATCCTGACTCTTTGTCAACCTGGCTACAGTGCTGAAAAGAAACCAGTTTTAATTCTTGTTCTCTTCTATTAATGCAGAAAAATAACTTGTTCTAGCATTTCTAAGAGATTTTTTATAAATTAAAAGATGATTTCTCCAAGCTAAATAGATTTCATCTAAATTAGTGGAGCGCCATTTTCTTTCTAATTGACAAGTCTTCTGTTTTAAGCTACGAGTTTCTGTGTTGAACCAAGGAGTTAGAAATCTCTGATTAGACTTTTTCTTTTTTAAGGGAGCCACCAAGTCTAGAGTCTGATGCAGAGAAGCTGTAACACTATCTACCATGTTATCAATTACAGAAGGAGCAAGCTGTCTATAGCTTATTTCTGTTGTGTTGACACATGGCATAGAGGAAACAATCTGCATAAATTTGGTTACAGCATCATCTGAGAGGCGTCTACTGTAGTAATATTTTTCTTTAGGAGCCAAATAGTCAGAAATAGTAAAATCAAAGGTTAACAGACAATGGTCTGACAGTACAGGGTTATGAGGAGACACTACAAGATTTTCTATTTCTATGCCATATGTTAGAACAAGGTCCAAAATATGGTGGAGATAATGAGTAGAATTTCCTACTTTCTGAGAAAACTCAATCAAGTCTAATATTGAATTAAATGCCACATTAAGGCAGTCACTATCTACATCCACATGTATATTAAAGTCCCCTACTATAATTATTCTATCAGATTTCAGCACTAAATCAGCTAAGAAATCAGCAAATTCGGATAAAAATTCTGAGTAGGTTGATGGGGGACGATAAACTATGGCAAATAAAATTGGGTTTAACCTAAAATTGCTAAAGTGCCCAATACTGAGGACCAGGCCCTCAAAGGAATTATAACATGTTTTTTGCTTTACATTAACTAATAATTTGGAATGGTAAATAATTGCTACTCCTCCTCCATGACCAGAACTTCTGGGATTTTGACAGTTTATATAACCAGAGGGAGTTGATTCATTTAAACTAACATAATCCCCTTGCCCGAACCAAGTCTCTGTAAGGGATATTAAATCAATCTGATGATCAATTAACAGATCATGGACTAACAGAGACTTGGGAGTTAGAGACCTAATATTTAATGAACCACATTTAATTTTTAAATTATGAGGAGGAACAGAGACCAAATCATTCAATTTAGAGGCTTTATGTTTAATTTGAGTCCAATTTTTTGCTTAATCACTTTGGGATGCTTATATATTATATTTTTATTTACTTTGGAGGGAGCAGACAATGATTCTCTGATGGGGAAGACAGGGGCTAAGTTGAGGGGTGGCGGATGAAGAGGAGCTGCAGAGAGGCGTGTTAGACTGCGACTCTGCTTCCTGGTCCCAACTCTGAATAGTCAATGTTTTGGAAATTTGGATAAAAAAGATGCCAGATTGTTAGATAAATGAGACACACCATCCAAAGTGGGATGGACGCTGTCTCGTCTCATAAGACAAGGTTTTCCCCAAAATGAGCTCCAATTGTCAATGTAGCCCACGTTGTTTGCAGGACACCACGCAGACAGCCAGCGGTTCAAGGATGACGAGCAGCTAAACATGTCATCACTGGTCAGATTGGGGAGGGGCCCAGAGAATACTACAGAGTCCGACATTGTTTTGGCAAAGTCACACACTGATTCTACATTAAGTTTTGTGACTTCCGACTGCCGGAGACGGATGTCATTAATGGCAGCGTGAATAACAATTGTGGAGTATTTACAATTACTTTTAGCCAGCATTTTCAAATTTGACTCGATGTCGCCTGCTCTGGCCCCAGGAATGCATTTGACTATGGCCGCTGGAGTCTCTAGGTTCACGTTTCTGACTACAGAGTCACCAATGATCAGAGTTTTTTCCTCAGCGGGTGTGTTGCTGAGTGGGGAAAAATGATTAGAAACGTGAACAGGTTGGTGGTTAACCGGGGCTTTGCGACTAGGCTTCCTTCTCACCGTCACCCACCCAGTCTCCTCGCTGCTGAGGAGAGCCGGAGGACCGCTAACGGGGTTAGGTATGCTAGCTAGCTCCGCTGCAGCTAAGGGGCGTCCGTCAAGAGTAACTGGCGCAGACGGTGTTTCAATGCAGCGGAGCCGGGATTCCAACTCAGACAACCTCGCCTCGAGCGCCTCAAAAAGACAACAGTTATTACATTTACCGTTATCACTAAAAGAGGCAGAGCTGTAGCTAAACATCTGACAGAGAGAGCACACCAGAGGAGGAGAGGAAGGAGAGCTAGTAGCCATAGCTAGTGGCTAACCCAAAGCTCAGGAGAGTGAGGAGAGCAAACCACACAGACAGACAGCAAAACAGGAAGTGACGATACGTTACCACAAGTGACGATACGAATAATGTTGCCTAGTGGAAGCATATATAAACTAAAAAGAACAGGGCCGAGCACAGATCCCTGTGGATCTCCTTGACTGAGCTTTGAGTTGGAAGAAAACTCATTATTGACATGAACAAACTGGAACCTATCAGATAAATAAGGTCTAAACCACTGCAACAAAGTTCCATTAAGTCCAACATGGTGTTCTAATCCATCCATCCATCCATCTTCTACCGCTTTTCCGGAGGTCCGGGTCACGGAGGCAGCAGTTCAAGCAGAGAAGCCCAGACTTCCCTCTCCCCAGCCACCTGCTCCAGCTCTTCAGAGAGGATACCAAGGCGTTCCCAGACCTGCTGGGAGACATAGTCTCTCCACCGAGTCCTGGGTGTGCCCCGGGGTCTCCTCCCAGTGGGACATGCCTGAAACACCTCAAATGGGAGGCGTCCAGGAGGCATCCTAATCAGATGCCCATACCACCTCAACTGACTCCTTTCAATGTGGAGGAGCAGCGGTTCTACTCTGAGCCTCTCCCAGATGACTGAGCTCCTCACCCTATCTCTGAGGGTGAGTCCAGCAATCCTACAGAGAAAGCTCATTTCAGCCGCTTGTATCCGCAATCTTGTTCTTTCGGTCATTACCCAAAGCTCGTGACCATAGGTGAGAGTAGGAACGTAGATTGACTGGTAAATCGACAGCTTTGCCTTAGAACTAAGCTCCCTCTTCACCACAACAGACCGGTACAACATCCGCATCACTGCAGATGCTGCTCCAATCTGTCTGTCAATCTCTCGCTCCATTTTCCCCTCACTCATGAACAAGACCCCAAGATACTTAAACTCCTCCACTTGGGGCAGGAGCCTGTCCCCAACCCAGAGAGGACAATCCACCTTTTTCCGGCTGAGGACCATGGACTCGGACTTGGAGGTGCTGATTCTCATCCCAGCCGCTTCACACTCAGCAGCAAACCGTCCCAGCAAGAGCTGTAGGTCATTGCTGGATGAAGCCAACAGGACAACATCATCTGCAAACAACAGAGATGAGATCCTGTGGTCACCAAGCATGACACCCTCCGTTCCCTGGCTGCGCCTATAAATCCTGTCCATAAAAATTATGAACAGGATCGGTGACAAAGGGCAGCCCTGGCGGAGTCGAAGGGCCAGACTAAGAACGATCAAACAGACTGTCATGATAAATTCTATATCAAGGATTCAGTGTACCCCGCCCAGTATGGGATTACCGGGGCCCCACCCTGGAGCCAGGCCTGGGGGAGAGGCTCGAAGGCTAGCGTCTGGTGGCCGGGTTTCCACCCATGGGACCCGGCCGGGCTCAGCCCGAAGGAGTTACATGGGTCTGCCCTCCAGTGGGCTCACCACCTGCAGGAGGGATCATGGGGGTCCGGTGCTATGTGGATTAGGTGGCGGTCAAAGGCGGAGACCTTGGCAGACTGATCCCAAGCTTTCGAAACTGGCTTTTGGTGTTCTAATCTATCAAGTAAAATATTATGATCAATAGTATCAAAAGCTGCACTAAGGTCTAAAAGGACAAGTACAGAAACAAGTCCATTATCAGATCTCATAAGGTCATTAGTGACCTTCACTGAAGCAGTTTCAGTACTATGATGGATTCTAAACTCAGACTGAAACTCTTCAAATAAACCATTTCCCTATAAGTGGTCAAATAATTGCGTAGCAACAACTCTTTCTAAGATTTTTGAAATGAAAGGCAGATTAGAGATTGGTCGATAGTTAGCTAAAATCTGATTTCAGCACTAAATCTGCTAAGAATTCAGCAAATTTGGATAAAAACTCTAAGTGGACTGAGGGAGGATGATAAACTATAGCAAATAAAATTGGGTTTAACCTAAAATTGCTAAAATGTCCAATACTGAGGACCAGGCCCTCAAAGGAATTATAACATGTCTTTTTGCTTTACATTAACTAGTAATTTAATGGTGGGAAGAATCTGACTGATTTTATCTCTGATAGATGAAATTTTATTATTGAAAAAGTTCATAAAGTTCTGACTAGTAAGCTCTAAGGGAATGCTAGGTTTGACAGAGTCCTGACTCTTTGTCAGCCTAGCTACAGTGCTGAAAAGAAACCAGTTTTAATTTGTGTTCTCTTCTATTAATGCAGAACTTGTTCTAATGGTTCCAAGGTTGTCATAGCCAGGAGCGGCACTGGGGTTAAGCTCCCAGTGCTCATAAAATTCTCCTTATGGTGTGCGTCTCGAAAAGCCTCTGACAACTAAGTCCAACTCCTAGCCTGCCCGTGTGGTTTAGTCTCTAAGCCCGGCGGAACTGCTTTTACTAAAAGGAGAAGGGGCGAGGGCAGATCTCTGGCGCCTTAAAACCAGATGCTTCGGGTAGATGGTGGCTCGTCAACCTGGGAAGGTAGCCCATCTAGGGGAAGGTAAACCCTGATTTCAAACCTCCGCTGCCTTGCAGCACACCCGGTCACGGGAAAGGCTTCGGGAGTCAACCCTGAGGAAAAATCCGGAGTCGGAGCCCCTAAGGCAGTTCTCTGTTGTGCTCAACATCGTTCTGGCAGCTCCTGCGACGGCGCTGGTGCCAAACTATAGCAGCCCTGCTGTTCCTTTGGATTCATCAGTGATGTGGAGAGGGGGGACATGCTGAATGGGTAACATCTTGTCCTCCATATCTTTCTGCCCAGGCTTGAATCCTACCAACGCCCAACGCTGGAAGGTAGAACACCAGTGCGCATCGGCCTGTTCAGCCACAGGCGGTGCTGTTCCAGCAGAGTAGATGTTTAGGATTCTCTTCCATGGTCATCATAGACCGACGGAGGCCAACGAAAAAAAACTAGTAATTTGGAATGGTAAATTGTTGCTACTCCTCCTCCATGACCAGAACTTCTGGGATTTTGACAGTTTAAATAACCAGAGGGAGTTGATTCATTTAAACCAACATAATCCTCTTGCCCTAACCAAGTCTCTGTAAGGGATATTAAATCAATCTGATGATCAATTAACAGAACATGGACTAGCAGAGACTTGGGAATTAGAGACCTAATATTTGACAAACCACATTTAAATTTTAAATTGTGGTGTGGGCTGATGTGCAGTGCCAGTTCTCCCAAACATGCTGTGTGTTGTGACATCCAAAAAGTTCAATTTTGGTCTCATCTGACCAGACTATATTCTCCCAGTATTTTACTGGCTTGCCCAGATGTTGTGCAGCAAACTTTAAACAAGCTTCAACATGCTTTTTCTTCAGCAGTGGAGCAAGGCGAGTGGGCATAGACCCCATGTTGATTGAATGCATTACTTATTGTTTTCTTTGAAACAGTAGTACCTGCTAACTTCAGGTCTTTCTGGAGCTCTCCACAAGTGGTCTTTGGGTCTTGGATAACTCTTCTGATATTTCTCTTGACTCCTCTGTTAGAAATCTTGCGAGGAGCTTCTGGCCATGGCCGGTTTATGGTAAAATATTATCTCCACTTCCGAATGATGGCTCCAACAGTACTCACTGGAACATTCAGCAGTTTAGAAATACGCCTGTAACCATTGCCATCATTGTTTTACAACAATAAGGTTGTGAAGGTCTAGAGAGTGCTCTTTGCTTCTACCCATCATGAGTTCTTTGTGGTGTGACAATCTGATTCACAGACCTTTTTAAAGGCTATCAGTCAGGACTTAAACAGCTGGAATTAATTTGCACTGATGGGGGATGGCTTCCTAAATTCTGATGGATTTCAACTAGTTTCTTGGCTTTCTATGCATTTTTGCACCTCTTTTTTCTTTATGTGTTCAATACTTATTCCCTATGTCATGCCACTTTATTAAATATAACTTGTTTTGTAAACACAGTTGCCTTGATTTCTTTGTGTGTATGGATTACTTAGGTTGTTACCGAAATCTGTTGAAAATCTCAGGTCAATGGCTCCATCAGAAATATGTTTAATGAGAAAAATGTTGACATGTTTAATACTTATTTTCCATGCTGTAAATAAATATGTCTTCCAAGGTCAAAGTATGTCACTATCTGATCGCACAGTGGGTCAGATTTTGAACAATCATGGGCTCCATGGAAGAGGACCAGGAGGGCTCCACTATATAAACCATAAAAAAAACAGCCAAAATGCATAGTGACAAGCCCCAGAGTTTTGAGGAGAATGTCCTTTGGACTGATGGGCAAAAAAAGCTCCAGATCTGTCACATCACATCAGCTCTATGTTTACAGAAGGGAAAAATAAGCTTTAAAAGAACACCGTACCTACTGTGAAAAATGGAGGAGCTGCTTTGGTGCTTCTGGAATGGGGAATCTTGAATTTGTGCAGGGCACAATGAAGTCTCAAGACTACCCAGGCATGCTGAATACTGCCCAGTGTCAGAAAGATCAGCCTCAGTCGCAGGTCATGGGTCCTGATAATGACCCACAACATAATGCTAAAGGCACCCAAGAATGACTGAAAAACACATTGGACTATTATGATGCTGATACAATTGAACATCTAAGGAAAGATCTGAAAACTGCAATGTGGAAACGCCATCCTTTAAACCCAAGACAACTTGAGCAGTTTGTGCAGGAAGAGTAGGTCATACTACCTGTTTGCAAATGCAGACATGTGATTGTGAAGTACAAAGATTACTTGTTGGCAGTGATTACTGCAAAAGGTGGTGCCACAAAATATTAAATTAAGGGTTCCATATTTTTTATCTATGCCATTTTACTTCAATTATAAACATGCAACATTTTTATTATAAATTTGGACTTTTCTTGTACATATTTTTTTCCTATACATTTTCCCTCAAAATTTGCAACTTCTTTTCTTAAAAATGTTTACCTTTTTCTTATTTGTGATTTTTTTTGTCATAAATGTTTTTCTTATTATAACCTTTTTTCTTGTAAATCTACAGCTTTTACTTGGAAAATTTTCTTTTCCCCTGTACATTTTGCACATTTCCTGTATATATTTTAAAGCTTTTTTTTTCCACAATATTTTTTATTGAACCTTTATTACAAACACAACACAAACAATCAAACACTAACACTAAAGTAATTTAAAAAATAAATAAATAAATAAAAAATAAATAAAAATTGTACTAAAAAACACCAACAACCACTAACAAAGACAGGTCTTCAACAATGCTCCTCTGTTTAGTCTAGGCAATCCATTACATAAGTATACATATTATACATTCACCAGTTTGGAATTTACAAGGTCCACACACATCATTCACCTTCTTCTTCAAAAGTTATGTTTAAATTCTTTACATAATCACTGAAAGGTCTCCATATATTCTCAAACACAATTTCCTTTGATTTCAGTATGTATGTTATTCTTTCTAGTGGAAGGTTTGTTAACATCTGCCTTAACCACTGAGTCACATCTGGTCTATGAGTCTTTTTCCACAGTAGTGCAATACATTTTTTGGCGTTAAGCAAACTGAGGTCTATGAATGCTCTTTCACTCTTATTAAAGTTGTGCTTTTCTGGATGCAGACCCAACAAAAACAATTTAGGATTCAATATGATTTGTTTTGAAATTATTTTTTCAATTGTTACCCTCGCCTCTTCCCAAAACATTCTGATTTTTCTACATTCCCATAAACAATGAAATAGGGTTCCTTTACTTTCCATACATTTTGTACATGTATCTGGTACATTTTTGTTATATCTATTTAATTCCACCGGTGTAACATACATCCGCATTAACTATTTAAAATGTATCAATTTAAGACGTACATTTATTGATTTGGTTTGAGCTTCTGTACAAGCCAATTCCCATTGTTCCTCTGAAATTTCAGTTTGCAGGTCTTCTTTCCAATAATTCAATCTTTTCTGTGAGTTTTCACTTGAGAATAATGTCAATGAGTTATAAAACTCTGAAATAATACCCTTTCTCTTACTATCTTTCGTCAAAATTTTTTCCAAGGATGAATAAGTAGGTCGCATGAGAGCATTATTTTGATTTGATCGAATAAAGTTCCTAAGCTGAAGATATTAAAAAAAATGTGTTCTATTAAGATTAAATTTGATCCTCAGTTCTTCAAAAGACATTATGTTATCTGAACATGACAGATATAAGTCTTGAATCTTTTGAATCCCTTTTAAATTCCATACTTTAAATACAGCATCCGCTCTCCCTGGTTTAAAATATTGATTACCCCATAATGGGCTAAATTATGACAGTAAGTGTGGTTCTTTTAAATATTTTGTGGTTTCACACCATATTTTGATCATATGCTTTACAAATGGATTTTTAACTTGTTTCCGTAATTTTTTTGCCGAGTCTGAGTATATGAATATGGGAAGAGGTAAAGGTAAATTGTATGATTCCATTTCAGTCCAGTGAGGGAGATCATTTGATGAAAAATAATATGTCATAGACCTCAGTTGTGCTGACCAGTAATACAACATAAAGTTTGGACATTTCAGACCTCCACGATCAAATGGTAAATATAGTAAGGACAGACGTAATCTAGCCTTCCTATTGTTCCATAAAAATTCCACTAACTTTTTTTTAATTCTTGAGAATAGATCTGAAGGTGGTGGTAAAGGAATGTATTGAAATAAATAAAGTATTTTGGGTAAAATATTACTTTTAATTATATTGATTCTCCCGATCATCGACATTGGTAGTGACATCCATCTCTGAAGTAACTCATTAATGTCTGTCATTAAGGCTTCATAGTTGGTACTGGCGACTAATTCTAGCTTAGGCACAATTTGGATTCCTAAATATTTAAACTGATTTACAACATTGAATTGATTTACCTCAGGAGCTGGGTGATTTCTCTGGGTCTCATTTAGCATTAATATTGAAGATTTAGTTTTATTTATTTTATATCCTGATATTTCCCCAAAATTCTTTATTAAATTCAACAAGGTCGGAATTGATTTTTTAAGATTCGACATAAACAAAATTATGTCATCGGCATACAGGGAGATTTTATGTTCTGTTGGTCCTACTTTAATTCCATATAAGATAAGATAAGATAAGATAAGCCTTTATTAGTCCCACAACGGGGAAATTCCAGGATTGCAACAGCACAGGGATAGCAACACTCAGAGCAACAATCAGAAGGCAAGAAAAAAACAAGCAAGCAAGAGCAGCTAATATACATATGTACGTATTACTATAAAATATATATATATACACACACACACAGACACACAGTGCAGAGCATTGTAGCTGGATGGAATAAATATATGAATATATGAACACACAGTGCAGAGCATTGTAGCTAGATGGAATAAATATGTAAATATATAAACACCCACAGTACGGAGCATTGCAGCTAGGTGGAATAAATATGCAAGTATATAAACACACACAGTGCGGAGCAATGTAGCTAGATGGAATAATATGTAGATATATAAATATATAAACACACCCAGTGCTGAGCATTGTAGCTAGATGGAATAAATATGTAAATATATAAACACACAGTGCAGAGCATTGTTGCTAGATGGAATGAAACAGCATAACCGTCTACTTAGTTATCCTACATGGTATGATTATGTGCCCATACATATTCTCACCCTCCATAGCGACCGGTAAGTTCCTAGTTGTATGCCGGAGGGGACCATTGTGTAAGTCTATTGCATCTTTTGCATTCAAAAAACTATTAGTTTGTTACGTCTTTTTGCTATCTCTGCGAGCAGCCCTGCTTAGGTTGTACAGTCTGACAGCCGTTGGTAGGAAGGACCTACGAAACCTCTCGGTTGTGCACCTGGGATGATGTAGTCTGCTGCTAAATGAGCTCCTCAGTGCATTCAGTATGTCCTGCATAGGGTGGAACTCGGACTCCAGCAGAGATGACAGTTTAGCCACCGTCCTTCTCTCTCCTATCTCCTCCATCGGATCAAGGCGCTGCCCCAGGACAGAGCTAGCTTTCTTAATCAGTTTGAGGACGGAGCTGAGGAAGATCAAGGCGAGGAAGGCGCCGGGACCGGACGGCATCAGCGCAAAGCTCCTCAAGTCCTGTGCAGACCAGCTGTGTGGGATTGTGACGTATATCTTCAACATGAGCCTGAAACTGGGGAGGGTACCACAGCTGTGGAAAACATCTTGTGTGGTACCTGTACCAAAAACTTCCCACCCCAAAGACCTGAACAGCTACAGACCGGTGGCCTTGACGTCCCACTTGATGAAGACCCTGGAGAGACTGCTCCTTGCTCACCTCCGCCCCCTGGTGGAACCAGCGATGGATCCACTCCAGTTCGCCTACCAGCATGGCATTGGGGTGGAGGATGCGGTGATCTTCCTCCTTCACCGTTCTCTGTCCCACCTGGAGAAGCCCGGGAATATGGTGAGGATCATGTTCTTTGACTTCTCCAGTGCTTTCAACACCATCCAACCGATGATCCTGAAGGACAAGCTGCTGCGCGCAGGGGTGGACCAGCACCTGTCATCATGGATCCTGGACTACCTCACGAACCGGCTTCAGTTTGTGAGAACCCGGGACTGTGTGTCCGACACGATCATCAGTAGCACGGGGGCCCCCCAGGGAACGGTGCTGGCTCCCTTCCTGTTCACTCTTTATACTGCGGACTTCTCACACAACACAACATACTGCCATCTACAGAAGTTCTCTGATGACTCTGCGATCGTTGGCCTCATCTCCAATGGAGATGAAGCTGAGTACAGAGGGCTTATCCAGGACTTCGTGGACTGGTGCCATCGGAACTGCCTCCAGATCAACGCGAGGAAAACTAAGGAGCTGGTGGTGGACTGCCGCAGGCATGGGCAGCCCCTCACAGTACCAGTAAATATACAGGGAACAGACATCGAGATGGTGACATCCTATAAGTACCTGGGTATTCATCTGAACAATAAACTAGACTGGTCACACAATACTGATGCACTCTACAAGAAGGGACAGCGCAGGCTGTTCCTGCTGAGGAGACTCAGGTCTTTTGGTGTACAAGGGGCGCTGCTGAAGTCATTCTATGACACGGTGGTGGCATCAGCCATCACTTTTGGAGTGGTCTGCTGGGGCAGTGGCATTACTGCAGCCGATAGGAAGAGACTGAACAAACTGATTAAGAAAGCTATATATATATACAGTATATATATATATATATATATATATTTGTGGATGTAAACGTACTGCCATCGCTAAAGGTTCAATTGCCATAGTAAACAGTAAAGGTGAAAGTGGGCAGCCTTGTCAACATCCTCTATTGATATTTATTGATTTTGAAATATTGCTGTTTGCTAGGATTTCTGCTGTAGCATTATTGTATATTATCTGAACCCATTTTATGAAATTATTTCCAATTCCAAACCTTTGTAAAACTTCAAAAAGAAAGGGCCATTCGACCCTATCAAAGGCCTTTTCGGCGTCCAGTGATAGAAGAGCTGTATCCGGTGCTTCTTTATTAGAATAGATAATATTAAATAGTCTTCTTACATTGTGGAAGCCTTGTCTTCCCTTTATAAAGCCATTCTGATCTCGGTTAATAATATTTGGTAATATTTCTTGTAGTCGTCTTGCTAAAATTTTACAGATTATCTTAAGGTCAGCATTTAATAGGCTTATTGGTCTCATATTTTCACATTTATTAGAGGGTTTACCTGGTTTTGGCAACAGTATAATTAAGGCATTATTCATGTATGGTGGTAAATTACCGTTTTGAAATGCTTCTAAAACCATTTCCAAAAATGGTTTTATTAATTTATTCTTAAATTTTTTATAGAGGTCAACTGGAAGACCATCTGGTCCTGCACTTTTTCCTGATTTCATATTATCAATGGCTAGCCCAACTTCTTCTTGACTAATTTTAGACTCCAGTATCTCCCTGTTTTCATTTGGAATACACAGTGTAGATAATCCGTCCAAAAACCCATTTAGTTTTGTTAAGTCAGTTTCATTTTTTGTATTATATAATTTTTCATAATAATCTCTAAAGGCACTATTAATTTCTAAAGGATCTACAACTGGCTGTCCTTTACTTATAATACTGGTAATTGGTGTTTTAAATTCTAATTGTTTAATCTGCCATGCCAATAATTTACCTGATTTTTCACCTTGTTCATAAAAAGATTGCTTCAATCTTAGAAGACTCGAGGCAGCTCTATTCGCTGATTTTTTTTGTCATATTCAGCTCTCAGAATTAGTAATTCGTTCTCTAACTTTGGGTCACTTCCTGCATACACTTTTTCTTGAAGAATTTTTATTTTATGTTCCAAATGGACTCTCTCCTCTCGAGTCGTCTTAGATTTTGAACCTGTATAACTAATAATATGCCCCCTAATAAAAGCTTTGAAAGCCTCCCACTTTATACATGCTGATGTTTGTGTAGTATTGATATCAAAGAACTCATCTATCTGTTTTTCTATGTACTAAACAAATTCCTCATCCTGAAGCCATTTATACTGAAATTGCCACCTACCTGGTTCCTTTGTCAATTTCTTATCTACATATATTAGACAGCAGGGTGCATGATCAGAGATCACAATATTATCATAGAAGCAGTTTTGAATCTTGAACCTTAATTCTGTGGAGATCAAAAAATAGTCAATACGTGAGAATGTCTTGTAGATATTAGAATAACAAGAATCAGGTTCAGGTTCAGGTTACTTTATAATTACTACTTTAGAATAGGCTTTAACTTGTGGTTTCATTTCTCTCCATATATCTAGCAATCTCAATTCTTTCATAAAATGATTAATGATCATTCTGCATCCATTGTGCATACAGTCTAGTCCTGTTATCTATACCGGGATTCAATGTACAATTAAAATCCCCTGCTATTATATGTTGCCCTGTAAGTGAAGATAAAATAAGGAATAAATTAGTAAAGAAATTTTGATAATCTATATTGGGACCGTATAAGTTCACCAAATTTATATTTTCTAATAACAAAGATCCTTGAATGATTAGATATCTTCCAAATTTGTCTCCAATTACATTTTTCACTTGAAATGGGACTGATTTATGTATGAGAGTCATAACTCCCCTGGCTCGGGATGAAAATGATAATTCTTTTTACATCCTCCTCTATTAGATGAGTTTCTTGTAAAAACACAATTTTTGAACCCATGTCTTTTATTTTATTCATAACTTGTTTAAGTTTTTTTAAATTTTGTAGACCTCTGCAATTCCATGAGGTTAAATTGAGATTAACACTTTGGTCTATGATCAATAAGGAGTTTGAAATTACCTCGCAATGTAAACATGCTCACACAGAGAAGCAAAAACATGAGTGGTTGAACATTCATCCTACAAACTACACACAAACAAATTCCCCCTTCCCACATTTGTGGTAATCCCCCCAAAATCAAAAAAAAAAATTCTGTCTCCCGCTATAGCCATTGACTGCTCCACATCTGCGAGGATCAGTCAAAACCACTCTTTCTTTCTCCTCTCAATCACCCTAACTCTACTGCTTTTAATGACGTAACATTAACTCTCTTCTGTAGTTTTCAACTCCTAAATTTTATAGCAACTTTGTACATCATAGGGTTTGTTTGTTTGTTTGTTTTTTAATATATAATACAATCTATATTTTGTAAACTTGCTATATGCTTCAGATCAGTCAGATGCCTGTGCAAATGCTTAAATATTCTACCTTATATTTTGTTCATGCTTAGCTCCCACCAGTCTCTTCTTGGATCTTCTTGATGAACTCCTACGCCTCCTCAGGGGTCTTGAAGATGTGGGTTCTGCCCTTATACGTGACCAGCAGTCTTGCAGGATAAACCACTCCATGACGAATCCCAAGGTTGCGCAGCTCTTTACGGGCGGGGTCGAACTGTTTCCTTAATTGTTGGATTCCTGTGGCCAAATCTGGGTAGAACCGCACCTGTTGATCCTGGTATTTAATTTCTCCTTTGGCTCGCGCCGCGTTGGAGATCGTCATCCTGTCTCTGTAGCTGAGGAACTTCATAATCAGCATCCTCGGTGCTGCCTTGTTATCTGTCGGTGGGCCAATTCGGTGGGCGCTTTCTAAGACGACTGATGACTTCAGCTCCGCGTTGTTCAGCGCTTCTGGGATCCACTTTTCCAAAAAGGAGCATGGATCTAGACCCTCCATTCTCTCCGGGAGACCCACCAGCCTCAGGTTGTTCCGTCTCGACCGGGATTCTAAATCCAGAACATTATCTTCCAGACGTTTATTTTTTAATTCTAATGTGCGCACCTTTAATTGTAGGCCGGTGACGTCATCCTCAGCACTGGCAATTTGGAGCTCCACCTGTGACACCCGTTCCATACAGTCGCTTAATTCCTTTCTCATTCCTTCAATCGCTGCTATAATCCCATCAAATTTAGTGGAGAAGTCTGCTCTCATTGAACTAATGGCAGCGAGCACCGCACCTGTGCCGTCACCAGCAGTCACCGCTCCTCCGCTCCTCCGCTCCTCCGCTAGCTTGTTCCGCCATATCTGGGGATTTTCCTGCTGCGTCACAGACGTGAAAGTCCGTTAACTTGGACTGTTTCGGCAGTTCACTTTTTCCTCCACCTGATTTCCCAGCCTTAGGCTTTACCGGCATGTCCTCGCCCAAACGCTGGGATAGTTTTTGTTCCAATTGAGAGAGTTACAGTATTTGCCGATTTTTTTATTTTTAGGAGCAGAGTAGAGGGAAGTGCGTCTTCCTACGTGGCGGCCATAACCAGAAGTCCTATTTTAAAGCTTTTATTCTAAATTTGCAATTTTTTCTTGTAAATTTAAAGTTTTTGTCTTAGATTTATGACTTAATCTAACTATTTATTTATGCCTTGCATCAGATAGCTGCAGGTTGCATGCTGAGACAACATCAGTATTTCTCTGAGCTCATACATTGCCTTCTATTTTACATTCACATCACATAAAATAACACATTCTTCTAATAAATAAACACAAATGTTAAAAGCTTCAGTGAAATGAAAAATAAATCCACTGATATAATTGCTGGATAGAAGGGTAGTTGGCTGACGCTATTGTGCTGCAGACACTAAATAGATACCGTAAAATGGGGCTATAAGGGACGGCTGGGTAATAAGGGACACTTTTCTGGGAAATGTTTTAAATGTAATTCTGCTTTTTTTATTTTGAGCAGGACGCTGAGTTGTGTTGTTATTGTCAAATATCCATGAATCCTTAATCAAATCATGGTATGTTGCATATTTCTTTTTGCTTTCCTGTAGATAGATATTAGTTTTAAGAAATTTGTCGAATTTTCCTTAAATATAACGGCGTCCTATCTTCCTCATTTCTGGTCAGACCGTGGTACGGATGGGATGAAAAACCATTTTCCTGGATGGACAACGGTATCCTGTAAGTGTGTAAGTATTATAGCTTTGGTATCATCGTCCAGTGCAATAAACACTTTTCTTGTCTTTTCCAGGTGAATTCTGAGAGAAGTGGGGCAATAAGGGACATAATGGTGCGCAAGTACAAACCGAAACCAGGCGTAAATAAAAAAAATTAAAAAAGCAGAATTACATTTAAAACATTTCCCAGAAAAGTGTCCCTTATTACCCAGCCGTCCCTTAAAGCCCCGTTTTACGGTACTATACTTGGAGTCAAACTTCTTCTTCTCTTCTGGCTCATGTGAAAGTGTATCTGATTAATGGTGTTGCAGCAGAGTGTGATGCTTAGTGTAAACACAGAAAGACTCACACAATAGACGCACCATGCTGGACAAAAATGAAAACAAACCCAAGTGTTTAGAAGGTCGAGATGAACCGTTTCAAATGACGCATAATAATGCTTTCATTATAATTTATCAAAAGAACTTAAAACACATCCTGTGGGATATATAGGACATTCTTAAAAAAAAAAAAAAACAAGTGGTGAAGTATTTGGTGTAGACAAATTGGAATAAAAACATACTGTATATACTGTATATAATGGTCATAAACCAAAGGAACAGAGCTAAAATACTGTAACTCAAACAAGCTTGTCAACACAACTAATTGGAGAACTTTTCCCTTATCTATTTTCTTCTCTTTTATCCTTCCTATATTTGTGACTTTCTTCTTTAAATTATATTTGTCTTGTTAATGTGCAACTTTTTTCCTCATTCATTGGTGACAATTTACTTGTAAATTTGTAACTTTTTCCTGTTTTACCACATTACACAGCTGGTCAAGAGCTACTTTCGGGATCTCCAGTTTTGTGTGACAGCCAGGAACAACACCACAGCCTGGCAGCACCTGGAAAGGGGCATCATGGCAGGATGCACCATTTCCCCCCTAGCATTCGTCATGGCAATGGAAGTGATCATACAGGCATCCCGTTGGGTAGTGGGTGGCGAGAAGACCAAGAGTGGCCTGCGTCTTCTGCTGCTTAGAGCGTACATGGATGATATGACCATCATCACAGCAACAAAATTATGCACTAGACGCTTGCTGCAGAAACTCCAGGAGAACATCCAGTGGGCAAGAATGGAATTTAAGCCAAGCAAATCTCGCAGCATCTCCATTGTTAAAGGCCAACTAACGGGAGTGCGGTTCCACATCAGAGATGAACCAATCCCCACAGTCTTAGAGAAGCCCATCAAGAGCCTCGGACGATGGTATAACACAGACCTCAGAGACACCCAACAACTTGAACAACTCCGGCAGGACACAGCTAACGGCCTCAGGCGGATTAATAACACTGCACTTCCAGGGAGACTGAAGCTCTGGTGCCTCCAGTTTGGGCTGCTGCCCAGACTCCTGTGGCTGTTGACCATGTATGAAGTCTCCCTAACCCATGCTCAGCGTCTGGAAAGGCTAGTGAGCTCTTATGTGACGAAGTGGCTTGGCCTCCCAAAATGTCTCAGCAGCATTGGACTCTACAGCGATGGAGCCCTGTTGCTGCCATTGTCTAGCCTGGTTGAGGAATTCAAATGTGCCAAGGTGAGGCTGGACATGTCACTCGCCAACTCCTGGGACCCTGTAGTAAGAGGTGCTGATCCTACCCTGGCAACAGGGAAGAAGTGGACCCCAAACATGGCTGTACTATAGGCAAAATCTGTGATCCTCCATCGTGATGTGGTGGGCCACGTCCAACAAGGTAGAGGAGGCCTTGGCTCTGGAACAGTAACACCTCTCTGGCAAAAGGCATCTCCAGCCGAACGCCAAACTATGATGGTAGAGGAGGTGCGTCAACAGGAGGAAGCAGCCAGAAGGGCCAGAGCCATAGCGCAAGCCAAACAGGGTCGATGAACGAGGTGGGAGGGTGTCAAAAAGAAGAAAATCACATGGAGAGAATTCTGGGGCATGGAATCCAACAGGCTGAACTTCATCATCTGAGCTACATATGATGTGCTGCCCTCTCCCACAAATCTGCAGCTGTGGCTTGGAAAGGATCCATCTTGCCCTCTGTGTACAGCCCCAGCAACACTCAAGCACATCTTGGTTGGTTGCAGGACTAGCCTCACTCAAGGCAGATATACGTGGAGACACAACCAGGTCCTCAGGTGTCTAGCCGATAAACTTGAGTGCAAGAGAGTATCCATCAACTCCCAACCCTTCGGCAACCAGGATGTACACCAACACCTATCATCATTTGTTCAAGCAGGGGCCGAGCTGAGAACCAGTCCCTTACTCCCTGATCTGGGTCCATTGATCGCAGCCAGGGATTGGCAGATGTAAGCTGACTTGGATCAAAGGCTCATTTTCCTTCCGGAGATCGCATTTACCACCCTGCGACCAGATCTCATCCTCTGGTCTAATTCATCTAAGCTCGCTGTCAAGGAAGTTTATGAGCGTAAGAAGCTGCGGTACTCCAACTTAGCAGCTGAGGCAGAGGACAGAAGCTGGAAGATAAAGGTGTGCCCGGTGGAGGTGGGATGCAGGGGCTTTGTATACACAACAACTGTAAAGCTGCTCAGGGAGATTGGGATCAGGGGACAGGATTACAGACGGGCAATTAAAGAGCTGGCCGACACTGCCAAGAGGACCAGTCACTGACTGTGGATGAAAAGGAGTGGCATCATTTGGGCTTCTAGGGCAAACAGCTAAACCATGGGACACGCACCCAGGTTTGATCAACCTGTGATGGGTCTGACTCAGCAGAGGGTGTCACATCAAAGGATTCTGGCATCAAAACAACTCATGGAATTGTCAACATCAGAGCTACAATTTTTAATCGTCAACATCAAAGGATCCCGGCATTTGATAGTCTGTCTATCACATCAAATGGGATGTCTATGACATCATATAGAATCACGTGGGTCTGTGATGTCTATGACATCATATGGGATGTCTAGGACATCATAGGACATCATATCGCCTATGGATCATTTCCTATGATCTATGAAAAGAAGAGTGATAGTGATTGTGTTCAACTGATGAAAAGAAGGAAGAAGATGCCCATCATGATGTACAATGATGATAGAGTGATGACCTGAAGAATGACACAGTCCAGGTACGGATAATTTTTTTCATGCATGGGGAGTTGTTCAGAACTCCTTATACAAAAATATAGAATGATGATAATCAAGTCAGTGGAGGTAATGCACCTGTAAGCTGGTTGCCAACTGCCAATCAAATCTAAAAGAAGAAGAAGAAGAAAAAGAAAGCTGGTCAACGCCGAAAACGTCACAAAGTTATGAGGAAAAACAGACACACAGACAGGGCCACGGCCAAGATATATTGAGTGAATGATGATATAGAATGAGATGGGATAGGTCCAAGGACGGATAATTTTTTCGCACATGGGGAGTTGTTCAGAACTCCTTATAAGAATTCTTTATACAAAGATATAAGATAAGATAAGCCTTTATTAGTCCCACAATGGGGAAATTCCAGGATTGCAACAGCACAAAGATAGCAACACTCAGAGCAATAATTTAGAAGATAGAAAATAAGAGTAGTGAATATACATATGTACACATAAATATATAAATATATATACACAGTGTGGAGCATTGTAGCTAGATGGAATAAACAGCATAACCATCTATTTAGTTATCCACGTAGCATGAATATGTACCCATACATATTGTCACCCTCTGTAGCGATTGATATTGTCCTAGTCGTATACTAGAGGGTGTCATGGTGCGGTCCTGGCGGACCACTAATGAGACACTATAGGCAACCAGTAAGTTGGGATATTTATTAAAGGTAAGAACAGCAATACAAAATAATGAGCCTCGTGGGGCAAAACACAAATAAAGACTGTGGCTAAGACACACTGACGATATACACAGACGAAGGAATAACTTGCTGAGAGTAGCGAGGATGAAAAGGATGACTGGAGCCGGGAAATAGGGACACCAGCCTAATGTTGGGGAGACCAGCATTATTCGTACGTGAGGTCGCCGCCCGGAGTAACCTAAGCTGCTCCCTTAAGTAGGGCTAAGGATTAATCAGCTGATGAGGCAGTCATCCTGTCACAGAGGAGCTCAGCTTTGACAGCCGGAAGCCCCTCTGAGATGCTTTCAGAATAAAAGCTCGGACAGCCACAAGGAATTAACACAGAATGGGAGGAAAATACTGCATGACCCGAGCGCGGACGAAATCAGCACTCAGACCATGACAGAGGGGACCATTTTGTGTAAGTCTGTTGCGTCTTTTGCATTCAATACTATTAGGTCGTCACGTTTTTTTGCTATCTCTGCACGCAGCTCTGCTTAGGTTATAAAGTCTGACAGCTGTAGGTAGGAAGGACCTGAGAAACCTCTCAGTCGTGCACCTAGGGTGATGCAGCCTACTACTAAATGAGCTCAGTGCATTCAGTATGTCCTGCATAGGGTTGGACTCGGACTCCAGCAGAGATGACAGCTTAGCCACCATCCTTCTCTCTCCTATCTCCTCCACTGGGTCAAGGCCCTGCCCCAGGACAGAGCTTGCTTTCTTGATCAGTTTATTCAGTCTCTTCCTATCGGCTGCTGTGATGCCACTGCCCCAGCAGACCACTCCAAAAGTGATGGCTGATGCCACCACTGAATCATAAAATGTCTTCAGGAGCACCCCTTGTACACCAAAAGACCTGAGCCTCCTCAGTAGGAACAGCCTGCGCTGTCCCTTCTTGTAGAGCGCGTCGGTATTGTGTGACCAGTCCAGTTTATTACTCAAATGAACACCCAGGTACTTGTAGGATGTCACCATCTCAATGTCTGTTCCCTGGATGTTTACTGGTGCTGTGAGGGGTTGTCCTTGTCTGCAGCAGTCCACCACCAGCTCCTTAGTTTTCCTCGCGTTGATCTGGAGGCAGTTCTGATGGCACCAGTCCACAAAGTCCTGGATAAGTCCTCTGTACTCAGTTTCATCTCCATTGGAGATGAGGCCAACGATCGCAGAGTTGTCAGAGAACTTCTGCAGATGGCAGTGTGTTGTGTTGTGTGAGAAGTCCGCCATATAAAGGGTGAACAGGAAGGGAGCCAAAACCGTACCCTGGGGGGCCCCCGTGCTTCCAATGATCATGTCGGACACACAATCCCGAGTTCTCACAAACTGTGGTGTTTGTGAGGTAGTCCAGGATCCACGATGACAGGTGCTGGTCCACCCCTGCGCACAGCAGCTTGTCCCTCAGGATCATTGGTTGGATGGTGTTGAAAGCACTGGAGAAGTCAAAGAACATGATCCTCACCACATTCCCAGGCTTCTTCAGGTGGGACAGGGATCGGTGAAGAAGGGAGATCACTGCATCCTCCACCCCGATGCCATGCTGGTAGGCAAACTGGAGTGGATCCATCGCTGGTCCCATCAGGGGGCGGAGGTGAGCAAGGAGCAGTCTCTCCAGGGTCTTCATTAGGTGAGACGTCAGGGCCACTGGCCTGTAGCTATTCAGGTCTCTGGGGTGGGAAGTCTTGGGTGTAGGTACCACACAAGATGTCTTCCACAACTGTGGTACCCTCCCCCGCTTCAGGCTCAGGTTGAAGATGTGCTCCACAATCCCACTCAGTTGGTCTGCGCAAAACTTGAGGAGGTTCTCGCTGATGCCGTCCGGTCCCAAGGCTTTCCTCGCCTTGATCTTCCTCAGCTCCATCCTCACCTGGGTCTTAGTGAGGGTCAGGTTGGGAGGCTGTGTGCTGGGAGTGGCGGGGTGTTGGTGGAGGTGGATGTGGACAGCAGGTCTCGATGACTGTAGAGGCAGCAGTGGTTGGTGTGCAAGCGGGGGGGTGGGGGGTGGGGGGAGGAGGACGGTTGGTCAAACCTATTAAAAAACAGGTTCAGATTGTTCACCCACTCCCTGCCCCCCGTGGCCTGGGAGGAGGTATTCTGGAGCCCAGAGATGGCTTTGAGGTTTCTCCAGACCCCACCAATGTCGCTCTGTTGCAGCTTGTCCTCCATCTTCTTCCTGAAGCTGTCCTTGCCTTCTCTTATCTTCCTCCTTACACACGTGGACAAAATTGTTGGTACTGTAGCGGTTTGATTCAACCCCCACAACACACAGACAGAACACAGAGACAGTCAGCTCGCACTCCTGGGTTTTTTCCGCTGCATGCTGCGTTTACAGCCGTGAGGTTAAATTGTCATCCATGCATTGTGTTCATGCATCCTGTCTGTACCTCTGATATGCAAATGCCCAGATTAACTGCTGTGAATGTCTTTGATCTATTGTTTGAGTTGAGTATATAAGCTGCACTGTGCTGTAAATCTGCTCTCAATCTCACTTCTGCAACTACAGCTGCTGGACACAGACATTGTGTCCTCCTTCTCTGAGAGCTGTGGGCTCGCTCCCGGCGCGCACACACGGCGCTGGGAGAGGAGCTCGTGACGGCGGTATGATATAATAAACTTCCTTAAAACCACAGCATCGCTGCCTTATTTTATCATCCGCCGCACTGGTGACCCGACGCTGAAATGAACACGCTGCCAGCGAACGCAACACCCAGCGGTGATTCTCCGACGACAAGCGAACGCAACAGCTCCCTTCTGCTTCAGGGAGATTTCGACGCAGAGTTTCCAGGTGAAACTCTCCGGAGACCACCCACGACCGGGAAAGCCACAGCAAACTTCATGGTGAGATCTGCACGCCTAGATCGGCACATCCATGCTGGACCAGCCATGCTCGCAGCTCCTCCACATCGAGAGCGCATGTACCTCGTCCTTTCTCTGCGACGGCGACTCCCACGGCCGACGGAGCACACGTGGACCTGAACGCACCATGACCGAGCGAGTGACAGAGCGTCTACTTCCCTGCACCGCTCCAACACACTGAACAGGGATGATTAAGCTCCCTGACCCTGGTTCTCCTCTCCAGCTGGCCCACCCATCACGGAACCCCGGCGCATGCACCGGGGAGTTACGAGGACGGCGCACCACGCACGGGACACATACGGCTTTTCTGACCGTCTTCCTTCTGCTGCACACTGGCCCTTCAGGCTTGTTCGTTCACCTGAGGCATGCAGCTTGCTCACTGGATTTTATGGTCTTAGCCACGGCACACAAGGGGAATTCAGCTGTCTGCGGTTCCCGAGGCTTTAGGGTTACGCCTGAACCTAAAGTCAACACGCCAGTCCCTCTGCTCTCATTACAGCCGTCACGCAGCCTCGTCTTTTCTTCATGGCCGCTATTAATCCTTGCAGGACTTAATCGCGGGAGGAGCCAGTGACAAATTTTTCTTCTTCTGATCTCTGCATGTTCAGACAGGACATCGCGGAGCAGCAAACACTTTTGGCGCGACTCGAACGATTTTCCCGCGCCCGGTCAGCATGTACTACCCCCCCCCCCCCTCCTGCACAGAGCTTTTCCCTGCTCGCTGCCCAGACTGCAACATCGAGGTCACGGTCCCCTACCGTTCCCTCTGGGGGGGGAGCAGTGTAGCGGTTTGATTCAACCCCCACAACACACAGACAGAACACAGAGACAGTCAGCTCGCACTCCTGGGTTTTTTCCGCTGCATGCTGCGTTTACAGCCGTGAGGTTAAATTGTCATCCATGTATTGTGTTCATGCATCCTGTCTGTACCTCTGATATGCAAATGCCCAGATTAACTGCTGTGAATGTCTTTGATCTATTGTTTGAGTTGAGTATATAAGCTGCACTGTGCTGTAAATCTGCTCTCAATCTCACTTCTGCAACTACAGCTGCTGGACACAGACATTGTGTCCTCCTTCTCTGAGAGCCGTGGGCTCGCTCTCGGCGCGCTTGCACGGCACCTGGAGCGGAGCTTGTGACGGCGGTATGATAATAAAACTCTACTTAAAACCTCCAACAACGCTGCCTTATTTTATCATCCGCCGCAGGTACCCCTCTGTTAATGAAAGAAAAACCCACAATGGTCACAGAAATAACTTGAATCTGACAAAAGTGGTAATAAATAAAAAGTCTATGAAAATTAACCAATGAAAATCAGACAATGCTTTTGAATTGTGGTTCAACAGAATTCTTTTAAAAAACAAACTCATGAAACAGGCCTGGACAAAAAAGATGGTACCCTTAACTTAATATTTTGTTGCACAACCTTTGAGGCAATCACTGCAATCAAAGGGTTTCTGTAACTGTCAATGAGACTTCTGCACCTCTCAGCAGGTATTTTGGCCCACTCCTCATGAGCAAACTTCTCCAGTTGTCTCAGGTTTGAAGGGTGCCTTCTCCAGACGGCATGTTTCAGCTCCTTCCACAGATGTTCAATAGGATTTAGATCAGGGCTCATAGAAGGCCACTTTAGAATAGTCCAATGTTTCGGTCTTCGCCATTCTTGGATGTTTTTAGCTGTGTGTTTTAGGTCATTATCCTGTTGCAAGACCCATGACCTGCGACTGAGACCAAGCTGTCTGACACTAGGCAGCACATTTCTCTCTAGAATACCTTGATAGTCTTGAGATTTCATTGTACCCTGCACAGATTCAAGACACCCTGTGCCAGATGCAGCAAAGCAGCCCCAGAACATAACAGAACCTCCTCCATCTTTCACAGCAGGGACAGTGTTCTTTTCTTGGTATGCTTCATTTTTGTGTCTGTGAACAGAGCTGATGTGCCTTGCCAAAAAGTTCCAGTTTTGTCTCGTCTGTCCATAGGACATTCTCCCAGAAGCTTTATGGCTTGTCAACATGCAGTTTGGCAAATTCCAGTCTGGCTTTTTTATGATTTGTTTTCAACAGTGGTGTCCTCCTTGGTCGTCTCCTATGAAGTCCACTTTGGCTCAAACAACGACGGATGGTGCGATCTGACACTGATGTACCTTGACCTTGGAGTTCACCATGAATGTGTTTAAAGGTTGTTGTGGGCTCTTTTGTTACCATTCGTATTATCCGTCTCCTCCTGCGGCCACGTCCAGGGAGGTTGGCTACAGTCCCGTGGATCTTAAATTTCTGAATAATATGTGCAACTGTAGTCACAGGAACATCAAGCTGCTTGGAAGATGGTCTTATAGCCTTTACCTTTAACATGCTTGTCTATAATTTTCTTTCTAATCTCCTGAGACAGCTCTCTCCTTTGCTTCCTCTCGTCCATGTTTAATGTGGTACACACCATGTCACCAAACAGCACAATGACTACTTGTCACCCTTTAAATAGGCCGACTTACTGATTACAAGTTTGTAGACACCTGTGATGTTAATTAGAGGACACATCTTGGTTGAACATGTCCCTATGGTCACATTATTTTCAATCTTTTCTAGGGGTACCATCATTTTTGTCCAGGCCTGTTTCATGAGTTTGTTTTTTAAAGTAATTCTGTTGAACCACAATTCAAAAGCATTGTCTGATTTTCAATGATTAATTTTCATAGAATTTTTATTTATTACCACTTTTGTCAGATTCAAGTTATTTATAAGATAAGATAAGATAAGATAAGCCTTTATTAGTCCCACAATGGGGAAATTCCAGGATTGCAACAGCACAGGGATAGCAACACTCAGAGCAACAATCAAGAAGACAGAAGAAAAACAAGAGCAGCGAATATATATATGTACATATAAATATATAAATATATAAACACACAGTGCAGAGCATTGTAGCTAGATGGAATAAATATATAAATATATATACACACAGTGCGGAGCATTGTAGCTACTGTAGATTGAATAAACAGCATAACTGTCTACTTAGTTATCCTACATACTATGAATATGTACCCATACATATTGTCACCCTCCGTAGCGACCGATATTGTCCTAGTTGTGTACTGGAGGGGACCATTGTGTAAGTCTATTGCATCTTTTGCATTCAATACTATGAGGTCGTCACGTTTTTTTGCTATCTCTGCGAGCAGCCCTGCTTAGGTTATACAGTCTGACAGCCGTAGGTAGGAAGGACCTGCGAAACCTCTCGGTTGCGCACCTAGGATGATGTAGTCTGCTGCTAAATGAGCTCCTCAGTGCGTTCAGTATGTCCTGCATAGGGTGGGACTCGGACTCCAGCAGAGATGACAGTTTAGCCACCATCCTTCTCTCTCCTATCTCCTCCGCTGGGTCAAGGTGCTGCCCCAGGACAGAGCTAGCTTTCTTGATCAGTTTTCTGTGACCATTGTGGGTTTTTCTTTCATTAACAGAGGGGTACCAACAATTTTGTCCACGGCTGTAGCTCCCTCTGTACGGACTTCAGCATCTCCCTGTTCCCCGACTGAAGATCCTCTTCTTCTCTCTCAGAAGTGTTTTTATCTCGGGGTTGATCCAGGGTTTGTTGCTTGAGCAACACTGTATAATCTTGGTGGGTACGGTGTTGTCCACACAGAAGTTGATGTAGTCCATTATGGTGTGAGTGAGGCCGTCGATGTCCTCACCATGTGGATCGCAGAGCTGCTCCCAGGCAGTGATTTCAAAACAGTCCTTTAGCATGTTCATTGCCTCCTCAGATCATATCTTCACTGTGCACATAACCGGAGGTTGTCTGTGTACTAGGGTTTTGTACACCGGCCGGAGATGAACCAAGTTGTGATCCGATCTCCCGAGTGGGGGGAGTGGTGATGAGGTGTATGCCTCCTTAGTGTTTGCATAGAATAAGTCCAGTGTTTTATTGTCTCTGGTGTGGCATGTGACATACTGGGTGAACGTGGACAGAATGGGGGACAGTGAGATATGGTTGAAATCACCAGAGATGAGGAGGAGAGCATCTGGGTGTTGTGTCAGCAGCCTGCCAGTTACTGAGTGAATGGCGTCACGCACTCTCCCAGCGTTCGCTGTTGGATTTGCATAAATAACAATGCAGATCACATGTGAGTATTCCCTCGGGAGATAAGCAGGCCGCATGCTAACAGCTAGCAAATCAGTGTCTTTGCTGCAGTGTTGCTCTTTAACAGTGACATGTCCCAGTTTACACCAGTTGTTATTGACATACATTAGATACATAGATATTGACATACATAGAATACATAGATATTGACATACATATAGAGTGATGATAATCAAGTCAGTGGCGGTAATGCACCTGTAATCTGGTTGCCAACCGCTAATCAAATCTAAACGAAAAAGAAGAAGAGTGAAGTACGTGGCGGTAATGCACTTCTAAGCTGGTTGCCAACCGCCAATCAAATCTAAAAGAAGAAGTAGAAGAAGACAGACAGACATATAGAGTGTGTGGCGGTAATGCACCTGTAAGCTGGTTGCCAACCACCAATCAAATTTAAAAGAAGAAGAAGTGTCATGAATCTGGGTTTGGTGTTCCAAACCCAGTTCTGACTTTTGATTATTTTGCCCTATTTTCCACCAGGCACTTCAGGGAGATATTGGGCCTTCGCTCCTTGACAGCTCGGTCACGCCCCCTCCTCCTGTCAAGTGCCATCAGCTGTGCTTTGTTATTGGGTGTTTACACACACATACACACACACTCCATTCATTCCCATTCACACACATGTACACTCACTCATGCACACCAGGGCTTAATTATGTTCAGCCCACGCTTCCTCACACCGGCAATCTCTTCCCCCGTTAGCATTATGATTACAAACACGCTGCATTTGTGGGAAGAGATTGTTGGGGCATTCACCCTCACACGTGGCAGCGTGTTCCTCTATGTATGTTGTCTCATCACCTGCTCGTTATTCAGCCGGACATTTGAAGCTGGTTAGTCCCTTGATGTTAGCGGCTGACCCTGCCTCGCGCCCTCATCCAGCAGACTGCACGAACAGCCCTGGATCGCTCCAGTCCCATAAGTTTCATGTTTGCCTTTCTCCATGTGCCGTCAGCAGCTCTGTGACACTAGGCATTCCCTTTGCCGGGCTGTAGAGCATCCGGGTGGCATTCCTGTTTGTCTGGTGGCGTTTATTCCATTATTGCAATGCTCTGTATTCTTGTGGTCTACTGGACTTGTTATTTTGGTTGTAGTTTATGTTAATAAATGGCACGTTCTACTCCAGCAATTGAGTTTTTCATTCCCTCCACGGCGCACGAGGAATTATGACAAGAAGAAGAAGAGTGGACCAGTTGCTGGCTGGGAATGAAAAGGAGTGATGCCATCTGGGCTTCTAAGGCAAACAGCTAAACCGCGGGACCAGGCTTGATCAACCTGTGGTGGGCCTGCCTCAGTGGAGGATGTCTTGTGATAAATGGCCGAAACACCCTGTGATGCTGACGTACACAACTGTCATGTCTCGGCGGTGAAGCCTTATAGTCACCATTTCTCAAGAACTCCCCACGGACTCGGAAGTGGTGCAAACATCAGGGATTGTAACAGCTAGTCCTTTCACTGAACCTTGTAAATTGATTTTCTTTCTCCTGATCAGTCCCTCCCACCCCCTGCATATATAAAGTTTTGTCATACACTTGCAACACGTTTCTTGCAAATTTGAGACTATGTTCTCTTAATTTTGTAACTTTTTTCCGATAAATTCACATAATTATTCTTGTAAATTTGCTTCTTTTGTAAAGTTGTAGATTTTCCTCAACTTTTGTATTTTTTCTTGTAAATTAGGTATTTGTTCCATGTTTTTAAGACAGATTTTTCAACTTTTGCACTTTGTTTAGCCTTAGTCCTATTTCAGAAAATGCAGAGCAAAATGATTTAATTGAACTGAGTTCTGTAAAATTTAACCCTAATGTATTCAATAGAACATCATTTATCGGACTTCTGGTCTGGACACCATGGTGATAGCAGCTTAACGCTGAAGCTCCAAGACCCCATCCATGAAAATACTTTGAAAATCAGATTTAACGGATTTTTGGAAGAGTGAAAATCAAAAGACAAAGTCATTATGCCTAAAGGAAAGCAGAAGAGATCGTCATTTGCCAGGCCAAGACGTGCATTGGCCGGAGAATCTGACCTGGAAGACATCCACTCGGAAGCAGAGGAGCTGAATGAGGCTAGCAACACGGTTAGCTTAAAAACGATAATTCAAGAATTAAGAGAATTTCGCCGAGAGTGTTGGGCCGAATTTCGTGAAATTAAAGACGAAATAAAAAGGACAAACAGCAGAGTGGACCAGGCTGAGGACCGAATCATGGAAGCAGAGGAAAGAATAAAAGGGCTGGAAGAAACCGTGCTGGATTTACTTAAACGACAGACAAGACTGGAGGCTAAGCTAACCGACTAAGAAGGAAGATGAAGAAGGGCCAACATAAGAATTCATGGTCTGAAAGAAGGAGTCGAGGACAGTTTCACCACAATGGCTGCATGCGTGGAATCCATACTGAGAGAGAAGTTGGAAATTCCCCAATCCACCGACTTGAAGATAGAAAGGGCGCACCGTACATTAGCCCCAAGGCCGTCGGCGGAAGCGCCTCCAAGATCGGGGGTGGTGAAGTTTTCCAACCTCAGAACAAAAGAAGAGGTTGTGAGACTGGCTTGGCAGAAAAAAGGATTTATGCACCAAGAAAGAAAAGTTTTTGTGGAGCACGACTACGCCCCGGAGGTCCTCAAAAAGCGTTGGGAATACAACAACGCTAAAAAGGTACTAAGAGAGAAGAAACTGCGCTTTCAAACTCCATTTCCGGCGAAGCTGCGGGTTTTTTACGGGGATGAGACGTGTCTCTACAACTCGGCGGAAGAAGCAACCAGGGATATGGAGAGAAGAGGGCTCCCGGTAACGGTGTATAAACCCACAGTAGACCCGATCGAAAGAATCAAGGCTCAAACGTGGTGCACACAGAGACCCTCAAAATCCACGGGCCAGCAGCGGGAAACCCAGCGCCAGGGCTATAAGGAAAAACTGAGCGTTTTCAGGAGGGAATAACGATATTTTTAGTCAATCTGCGCATCCAACCCTCCTCCTACAAGGTAACAAACATTAAAGGAGATGCAGAATCAGCAAGTGGTAAAACATTTCATGGAACAGTCATAATATTAGAAACAAGTAAGTCTTTAAAAAAAAAAAAAAAACTTGTTAAAATAGAAATGTGACAATGAACCACATGAACTCTCCACACTAACAAATACTATATTAAAGTGATTGTTTGCTGTGACGGTGGTGGGAGGTTGCGCACAATTTCATAGGGTATAGGCATAAAAAAAATATGAATGAATGAATGAATGAATGAATGAATGAATGAATGAATGAATGAATTTATTTATTTCGGATAGTACATTACAGGTTAAAAGAAACTGTATAATATAACAACAAGGTCAAATTAGACAAAGACTCCTTCTACTATACAATTCCACGTGAGTTATCCGAAATGGGTGATGGCTGAAGCCGCAGCTTATATTGCCCACCCATATTCCATCTAAGAATTCAAAGGAGAAAAAGAGAAAAACAAGACAAGAGCAATTACAATTTAAAACAAGGCTAAGACAAAATGTGACTGAGAGAAAAAAGAAAACTGAGCTTGTCTAAGTTAAGCGGTTACTATTCAAAAACAAATCTAAGACATAATGTCACAGAGAAAAAAAGAAAAAAAGAAAAACTAAGCTACAACACAACACAGGCTGGAAATGTCAATCCTTATGTGAGTTTACATGTCGTCTTGTAAATATGTTTGGAGTATTTCTTCCTTTAGTTTTTGTTTAAATTGTCCAAGCGTTGTACATGATTTTAATTCAGGTCCAAAATCGTTCCATAATCTGACTCCTTGCACTGAAATACAGTGTTGCTTGGTGGTTGTTCTCACTGTAGGCTTTCGAAATATACATGTTCCTCTGAGGTGATATCGTTTCTCTCTTGTTTGGAACAACTTTTGGATATTTGCGGGCATTGATACATTCTTCACTTTGAACATTATTATTGCAGTTTTAAAGTCAATCAGATCTTTCACCTTGAGAGTTTTTTGTTTAAGAAAAAGTGGGTTTGTTGGTTCCCTGTAAGCTGCTTTGTTGATTATTCTAATAGCTCTCTTTTGAAGCATAAAGAGTGGATATATGTTTGTTTTATATGTATTTCCCCATACTTCATTACAATATGTCATGTATGGGAGTATTAATGAATGATACAAGGTGTATAGTGTGGGTTGATTCAGCAAATTTTTCACTCTGTGTAATATTGCAATTGATTTGGATACTTTACCTTTAATATAATTAATATGTGGCTTCCAACACAGTTTGTTATCAATTATTACTCCAAGGAATTTAGTTTCGGATACCCTTTCAATCTCTACACCATTTACACTGAGTTTGGGTACTGGGTTGTTGTGATGGTTGTTAAAGACTATAAATTTTGTCTTGCTTAAATTGAGCGTTAATTTGTTTGAATCAAACCACAGTTTAAACTTTCCTAATTCTTTTCCGAGTGTATCCAGAAGTTGTTCCAAATTGTTTCCACTGCATAGCAGATTAGTGTCATCAGCAAACAATATTAAGTCCATTTTTTCTGAAACTTTACATATATCGTTTATATACATATTGAATAATAATGGTCCCAAAACTGAACCCTGTGGGACTCCACAGGTGACCTTCAGTAACTCTGAGTTTTTGTTGCTAACACATACATACTGATATCTATTCTTTAAGTAACTACTTAACCAGGACAGTGCTACCCCTCTTATACCACAGTTTTGTAATTTCTTTAATAATAGATTGTGATCTACTGTATCAAATGCTTTTTTAAGATCCAGGAATACTCCAACTGAATACTCTTTATTTTCAATGGCTGTTGATATTTTTTCTGTAAATTCCATTAAGGCATATGCTGTTGTCCTTTTGTGTCTGAACCCATATTGCTGCTCACACAATAAATCATTCTTCAGTATGAAGTTGTCAATTCTCTCATAGAATATTTTTTCAAGTATCTTGGAAAATTGCGGTAATAGTGAAATTGGTCTATAGTTTGAGAGTTCCCCTCTGTCGCCTGTCTTGTAAATCGGAATTACTTTAGCTATTTTCATTGCATTGGGAAATATGCCTGATTGGAGAGACAGGTTACAGATATACGTCAGTGGTTTTACTATGCATTCGATAACAGTTTTGACTAGTAGCATGTCAATACCATCGCAGTCAGTAGATGTTTTACTTTTGAACGATTTAACAATTTCAATGACCTCTCTTTCGTCTGTGTTCTTTATGAAGATGGTGTCTTTTACAGCAGTGTTATTGCATATTGTATCACCTGTAGGCACCGTAGTGGGTATTTCTCGGGCCAGTTTAGGTCCAATGTTAACAAAAACATTATTAAATTCATCTGCAGGTGAAGCTATATTCATACTCGGAGTTGTTTTATTATTTTTTGGAATATTAGTTGGGTAGCTAGTATTTCTGCTTTTATTTCCAAGGATACTGTTGATTATTGTCCATGTATTTTTAATATTGTCTTTGTTTTTTTCCAGTTCTTTACTGTAATAGTCTCTTTTACTACATCTTATTATATATGTTAACTTATTTTTGTATGTTTTATACCGTTGCTCTGTTTCTTTTGTCCTTTTCTTTAGGAAAGCTTTATATAATAAATTTTTCTTTTTACACGCCTTTTGTAGTCCTTTGGTTAACCATGGTTTGTCAGCAAATTTGTGTTTAAGCTTTTTTTTAACTAATGGGCAGTTTTTTTCATAAAGAGTGGTTACAATGTTTATAAATGTGTCATAGGCTTCATTTACATCTGATACATAGACTTCTGTCCAGTCTTGCTTCAGCAAGTCCTCTTTAAAAGAGCTGATTGCATTTGGTGATTTGTGTCTGAACGATTTTGAAATTTTTTCTGGGTTGGGCCCCGTGTGGCCATGGATAAGTGCAAAGGTTGGCAAGTGGTCGCTTATATCATTTATCAGTAAATAAAGTAAAAGTAAGTAATCCACTTTCTATTTTCTTATCGAGAACATTGACAAACAGGTTGTCAATAAGTGTAGCAGAGTGAACAGTGATTCTACTGGGATGTGTTATTGTGGGATATAGACTCATGCTGTACATAGAGTTCATGAACTCTGTAACTACATTTTGTTGATGTGGATTCAGTAGATCAATATTGAAATCTCCACAAATTGCTATCATTTTCTTACTAGTAATATTATTGTACAGCTCGACTAATTTATCTCTGAATGTCTCAATGCAAGTTCCCGGCGTTCTATATATGCAGCTTATGATTAGATTTTTTGTTTTGTCTAGGTCAATCTCAACAGTAACACATTCCAAAATCCCTGGTAGTGCTGAGGACATTTCATTTGCAAGCTTACATCTATATAGGTCATCAATATATAGTGCAACACCACCACCCTTTTTTTGAGATCTGTTAATGTAAAACATCTGATATCCCTCTATTGCCATCAGGGGGGCCTGATCTTCATTAAGCCAGGTTTCAGAGACTGCAATAGCTGTGAATTTTCTGTCTAGCTGTTTTAAATAGTCCTGAATCTGTGAGAAGTTTTTGTTGAGACTTCTGCTATTGAAGTGTATTATTGACAGTTTACCATCTATTTGCACTTGACTTTTGAATTGCTTTTCAGTGTAATATTCACAGTGGTTATGAATATTATTGAAAAAGTGGTTATCAGGATCAATATCATTCTCCATCTCTTGTGGTTTATGTTCAGCATAGTGGCATATTTTTAGAGTTTGAGTTTCCTCGCTCTGTGTTTCATAGTCAGTGTTCATCTGTATTTATCTAAGTCAGTAGCATCTTTGATCATTATACTCTTTGCTTGCTCAGGTGTACCATTTAGTTTAATCCAAATTCTACAATTTCTTGTCCATGTTGTCTGTATCTTATTTTGTTTTTTTAGCATCCGTGCCTACCGTGCTAATTCAGCGTTTTTTTTTTGTCAGGTGTTCATTTAGGTAAACTTGAGTTTCCTTTAGCTTTCTGGCCTGCCTCAGTATGTCATTTTTCACCCTCCTGTTCACAAAGCGCATCACAATTGATTTCTTTGTTTTGTTATCTTTCTTCGGTAAAGCATAACAGGCTGAGATCGCATTGGCTTCTACCTTAATGTCTTTATCATTAAGGAACTGAAGCACTTGGTTTTCTAAGGACATTGATTCACTTATGGAAGCATGTTCACCATTCAGTCCTGTTGTGGCATGGGCGTATGACTGATATCTGATGTCTAGTCCACTTATAACTAGGTCATCAATGCGAGAACCTTGTTCAAGATCCTCGACACGTTGCTCCAAAAGACGCCCGTGTTGCTCCAGGTCCATAATTTTTTTGTCTTTTTCTTTTATTATTGAATGTAGAGCTTGTACCTCTTCTATTAGGTTTATTATTTTGGCCTGTTGGTTAGTCATTTTGGCCAATTCTTCTAACACAAAGTTCAGAGATTTTTTAATTTCTTCCATTTCCTCTTTTTTGGGTGGCATTTTACTGACCTGTGAATAGAAATAAACAGGGAATCCGGCTAGGCCTCAACTAGCTCGGCCGCTGCTGGATCTGTCGCAATGGAGCTCCTGCGCAGCTTCTCCGCCAAGTGACACTGTACAGCTCCGCAGATCACCGCCTTCTATCGCCGCCGCCTGCCTCCGTCTACCTGGCCAGTTATGCCGCACACCGCCGGCGCAGCCAAGATCCACCGATCACCGCCACTCGTCGCCGTCTGGCTGGGTGGCTCCTCCGCTGGGCCCCGTCACCGCCAGTTATGCCGCACACCGCCAGCGCAGCTGAAATCCACCAAATCATTACAAGTTCGGATTGGGATCTGAAATTCACATTAAAAACATGGGACAACTTACAGGGGTAAGAGAGGGCCCTCAACACGTAACAGAGTTTGAGGAATTTCCCTCAGAGCCAACACACCATCAAGGCTCTTCTAAGGTCACTAAAAAGACCTCAGCTCAGGAAGATCTTTTGACAGTTTTTTGTTTTAAAGTTTTATATACTATGTTCTTAATGTTTTTTATGTTCTTAAAGCAGACGGACAGACGAAAATTCAATATCGCTAATTCATATCTCAAATTGTTGTCTGAGACGAGCTAAGTCGAACCGCACATGTTTTGGTGTCAACGTATGTCACATAAGGTGACAATGCGCTCTTGAAGTACGCTGTTGTGGAGAGCTGTCTGACCCAGCCAAGCGATCAGCGGCTAAGATGGCCACTGACTGTGTGACGTCACCACCGGCAAACACACGCACACGGTCGGCGGCCAGCGCTGTGTTTTGCTTCATGCAACACTTGATGTTTACATCTTAAAATCGGCAATTACGGATATTTCTCAGAATACTTGTGGATTGCAAATAGATTATTTATGAAGATTAGGATTTCAGGAATCGAATTAATATGGTTTGGCGTTGTGTTGTCTACGGGTGCGATGGTATACCTGCTGTGTTTTGCTTCATGCAACACTTGATGTTTACGTTTTAAAATCGGCGATTACAGATATTTCTCGGAATTACCAAATATTTTCATGATCATAAGAACGGTTAGGGGGAAAAAACATGCTGAAGAAAGACAGTTTAACTCACCGGTTACTTACATTGGAAGTCCATCCTCCTGTGTTTTTTAGAAGCAAAGTTCTCAATTACAGAGACATACAGTGTTCCCTATTGCTTCAGCTTCTGTATTAAAGCAGACTCCAGTGAAATAGTACCCAGGTTTGTCAGTCTTTCTTGTCCACATATATTTTGCAGGTGTCACGGCTCGCCGCTCTCAGGCATCTGCCTCAGCTGCGCGCACACCTGCACCTCGTTAGCGCCCTACATGTGCAGTAGACATTTCGTTTACAGCGATTTCGAGAATAAGATGCAATTTGAAATGAAATTTGCAAAAAGATTGGTGATAAAGAAAACGGCTATTCCAACTATACAGTATATCCCTCGATTCCCAAGTCTGACTGTGAGACAAGTGTCAGTGACAGTGGCATGAAAAGCAAGGGTGATCTACCGATGCGATCAGCTGTCAGAAAACGAGAAGTAAACAGGGTAAGTTTTGTATTTTTAATATTCACAGCAAATGTTTACTAAACATTTTAAATGAATTCCAAGCAATGGATGATTTTCAAAATCAAACATGTAAAAGTAGAAAAAATTACCAATGACAGTTCAGCTTTCAATTTTTAGGGAAGCAACATATTTGCTAAGAAAAATAAATATAAGCCTAAGATTGTAAGAGAAATGTGCTTTTAAAAATGGAACCCCAATTTTCTACCATAAAATGGTGCCCATTATAACTGTGAAATGTTATTTATTGGAATATAATAATTGCTATATCTGGAAACTAGTTATTTTCTTAATCTGCAGTGATACTCCATTGATTTTTGTATTTCTTTGTATATTTCTGCTGTGTTTTCAAACATTCATACAAAGGTGGTATAGTATGTAATATTTCTTTTCAAATTGAGAAGAATTTAGTGTGTTCAAATTATTCAAATGTATATGACATGCGACTTTGATGAATGCTGAACTATGAGAATAATAACATTGACATGAACATTAATAAACTCAATATATGATTTTACAAAACTTTATTTAAATATTGTTCACAAATCTAATCTTGGTAGGCAAAATCCCTTGTAGTGATTAGATGGGAATGTTTCTCTGATGAGGCTCACTGCACAGGCAGGCAACATAACCCTCACTTCTTTCCCACAAATAAGGCTGAATACCCCCCTCAGCACCACCCAAAACTACTTCATCATCCGATTCTTCATTTTCAATGTCATCATTTATATTGAGGTCATCAAACTCGAGAAAATAATCGCTGTCCGAATCACTTTGTTCTCGTTCTGCCATTTTCTTTGTATTGCTGTGGTGACGTCACTAATGCCCGCACCTATCGAGAGATGGCGGTACTGCAGCCTCACTAAGTGAAGGCTGGGCTATGAACAAATAAGGTCATTTATGGAAGCTGGTGACACATATTAAATCACGGGAATAGACAGAATAGAATATTTTCATACAATCAGTTGATTGGTTCAATAAAAATATGTCACTGTCCATCTGCTTTAATGTTCTTTCAGTTTCTGAGTAGCATAAAAGAGGGCCACTACACTGTTATACTAAATAAGACAATACAATGGAGAAACAGGGTGTAACCAAAATCTCATATAATGTAAAAGGGATCCTGAATCCAGTTAAAGGATCCAAGATTCTTGGCAAAATGAAAAAAGACAAAGCAGGAATAATATTTTTACAGGAAACCCACCTAACAGACTTGGAGCACACTAAACTTAATAGACAAGGGTTTAAACTGATCTCTTCATCCTCATATAAGCCAGGGAGGAGGAGGGGGTAGCAACATTGATCTTAACCAAAATTATGTTTTGAAAAAAATTCAGAACACAAAGATAAAGAAGGAAGATTTAGCATGGTACTTGGTCGGCTAGAGGGAGAAGATATCACCCTGCTGAATGTATATGCACCTCCAGAGGCTAACTGGAAATTTTATAAAAATGTATTTGACCTAATGATAACTAAAGCCAAAGGTTTAGTGATATGTGGTGGAGACTTCAATCTAAGACTGAACCCATACTGGGATGCATCAGGTAGTTCTCCACATCAAAATAACACTCAAAGTAGAAAAACTCGGATGCTACTAAAAGAAATGGGAATCTGTGACGTGTGGAGGGAACTCAACCCCAGTGTAAAAGATTATACATTTTACTCAGCACCACATTCATCATACTCAAGGACTGACTATTTTTTTATGTTTAATAGAGACATTGGAAGAGTAAAAACATGTAAAATAGGACTGATGGGTCTCTCTGACCACAATCCTATCTATATGGACTTAAATATCCAAAAATACACAAATAATACATTTTCTTGGAGGTTAAATTCAAATGTGCTGAAAGGACCACTGAAAGATGAATTGGAATCAGATATTCTCAGATATTTGGAAGAAAATGATAATGGAGAAGTATCCCTTTTAATACTGAGGGACGCATGCAAAGCTGTAATAAGGGGAAAGATTATCGCAAAACTGGCAACCCAAAAGAAACTGAGACAAGAAAAACTAATCACATTAGAGTCTGAACTTAAGAAACTAGAAAAAGAGCACAAAGACAACACTCATTCTAATGACTCCCTCAAAATTAAGGAAATTAAAAAACAAATAAACGAGATCTACACAATAGAAATCCAGAAGAAACTTACATTTCTGAAACAAAAATACTATGAAACAGGTAGCAAATCGGCAAAATTACTAGCCTACAAATTGAGGAAACAACAAACGGAGAGAGCAATCTACAAAATCAGAGACCCAATATCAAAGGAAATAAAATTTAGAATTCAGGAAATTCTTAAAAGCTTCGAGAATTACTACAAGAACTTATACTCCCTCAAAAAACATAAAAACGCATCCGAAGCCTTCCTAAATACATTAAATCTTCCCCAACTTACTGAGTCACAAAATAAA
The DNA here is from genome assembly GCA_020510985.1 of Pholidichthys leucotaenia. Taxonomy (NCBI): domain Eukaryota; kingdom Metazoa; phylum Chordata; class Actinopteri; order Cichliformes; family Pholidichthyidae; genus Pholidichthys; species Pholidichthys leucotaenia. Next base: position 375,600,733 of record CM035840.1, on the reverse strand, counting down.
ACACTACTGTCAGAAATACAACCTAAAGAATTAGAAAAAGCAATTATGAAACTTAAAGCTAACAAATCCCCAGGAGCAGATGGCTATACAGCAGAGTGGTACAAAACCTTTAAACAGCAACTATCTCCTCTCCTCCTGAAAACATTTAACTATGTCCTCCACACAGGGGAAATCCCCCCCCTCCTGGAGAGAAGGGGTCATTGCAGCCATACCTAAACCTGAAAAGGATAAACTAGACTGCTCCAACTACAGACCAATCAGTGTGTTAAATCAGAACTATAAGCTTTTTACCACTATCCTTGCCAAAAGGTTAGAAAATATACTGACAGACTTAATTCATTTAGACCAAACAGGTTTTATAAGACAAAGACAGACACAAGATAACATTAGAGGCACTTTACACATAATTCATCATATAAAAAAATATAATTTAAATGCAGCCATATTGGGATTAGATGCTGAAAAAGCATTTGATTCGGTTGACTGGTCTTTCCTATATAGAATCTTATTCAGTTTCAACTTTCATAATAACTTCATTAGAACTATCCAGGCATTATATAAAAAACCAACAGCTAAAATAAGGATTAACGGTAAATTATCATCATCTTTTGAACTGGAAAGAGGATGTCGTCAGGGCTGCTCCTTGTCTCCACTGCTCTTTGCAATCTTCATAGAACCTCTGAGCCAATGGATAAGACAGAATCAAAAAATTCAAGGTATTACACTTGGTCAGAAGGAACATAAAATAGCACTCTTTGCCAATGACATCTTAATATACCTGGGGCAGCCAGACACCTCTTTTCCAGAACTAATCTCAGTTTTTTCAGAGTATGGAGAGTTATCGGGGTACGAATTAAACATGCACAAAACCCAAATTTTAACATTCAACTATGACCCAAATCAATATTTACTAAGCAAACTCAAAACTAACTGGGAATCGGAATCTATGAAATATCTGGGGGTCAATATCCCGAAACAACTCAACAAAATTATAACACTAAACTATGATCCACTGATGGCAAAAATAAAATCTGATCTAGCAAGATGGAATATGATACCATTCTTGGGTACCGCACAAAGAATTGAAGCAGTCAAAATGAATATACTTCCACGTCTTCTATACCTTTTCCAAACAATACCGGTAGAATCTCCCAAAAAAACATGGCAAGAACTGGACAGAAGGATCTCAAGATTCATATGGCAGGGCAAGAGACCAAGAATCAGGTATAGAACCCTACAGCTAAACAAAGACAAAGGTGGGCTCGTGCTGCCAAATATCAGGGACTATTTTAAAGCCGCACAAATTAAAACTTTAGTAGAGATATGTAACCCAGTCTACACTGCACAATGGAAGGAGATGGAACGCCAAATAACAAGTGGCATTCCCCTACAGGCGATAATAGGGAACAATGCCTTACCTAAACTTTTGAACAACGCTAACCCGTGGATAGAGACCCCGCTAAAAATTTGGTTTAAGATAGTCAGAGAGAATCAAACTAAAGAACCCTATCGATTATTGCAATGGATTTCCTATGATCAGGACTTTACTCCTAATAAAACAGACACTAGATTTAAAAAGTAGAAAGAGAACGGACTGATAAAATATTACGATTTTTTTAAAGGGCAAACTTTAAGAAGTTTTGAAGATTTGAAAAAACAAGGTCTAGTAAATCAAGACCTTTACAGGTTCTTTCAGCTTAGACACCACATAAACAAAATACTTAAAAAGGAGGATTTGGAAAGGGCCCAGTCAGGTGTTCTGAAGGTTTTCTTAATGGCATATAAAGGGATCCCAGGGATCAGATACATTTCTAAAATATACCATGGTCTTCAAGACTTAAAAGGAGACAACACATCATATATAAAAGAGAGATGGGAAAAAGAGGGGAATTTTACTTTACAACTGGAAATATGGGAAAAGCTAAATAAACAACAATGGAAAAGTACCTCATCCCTGCAGTGGAGAGAATTTGGATGGAAAAATTTGGTAAGATTTTTCAGAACACCTGCACAAAACAAATTTACTTGTAAAGGGTTGAATTGTTGGCTCTTGTGTGGTGAAAAGACTGCAAATCATTTTCATGTGTTTTGGTCATGCCCAGTAATCCACCAATATTGGACCAATGTACAGACAATATTGGGGAAAATATTCAAAGTAACAGTTCCCTTTTCTTTTGTAACTTTGTATTTGGGTTTACTACCGGAATCACTGGAAAGACGAGGGGAAAAATATTTATTCACTGTTTTAATATTGGCAAGTAAAAAAGCTCTAACAAAAAAGTGGATGTTGAAAGACTGTCCTACACCTGAGGATTGGATTAACGTGATTCAAGACATTTATTAGATGGAAAAGTTGACATTTGCACTGAGACAGGACATGGATGTGTTCTTGAACTTTTGGCAACCCTGGAAGGCATATGTGTCTTCCATCAGATCTAATCTTTGACAAATACCATTTCAATAATGGCACCTCTCTTTGCTCCAGCACTACTCAGATGCTCTTTTATTTTTCTGATCTTTTGTTTTTGTTTTTGTTTTCTGTTTGTTTTGTTTTGTTTTTTTCTTTGTTTTTTGTTCTTCTTTTAATTTCTCTTTTTCTTTCACTTAAAAAAAGGGTGTTGTAATATTTTTTTCCAATGTTGTCAAAAAACAAAAAAAAGGGGGAATATGTGATGAAAATGTAAGCAATGCAATGCTGTAATGACATGTATACCCTTTACAAAAACTTAAATAAAAAAAAAGAACATCATTTATCAAACAGTAGTATATGGGAATATCTTGCTTGCTGTAATACTTCATTCATTCATCATTCCTAACCATTTGTCCATATTCAGGGTCTCTAACAGAGCAGAGGAGTCTATTCCAGCAGTCAGTATGAGAGGTCAGAAAAAATCCTTGGACTGTTTTAGCCCGTCTATCACAGAGCCAACACACAAACTCACAATTAGCTGAGAATCACTGATGCACGGCTGGAGGAGGATGCTGCTGCACCTGAAGGGAGACATATGCAGAGAAAATGCAAACTACATGTCAAGCAGGAGGTTTGAACCAAGAAAAAGCACCATACTGCCAACAGAAAAAAAGCCCTGTGAAAGCATCTGAAAAAACCCACACAAAGTATATTTGACTACAAGTGTTTCTACAATCTCAAGTTTACTCTAATTATAAGGTTCTTGAGTTACAAGTTCTCCAGAGGTCAGGTTAGACTGAAGACAGACAACAGAACACCTGATTGTGTGAGAGTAATAACTGACATATAGGCCTCTGGTCTCAGCAAAAAGATCAGATTTCCAGTGTCACTATTCCTTTTTTGGGGGGTGAGAAGAAACAGATGTGTCTGTGTTGTCTTAAATGGATGAAACTTGTCCCCACAAACTGTGCAAATATGATATTGTTGTTCTTGTAAACTGAATCATTCAATGCTCAACCAATCAGGCAGATGTTTAATAGCTTGGCAGAATATTTTGAACTTGTTTAGCTCAACACACTTCAGTGTTTTCACTAAATCATGAGCTTGGATACAAAACAGAGCAACTGTAAGTTAAATTCCTTTTTCATCATCAGACTACATTCTCCAAAAAAATGGAATTAAGATTATATCATCATTCTCCTGTTTTTATTCAGGTGTGCCCTACTTCAGTTCCACCATAACTGGAGTCCATTTAAATTCGGGGGGGGGGGGGGGTGTCATCAGACAAGATAAAAGTTTACAGCCAATCACAGATTTGGGGAAGGATGTAAAACAAAATTTGCAGCAATATAGACAATGGAAGCCTCCATCCTTCTGGAATTAATGTTTATAGATTCGTTTTTTTTCCTGTTAAAAATTGGCCTTATGTGTCATTGGCAAAATATTTGGTATTCAGAAAACCGTCAGTTTGGAGTCACTAACAGATGGACTAATTAGGGAAAAGGAACCTTGGTCAAAGTCCTTCTAGAAGAAACAGCCACCTTGGGGAATGCTTTCAGGGAATTAGTTAATTGTTTTCAGTATCCTTGTAAACCAACTTCATTTACATTAGTCATAGGGTATTAGAATGTCTTCAAATCAGATTAAAACCCTTTAAATATTGGATGATCTTGCCCTAAAATGAGTTAAAAAAAAAAAAAAGCCAAGTTATATTTACACTGCCACCGTCATTGACATTCTAATCTTTGATTTCTCAGTTCAGGAATCTACAGTATGTGTGCCTATATCGCTCTCTCTAAACTCTCTTCCTTAAATAGGTAGCCAATAAAGTTATTTCTGTGGTTCAGGACATCGTGGTGATTATGAGAGTTTTTCAGGGGGCCCGAAGCAAAACAACAATAAAAAACAAACAACAACACAAAAAACTTGTCACCTTTCTAAAAACTTGGTTTGTTTTCACATGAGAAGTTGGGCAGGAGGATGTAGGATGTAGATCAATCAGCATGACAAGAACAGAAGCCATGTTTTACAAATATTTATTCAATTATTATTTTCACTTAAGTTTGGCAAAGTGACACACACAATAATGGACAAAAGAGGGACTTATCGTCTCACTGCAGCTGACCACCAGAGGGTGGTCAAGATGCATGGGCTTCACTTTTAGAGAGCTCTCATGTTGTCCATATTTATATACTATAGTGCGTAACAATTGATTATAAGTGTGATAAGGTACAAGGATTATTTAAGTTATATTTAGAGGTGTGTGTGTGTGTGTGTGAGGATGGAGGTTTACGCCGTCACCACAAACACTCACAAAACAAGAGGAAAACACTTGTAAGGGGCACCAGTCCAATGGGACAATTTATTAATAACTAATCCTTGAACCTTTTCATTAACCAGTCTCAATATTAGGTCATTCTTCTGCCATGACCCAGAAAAGCACACACAGAAAAGAAATCAAGCAGAAACTACTCTATACCATTAACAGTTTAATAATCAAACTCAGGTTAAATGACATTGCATTCAATTGATTTGTAAGCAGGTGAAATGATCAACAAATATCATATTAACTGTTCATGGATTCCTGAGCATAAAGTCTATATTTAAATCGTTGTGAAAACAAAAGAAAACCAGATTTTGAATTTGTAACTGTGATGCAATGGGAGACTGTGAAATAACTGTAACAAAAATATGCATAAAATTAGATGCAATTTTATGAAGAAAATGACAAAAGCTGATTATATGAAAAAGAAAATTCTGAGTTTCTCTTCAAAAAGAACAGAGGTTATTGAAAAAGGAATATTAATTTTCCTTCAGCTTATAGCGTCTATCGTAGCTTATGGACTAACTTTAACATTAAAAATTGGTCATATTCAATTATAATTAGACATCACATTTAGCCCAGCAGATAGAAAGTGGAAGTCTGGCTTACCAACAGCTGTGTCTTCAGAGTCCAGCGGTGATCTTGAACGCTAGCAGGTGGCACAAAGAAGGAAAGAACTGCCAGCAGTCCTTTCAGTTACAGCGGTGATGGCGCAGACTTAGCAGCGTGGCGACCATAGAGTGCAGCCAACAGGAGAGTGGACGGCTTGCCCCGGGGCAGGTGTGACGTCTTTCTTGGACAACAGATCCTTTCCTGGTCCACAAATTTAGAATGTCCACCAGCCGATAAGAACACAGTGTGGGCGACACACATTGTGGGCTCACGTTTCCACAGAGACAGGACTGCATGTGTATTGAGGGTGTCACGTCTGCAAGGACAAAGGACTCGAATCTGCAGAAGATAACAAGGAGGTGTGAGATTTGTCTCTTTGTCCCACAGAAGATGCCCCGGAGAGATTTCCGGTTCATCAGGAAATGAGAGACAATGGTGAAGATTCAAAGGGATGCTTTGTGACTGTATGTTTACTGAAAACACCATGTGACTTGAATTCTGATGCTGGAAACATATAAAAGGGTGATGAGATATGATTCTTTCTCTTTCCTGCTTTGAGAATGCTAGAAGCTGTGTTCTGTCAATAAAGCTGGTTTACGACTAAACTCAGCCTCATCATTTGAGCACATCTTCTACACTGGTGACCTACGACGAGAAATAAGCAGACAGAATTCTCCCGAGCGGGGCTCGGCGGAAGCCAGCCTGATGGCCGCCTCCACGATCCGGCTGCCCGATTTCTGGCAGCACAGCCCGCGCTCATGGTTTAGCGCAGTCGAGGCGCAGTTCAACCTCCGGAGAATCTCCAACGACGACACAAGATTCTACCACGTGGTAGCGAAGCTGGACAGCAACACGGTCCAGAGAGTGGAGGATCTGGTTAATCATCCACCAGACAGCGACAAGTACAGCGCATTGAAGGACGCGCTGATCAGCCATTTCACCCCTTCAGTCCAACAACGAGCAGAGGGACTCCTGACGTTGACGGAGTCAGAAAACGATAGACCTGCGGACCTGATGGTGAAGATGCTGAAGCTCAAAGACTCTGAGGATGGCGAATTCATTTTCGCCCACCTTTTCCTTCGGACCCTGCCGCCAGCAGTGAGAGTGGCCCTGGCAGAGTCGCCCCGATTGGCCAGGCGAGACTACCATGGGTTGAGCAAAGAGGCGCAGCGGTTGGTCGACGCCCACAAGCGGAACGCGGTTTCGGCCGCGGCGGCTAGCCCGGGAACAGCGTCCGGAGACAGCGCAGGTCCAGCGGCCGCGGCGCCAGACGCACCAACGACGGCGGCGACGGGAGCCAGACGACGCGGAGCGGAGGACGGCCCGTGCTTCTACCACCGCCGTTTTGCAGAGAGAGCGCACAGGTGCGTCCCACCGTGCAACTTTAAGCGCCAGGGAAACGCCAAGACCGAGGGCCGGTAGCAGCTGCGACCCTCGGCAACGAGAACAGTCTGCTTTACCTGACGGATGCACGCTCGGGGAAACAGTTCCTCGTGGACACGGGCTCTCAGCTGAGTTTCGTCACACCCACCTACGCGGAACGGCTGATGCCTTCTAAAGCTCCCTGGGTGTCAGTGTCAGCAGTGAACGGCTCCACGATTAAAACGTTCGGTGAGAGGACCATGCTTCTGTCCTTACAGGGCCGTTCATTTGAGTGGACATTTATTGTAGCAGCAGTCAGTTTCAACATGTTAGGGGCTGATTTTTTGTGCTCACATGGTTTATTGGTTGACCTTGCTAATAGACGTCTGATTAATGCACTGTCCTTTCATTCTATTCCCTGCACAGCTCGGGTGGCCCCGCCAACTGCACATGCCAGCGTCTCAGCTGCGGGTGGTAAGTTTCACACATTGCTTGCTCAGTTCTCAGCACTCACAGTCCCCACGTTTTCGGCAACGGTGGCTAAACATGGGGTGGAGCATTTCATAACCACCACCGGCCCTCCCGTTTTTGCAAAAGCTCGGCGCTTGGACCCAGCTAAACTGGCCATCGCGCGCGAGGAGTTCACTAATCTGGAAAAACTGGACATTGTTAGACGCTCCAAGAGCTCTTGGGCTTCGCCGTTACACATGGTCCCAAAGGCTGACGGCTCGTGGTGACCTTGCGGCGATTTCCGCAGGTTGAACAACGTTTCAGCTCATGACCGCTACCCAATTCCGCACATTCAGGATTTTTCTGTTCATTTGGCGGGGGCGCGCATTTTTTCTAAAATAGACTTGGTGCGCGGTTACCACCAGGTTCCAGTGCGCGCGCAAGATGTACCCAAAACAGCGGTCATAACTCCTTTCGGCCTTTTTGAGTTTTTGCGCATGCCTTTTGGCCTCAAGGGGGCCGCGCAGACTTTCCAACGCATGATGGATGCAGTTTTACGCGACCTTCCTTTCGTGTTCGTTTATTTGGACGATATTTTGGTAGCCAGCGCGTCCGAGGGCGAGCACGAAAAACACCTCACAGCAGTTTTTCGGAGGCTGGCAGAGCACGGGTTAATAGTTAACCCAGCGAAGTGCCAGTTTGGGGTGGCGCAGATTGATTTTTTGGGACATCGCGTTTCGGCAGAAGGAGCGGTTCCTCTTCCAAATAAAGTGCGTGCCATAACGGATTTTCCGCAACCTCAAACGGTCAAGGCGCTTCAGGAGTTTCTAGGGATGGTTAATTTTTACAGCCGGTTCCTCCCAAGCGCAGCACGGCTCATGCAGCCATTGTACACCGCGTTAAAAAAACAAAAGCCCGCAAATAAAGTTGAATGGTCTCCGGAGCGGGAGCGCGCTTTTGCCCAGGTCAAATCAGCCCTGGCAAACGCAGTTTTGTTAGCGCACCCAGTTCCAACGGGCCGCATGGCGCTCACCACTGACGCTTCCGATGTAGCGGTGGGGGCGGTAGTTGAACAGTTTGTGGCAGGTACCTGGCAACCCCTCGCGTTTTTCAGCAGGACTTTGCGCGATAGTGAGCGTAAATAGAGTGCGTTTGACAGGGAGCTTTTGGCCCTACACTTGGCCATCCGTCATTTTCAGTTCTGGTTAGAGGGGCGACGTTTCACCGCGTTTGTGGATCATAAACCGCTAACGTTTGCGATGGCCAAAATTTCAGAACCCTGGTCAGGCCGGCAACAAAGGCAACTAGCCGCAATATCGGAGTTCACTACTGATATTCAGCATGTCGCGGGTAAACACAATGTTGTGGCAGACTGCCTCTCGCGCGCGGTAGCACCACCAAGCCCCATAGGGGCAGACTCTGTAGCCGTGGCCGCGGGCCCGGGCAGCAACGTGGGAGCGCGCGCAGCCCCGGTCTGTGTTGGGTTAGATTATGCAGCCATGGCTGCGGAGCAGGTTAACGACGCGGACGTGCGCGCGCTCCAGTCTGGACCAACAGGGTTAAGGCTGGAGCACAGGGAGCAACAAAGTGGTATGCCCCCACTAATCTGCGATGTCTCCACGGGACGGCCCCGCCCCGTGGTGCCAACCACGTGGCATCGCCGCGTTTTTGACTCAGTCCATTCTCTCGCGCATCTGGGGGTGCGCGCATCGATTAAGTTGGTGGGGGAGAAATTTGTTTGGCCCGGGTTGCGCAAACAGGTCAAGGAATGGGCGGCAGCCTGCGTAGCATGTCAGCGAGCCAAAATACACAGACACACTAAGGCCCCGTTGGAACCTTTTCACATCCCCGCTAAGCGTTTTGATCACGTGCACGTTGACTTGGTGGGCCCGCTCCCATTATCACACGGGTACACACATCTTTTGACGATGGTGGATCACACCACGTGCTGGCCAGAGGCGATTCCTCTGACATCAACCACAGCGGAAGAAGTTGCGCGAGCATTTTTAGCAGCGTGGGTTGCGCGTTTCGGTGTACCGTCGGACATAACGTCCGACAGGGGTCCCCAATTTATTTCCGAACTATGGTCATCGATGGCCCGCAGCTTGGGGGTGAAGATTCATCGCACTACCGCGTATAACCCCCAGGCTAATGGTTTATGCGAACGCTTTCACAGGTCATTGAAGGCAGCCCTCAGAGCGTCGCTGACGGATACAAATTGGGTGGACAAACTTCCATGGGTTTTATTGGGGTTGCGTTCTGCACCTAAGGAAGATTTGCATGCTTCCCCGGCTGAATTATTTTTTGCACAACCTCTCCGTTTGCCGGGGGAATTTCTCCCCGATAATCCCGCACCAAATGGCCCCCTTGCTCAGCCGTGGCAGAGCGACTCGGGAGCAAACACGCTCCCTGGCCCAGTCCATCACAGTTTACCACACATTTTTGTGCCAAAGGCTTTAAAAAATGCAGTTTGTTTTTGTTAAACATGATGCTCAGCGTCCAAGTTTGCGGCCGTTTTATGACGGACCATTCCGAGTGCTGGAGACCGGGCAGAAGCATTTTCTGCTAGATTTAGGGGGCAGAAGGGAGTTGATTTGCATAAACAGGCTCAAACCCGCCTTTGTTTTGGCTGATGAGGAAGTGCAGCTCGCGAGGCCCCCCCCGCCGTGGCAGGCCGCCAAGAGGACATTCTCCAAAATCTTCACAGAAAGGTGCTAACAGCTTTAATCCACAGGTGCAGAGAGATGTTGCAGGTGCAGCCAAGCCAGGTTGCAGCAGATTCGGCAGAAAGTTAAAACCTAGGCAGTTGGTGGATTGATTAGCGATGTATGGAGTGTTTTGTGTTTTTCTTTTTTTTATGCCATGCAGGTTTTGCCTTACTAGACGTTTGGGGGGGGGGGGGTAGTGTGGGCGACACACATTGTGGGCTCACGTTTCCACAGAGACAGGACTGCATGTGTATTGAGGGTGTCATGTCTGCAAGGACAAAGGACTCGAATCTGCATAAGATAACAAGGAGGTGTGAGATTTGTCTCTTTGTCCCACAGAAGATGCCCCGGAGAGATTTCCGGTTCATCAGGAAATGAGAGACAATGGTGAAGATTCAAAGGGATGCTTTGTGACTGTATGTTTACTGAAAACACCATGTGACTTGAATTCTGATGCTGGAAACATATAAAAGGGCTGCACGGTGGCGCAGTGGTTAGCACTGTGGCAGTACAGTTTACCCTCGGCCGGGGGATCGCGGGGATCGTGAGATCGTGGGTTCGATCCCTGCCCCCGACCAACAGTGATCTGTGTGGAGTTTGCATGTTCTCCCCGTGTTGCGTGGGTTTACTCCGGGATTTCTCCGGTTTCCTCCCACATGCCAAAAACATGCAGGCTAGGGATATGGGGCGCTTGCGCACGCAGCGACCGGCAGCTGGTGGCTTGTCACCAGACTGCAAAACAAATCTACCTACGGGTACAAAATAAGTACAAAAAAAAAAAAAAAAAAAGGGTGATGAGATATGATTCTTTCTCTTTCCTGCTTTGAGAATGCTAGAAGCTGTGTTCTGTCAATAAAGCTGGTTTACGACTAAACTCAGCCTCATCATTTGAGCACATCTTCTACAACAGGCTGAAGGAAAAAAGGATATTTACAGTTCTACTCATGAAATCATAGTTCTTCTGATGTCGTGGGACATGGGTGAGGCAGTCTCGAGGGGAAAAAGTTCAAAAATCACTATCAGTCCACTTTAACGGCGAGTTAAAGAAAATCCATAGAAAAAATTCAGCAGAATAAACATGCCTTCTGAGGAGAGGAAAAAAGGCATTTTGGAGTTTCACTCCAAGTAAGAAAGTTTGAGCTCAACAGGAAAGGATGATCTCTTCTTAGATGCCAGAAAAACAGAAAAAAACTTAACAAATGACAACTTTAAGAACTTTAGAAAACTTGACAAAGACTAAAACAAAGACTGAACTGAATTGAAAACAAAAACTTAACTGGACTGCTAGGGTGTTTCCTCTATTTAACAGAGCGTGCTCCTTGGATCATAAAATATGACTGGCAGCAGGAAGAACCAATTATAGGCCATTGTGGGAGATTTGAATGGGCTATGGTCCAATAAGAAAGCAGTTCTTTGTCTGTAACTGACCAATAGAATGAAAGGGGCATCATCCAACAGAGACAGCCTGGAGATTGGCTGGTATCAGTCAGATGACTGGCATAAGTTTCAGAAGGCATATACACATTTTAACTGTGAAATTCATTATATACTTAATATGAAATCTAAGCTAACTTAAGTGATTCATAACTAACTTCAGTGAGTATGCACTTTTATGAACTTGTCCTTGTATAATTAACATGCATTAGAATAAGGTTCATTTAAGCATTTCCAACATGCAACACATTTAAAATCAATGATTAATGAAACATTTCAAACTCATCATTGGCCAACACAGAGGCGGTCATCTTCAACAGTGTTCTGAGCAGTATTTCCTGGAAAAATAAAGTCTTGAGGAAATTAGACTTGAGGATTATTTCAGCAGGTAAAACAAAATTCCAATGTTGATTAAATCCAACATGTCCCTGAGTTGACAGAAGGGGGAAATGTTGAGCTGTGGATAATTCCTAGTGACTTGTGGAATGCAGTCCAAAGTTTCTGGAGTATCTCACAGACTGCTCTAAGCATAAAACTGCCTGGCTGGGGAGGAAGCTTTGGGATTTATGACTCGTAAAAGAACCAGTTTACCATGGAATGTGTTTTCAAATTGTGGTCCTTTGGTGAAGGAAACAATTCTTGACCAGACTTTTGGGTGAAAGAATTTCTTTAGGGTGAAAAGTGATTTTCTAGATTGGAGCCACATAGATTGATACTACAATACACTTTATAGCACAGATGAGCACGAGCTCTGTAGATTGTCACCTGAATGAAATGATAATCAGAAAATAAGTTGATGAAGATGTGGAACATTATCTGTCATGCTTGTTTACTTAAAAGTCATGTTTGATTGCAAGAGATTTTGTGAAATTTTCTCGGCCACAGTTTTGTTTTTGTAACACTAACTAACTAACTACTAACTAACCTGCACTTATATAGCGCTTTTCTAGTCACAAAGACCACTCAAAGCGCTTTCATTAATACTAACCCTCTATTCTAAGGGCCTATAGGAAACAGATATCTAGGGACAATTTAGAACAGCCAATTAACCTAACATGCATGTTTTTGGCATGTGGGAGGAAACCGGAGAAATCCCGGAGTAAACCCACGCAACACGGGGAGAACATGCAAACTCCACACAGATCACTGTTGGTCGGGGGCTGGGATCGAACCCACGATCCCCGCAATCCCCCGGCCAAGGGTAAACTGTGCTGCCGCAGTGCTAACCACTGCGCCACCGTGCAGCCCACACCTTATCTGACTTACCCCAAAGACTATGGGCCCTATTTTGACGGTCATCTGCACACTTTTTTTTTACAGACTTTCTGCCATGTGCCAGTGTTTGGTATTTTCTGTCAGCGCATTGTCTGTTTTTTATGCCTTGCATCACGCCATCAAATTACCAGTAGACAGTGTGCCTGCCATGCGCTTGAAGGAAGTGCCTCATTTCAAAGAGGTGTGGCGACCCACAATCTAATGTGCACTACACTATTATAGTGCATTTCATCAGAATCCGCTTTTGATCAGGAAAAAGGAGGTCTATTGTCAGAAGTGCATTTTTTAATGATGTTTCAGTGGTGTGTTTTGACATCGCGCAGCTCTGTTCATTTCCTTATTACAACGGCATAAAAACAAACTCTCCACTGGTGCATGACGCAAAGAGGCCGGTCTAATCATTCAGAGGTGTGCTTTGGATAATCCAATCCAAAGCGCTCCTTCCCATCCATAATAAGGAAGACATCAATCACAGTTGATACCCAGATAATTATGTTAAAAAGAACAAACGGGTAAGAATGGGCTGAAAAAAATCAGCTGAATTCTTTAATGTGTGCACGGATACAACACAGACATGAAGAAAGGAGGATGATGCCTGTGCGAATTTTCATTAACAATGGTGTAGAAGTTGTTCCCAGCTGTGGAGAGATGCCGTGCTCCCTCTCCTGTTACTTTCACCGAGCAAGGGTCTTCCCCTATCTGTCCTGGGTAGGAGGGAAGGAGGCAATTTGCCGCCTCCGGCCCCCACCATGAAGCGAGCCAGCTCTCCACAGCCTCTGCCAGGGTGTAACGGGTGGCTGTCAGGGAGCTTGCTGGGCTTGAAACCCGGGGCGCACGGCCGACACAGATGTGGATGCATTTACTGTCTCTCTGGGGAGTTAGTGAAAAGTAAAACGCTGCACACTCCTTGTTCATTCATTTATTCCCCTAAAAATAAATACAATAATGCCTAATAAGTCCGTGATGAAAACGACCCCCCGTCATGATTTGCCACTCAGGGCAGAGAAAGACAGACCCACGCGCCAACTGCAGTTTGTGGAATTTAATAACAAAAAACACAAAGTTCCAAAGAGTGCACAAACACAAAATCCAAGAACAGATAATAAAGAAACTTACACGCAGGAATGAGTTCAGAATAAACTCACCAGAGTGGGGAAGGGGATCTGTTGGTGAGGAGAAGGAATCTCTATCAAGACTGCGGCAGTAAAGAAAAGAAAATGCAGTCCTTAAATAGGGACGGAATAAACAACGTAAGTAATGACAGGTGTGGGTTCACATGAGCGGGCAAAAAGGGAACAATGAATAGTGATGAGGATCAGCAGGGAGAGATGAAAGAGGAGCAGCTGGGCTTGACAGCTGACAGGGCGATGCCCACACAGAGCACAAAACCAGAAACGCTGCCTGACAGCTGTCAGCCCCGAAAAAGAACATCACATTACAAATATAAAGAATAAACATCATCAAATGCAGACTAATAAGTAATTTCAAATTAAAGCAAAACATGGGCGTAACAAAACTGAAACATAAACTGAAAAATAGAAAGCAGTATGAGAATACTGAAACTCAAAAGGCACAAAATGCAACAAATACTGTACATACTGTATATAAATACAGAGAAAAAGCCACGAGACTGAGCCTGGCGCAACCTCCAGAGCTCAGCTCATGACAGAGCCCCCTCTCAAGGGGTGGATCCCATGGGGACACCCCAGGGTAACCCCAAAAGAAAAGGAAAGACCCCCCCCCAACAGGGGCACAACAATAACCCACCTAGGGTGGGTGGTGAGGGGAACAGGCTAGGAGGGAATGCAACAAAACCCTGCTCAGCACCCACACCAGTCAAAATCAAAGACTTAGGCCCCCCGGACCAAAGAGCTAGAAAGTTCAGGTGGGCGACCAAAGTCCCAGGCCTGGTGGATGGTGAGGTGGTATGAGTCAGGTGGCCTGCTGGAGAATATGGGCCACCCAACCCAACGGCCCAGTTCATCAGGCGGTCGACCAGAGTTATTCATCCACCTGAACAGCAAGGGCAGTCCAGGGGGGTGGCTGCCCAGCAGGACAATCCAATGGTGGGAAGGATGGAGGAGTCGGGGAAACCACGACAACATCAGGGTGAGGACAGGGAACCATGATGGCCTTGGGCACAGGAGAGGGAACCATGATGGCATCTAGGAGGGGGAACCACAACGGCGTCTGGCACAGGAGGGGGGACCACAACGGTGTTTGGTGAAGGAGAGAGAACCACGACACCCTTGGACTGGCCAGCAGCACCCTCGGTGGTCCTGAATTGGGACAAAGTTGCACCCACGGAGGCTCTGGACTGGAGTGAAGCAGCACCCGCGGTGGCTCCGGGCTGGAGCAAAGCTACACCCACGGTGGATCCGGGCTGGAGCAGAGCAGCACCCACGGTGGCTCCGGGCTGGAGCGACGCTGCACCCACGGTGGTCCCGGACTGGGACATAGCTACACCCTCGGTGGGTCTGGACTGGACCAAGGCTGTACCCTCAGTGGGCCCGGACTGGGCCAAAGCCACACCCTCGGTGGACCCAGACCAGGCCAAAGCTGCGCCCACAGTGGCCCCTGAGCTGGGGCGTAACACCCATGGCGGGCCCACACTTGAGCACAGCACCCAAGTTGGTTTTAGGCTGGGGCGCAGCACCCATGACGGTCCCTGACTGGAACACAACACCCACGAAGACCCGGACTGAGGAGGAGATGCACCCACGGAGGTCCCGGGCTGGGTCAGAGCACCTGCAACAACCTCAGCGGGGAAAACTGGACCCACGGCGATCTTGGGCAGTGAGCCTGGACCCACAGAGACATCTGGCAAGGGTGGAATATCCTCGGTGACCCTGGGGGAAAGCTCGGACAGGACAGGCAGAGAAACAGGGTCAGGGTCACCAGCAGCAGTGGAGCCCGGTGAGATTAGCTCAGGTGCAGCTGACAGCTGCACCTGGCTCTCCTCAGCAAGAGCCAGACAAGATCTCTCTAAAACAGAAGCAATGAAAACTAAGGAGAGCAACTGCCTGAGCTCGAGCGCCACTGCCATCCAGGACTCCGTCAATCCAAGCGATGGTACTTCGGGCTTGGTCCTCTGGAGGTCCAGCTCTGGCTCTGCGGCGGCGGCCCCTGCAGCAGGCATAGTCGTCAAAGCAGCCCTGGAACCCCCCAGTGAGGTGACCCACACCGGTGGCTCATCAGGCGTGGATTCAGGAGGTCGATTTCCTGCCGACGCTGGATTCTGCTCAGCTGAGGCCAGGGGACACTCCTTTGTCGGCGCAGGCGTCAGCTCAGTTTCCGGCTCCTCCATCATCCGGCGACACGATCCTGGGGCCAGTGGACACTCAGGGAGAGAAGGAGGAGACACGGAGAGGGCAGGTGAAAAATTGATGGCTGCAGCAGGCGGTGAGGGCTCAGGGGGCTGCACACACTGAGCCTCTCCACCGGGAATCAGGCAAGGCACATTATCATAAAGTGTTGAAAAATGACAAGACACTTGCCTGTTTTCCCGGCGTGCGATGTTTCCTGCTGCAGATGGTCTGGAGTCGCCCTTCTCCGTGGCTACGGTGGACATGGGCCCCTCAGTGGATCGTGGAGGAGCTACCCCTGCTGACACGGAGACAGGCAGAGCTGGGAAGGACACAGTGGGCCTCTCAGCAGAGGAAGGAATCACCAAGGGGAAGCAGGGATCAGCAGCTGCACAGAGGGAGAAAGCTGATGATTCAGCCGGAGAAAAAAGGCGCAGAGGGCGCACTGCTGTGGGAGTCTTCTGCCTTGGCGAATGAGAAGCTACTGCCTGAGAGGTGGAGGCGTTCCTCCGGCGAGATTTCCCTGGATGGCGGCGTTCTGGAGCAGGTGGAGCGGAAGCGGGAGCGGATGTCGGAGACTGGT
Organism: Pholidichthys leucotaenia; assembly: GCA_020510985.1. Lineage (NCBI taxonomy): Eukaryota > Metazoa > Chordata > Actinopteri > Cichliformes > Pholidichthyidae > Pholidichthys > Pholidichthys leucotaenia. The sequence continues at coordinate 375,584,271 of CM035840.1, read as the reverse complement.
GAGGCACTGATACTTCAGAGGCCTGGGAACACCTCCCCTTCGGTGCGGGCCCAGGTTTACTCGGGAATTCCTCACTATCTCCTTGTTCTCTCATTGCAGCGCCACCACCAGAGAAATCCTCTCCACCCCTTCAGCATGCTCTCGAAGGTGGGGGCACCGGCAAACAGCTGCCTCCGTGAGGTCCGAGTACCATAAAGCGTTTTTCAGGGCATAACCGCTGCGTACTACAGTGATTAGCCCATCGATCTCCATTAGAGCTTTGCAGACTCATCAGGTAACTGCATCCCCCTGCAGAGTCCAAAATGATGTGCTCCAGGGAACAGATGAGTGAAACACACACAAAAATGGCAAAAAAAAAAATCCACAAACTGCAGCGGCTGGGTCTTTACTGGCCGCAGTCTACTGTCATGATTTTCTCTCAGGGCAGAGAAAGACAGACCCACGTGCCAACTGCAGTTTGTGGAATTTAATAACAAAAAACACAAAGTTCCAAAGAGTGCACAAACACAAAATCCAAGCACAGATAATAAAGAAACTTACACACAGGAATGAGTTCGGAATAAACTCACCAGAGTGAGGAAGGGGCTCTGGTGGCGAGGAGAAGGAATCTCTATCAAGACTGCAGCAGTAAAGAAAAGAATATGCAGTCCTTAAATAGGGACGGAATAAACAACATAAGTAATGACAGGTGTGGGTTCACATGAGCGGGCAAAAAGGGAACAATGAATAGTGATTGGGATCAGCTGAGAGAGATGAGAGAGAAGCGGCTGAACTTGACAGCTGACAGGGTGACGCCCACACAGAGCACAAAACCAGAAACGCTGCCTGACAGCTGTCAACCCTGAGAAAGAATACCACATTACAAATACTAGAAAAGCACTCGGAGAGCGCAGACCTCCATCAAGCGCCACAGTTCCCCCCATACAGTGTTTTACATCATAAATATTAATCCTACATTTATTGTGTGTACGTTTTCAGATTCCTTGACCATGAAAACATATGAGTAGCAATTGGATTCACATGGCTAGGATTAGTGGTTCAGTAGTTATTGAGGAAAATTGCATTTCGCATAATGGCGGTTTTCTTCCAGACGGTGATCCGGATCACCACCAAAATGTAGTCATCTGTAGGATACCCCATTTCTGACAATCTCTGAAAATTTCATGAAAATCCGTCCATAACTTTTTGAGTTATCTTGCTAACAAACAAACAAACAGACAAACGGACAAACAGACAGACAGACAAACCAACGCCGATGAAAACATAACTTCCTTGGTGGAGATAATAAAGAATAAACATCATTAAATGCAGACTAATAAATAATTACAAATTGAAACGAAACATGGGCATAACAAAATTGAAGCATAAACAGAAAAATAGAAAGCAGTACAAGAATACTGAAACTCAAAAGGCACAAAATACAACAATATATAAATACAGAGAAAAAGCCACGAGACTGAGCCTGGTGGAATCTCCAGAGCTCAGCTCGTGACCCCGCCCCCCATAGCGCCATGCATCACATTGGAACACACTGGAACACATGCTCCATGTTCAATCAGTCATTCCCCTAAAAAAAATCATACATTAATGCCTAATCTAGACTCCACCATTAAAATGAGAGTGGGGAAGGAATTAATAAAAAACAACTAGTGTGTGATCATCAAATAACTAAAATGACGGGTGATTATGACTGTTACAAGATCCCAGCGCATGCCCTTTCTTGAGCTCCAGAGCTGTGCAATGTCAAAACACACCACTGAAATATCATTAAACTAGAAAAGCACTCGGAGAGCGCAGACCTCCGCCAAGCGCCACAGTTCCCCCCATACAGTGTTTGTGTGTACGTTTTCAGATTCCTTGACCATGAAAACATATGACAAGCAATTGGATTGACAATGATAGGATTAGTGGTTCAGTAGTTATTCACAAAAATGGCATTTTGCGTAATGGCGGTTTTCTTGTGGACGGTGATCCGGATCACCACCAAAATCTAATCATCTATAGGATACCCCATTTCTGACAATCTGTGAAAATTTCATGAAAATCCGTCCATAACTTTTTGAGTTATCTTGCTAACAAACAAACAGATAGACAGACAAACAGACAGACAAACAGACAGACAGACAGACAAACCAACGCCGATGAAAACATAACCTCCTTGGTGGAGGTAACAATGCACTTCTGACAATAGACCTCATTTTTGTGATGTTGTGTTCCAGCACATTATTGTGAAGTGCGGTGTAGTGACGAGCACTTCCTGTCATGTCACTGCACCACCCTATATATAGCGGAGGGCATCCATATTGCAGCCTCTTTGACCAGTGCCCTCTGCCAGGTGCCTACCATGTTACTGCTGTACTACAATCTCAATAAAGCTGTGTTTGTCCAGTCATCTTGCCTCATCCTTCACCCAAGGTATTTTACCATTTGGCGATCGAGGATTAACTCATGGAGGTGCGTATCACACCACTTCGCCCTTTTCTCGAGCTCCCGGGTGAGCTGCCGATGCCTTGGCCGATGTGGTTTGAGGCTTTCCAAACGTACATCACCACGCTTGACCTGGGTAAGCTCGACAAGCTAAGAGCATGTGCACTACTTGTTCACAACCTGGGTATTGAAGGCCAGCGAGTCCTGCACACACTCGGAGCTTCAAACTCTTTTGAAGACATTGTGGAGCTGCTAGCCAATCACTTCCCCACCACAGATAGCGTGACTGTCCGGAGGATTCATTTTCGGCAGCGACATCAACGAGTGGGTGAGTCTATTCATCAATTTGTTGCCGACTTGAGGCAGCTAGCTAGTGAGTGTCGCTTTGGGCCATTGGAAGATGAAATGGCACGTGACCAGCTTGCAGAGCACATGTGTAGCACCACATTGTGGGCTAGGTTACTCACGGCTCCCAATGACATAACATTAGCCAAAGCTGTCAACCTAGCTCTCCAGCTGGAGGCCGCAGACAAGCTAGCTTCGGAGCTAACCTGGAGCCAGTCACAGCAGCCACTGGAGCCTCCTGCAGTGGCAAATGTTGCGGACTCGGATAGTGAGGATAGCTTGGACAACGATACTATGGAAGCCAACATTGCCAGCCGAAGGTCTACCCCGGGAAAACCCCTGTGCAAGGGTTGTGGGTCTGCAGCACACCGCAATAAAGCTAAGGACTGCCTGGCTAGGGGAAAGCAATGTAGTAGATATGGACGCTTTAACCATTATGCCAGAGTGTGCCGTGTATCTGAACCGGAGAGCCCACAGAAGAAATCACTCCAGCCGCCTCTGACTACCATCCACACGGTGTCTCCCAGTACCAACAGGTACACGTTTTGCACAGTGGAACTGGACAGCATGGAGGTGCCACTAATGGTCGACACAGGGGCGGAGGGGTTGTTGCTGAATTGGGCCATGGTCAGGAAGTTTTTCCCCACTACAGGATAAGAGGTAACTCAGCACTGCTGTACAGTTATGGAGGTGGCAGGCTGTGCACGGTTGGGACTTTGGAGTTAACGGTTCGGTACAAGTCTGCAACGATGGTTGAATTCACATTCCACGTGACAGTCTGAGGCGATAACATCATGGGCTGTGATTTTTTTTACAGACTGGGTTTCACCATAAAAGACGATGCTGGGAACAAATGGTCGGGTTGTGGCCAGTGGAACCCTCCGGTTCCGGTAGTCGTTGAGGATGTTGGTTAGGACAAAGAGCTAACAGACACCACGGCAGTCAAGCAGGACCAGCTTCACTCAGGTTTGGCACAGGAGGGTCTTAGTGCTGGCGCTCAGGAAATGGTTGAGGAGGGTGCTGAGTGTGGCGGCGAGGCGCCTGCGCTAGCAAGTGACACCAGTGTGCTAGCCCCAGATGCCTCCGGAGCTTGGCTGCAGGGGGATGGATAGACTGCAGCTATGATGGTGAATGCTACGATTGTCTTAGAAGAGGTCGGGGCCAGACCGACGAGCATGGAGGAACCGCATGCTCAGCAGCACCACTTCAGGCTGAGCCAAGGCCCCACTGAGGGTTTTGGACTTGGTTCGGGTTTGGGGGTGAAGAACACCCATGGCAAAGATGGGCCAGACGACAGCCAGCTGAACATCATAAGTGTCTGCGCATAGTGGCTAAGCTGGGCACAGCATACTTCAAGCTGACGATGGCTTGGCAAGGCATGCCAATCAGCTTCAGCATGTCCGGGAAGATGATTCAGGTGACGGGGCTGGACGAGAGCAGGTGTCGGTAGTGAAGAAGCGAGGCTCTTTCGTCCGGAAGACCAGCCATCGTCCTGACGGCCTGCTGCTTCCAGGGGAGCGCTTGCTGAGGGGCTGCCCTGGGCCCCCCCATGCCGGTTCTACTCCTCCTGTCCAAGGAACAGTGCTGTAAATAATTGTGTGTTTATAGTTCTTGTGTTTTAATGCATGTATGTTGTAAAATGGGATTATTTTGTGTACTTTGTTTAGTTTAGGAGCACGGCGTGTGATTTTAGTTTATATATGGACTCTTTTTATTTTATTGGGTGGCAAAATAATCCACCCCACCATGCAGGCTGCATGGTAGTCCACCCATCAGCCCTATTTTAGGTTATTTTGTGTGAATGTGTTAGACCATTTTAGTACATTGTTTTTCGTTATGTTAGTGCGTGATTTGGGTCCCAAATTTGGGGAAGGTTTTTAATTGTGTACATGGGTTTGGACTTTTCTAAGGGGGGGAGAGAATGTGATATTGTGTTCCGGCACATTATTGTGAAGTGCGGTATAGTGACGTGCACTTCCTGCCACGTCACTGCACCACCCAATATATAGCGGACGGCATCCATATTGCAGCCTCTTTGACCGGTGCCCTCTGCCAGGTGCCTACTGTGTTACCGCTGTTCTACAATCTCAATAAAGCTGTGTTTGTCTAGTTATCTTGCCTCATCCTTCACCCAAGGTATTTTACCACACATAACAGCACCATAATAGTAATGTGCATTAGATTACACGCCGCCACACCTCTTTGAAATAAGGCATCTTCTCCAAGCGCATATGTGGGTGCACTGTCTACTGGTAATTTGATGGCGTGGCACAAGGAGTAAAAAACAGACAATGTGCTGACAGAAAAATACTGGTGCACGGCTGAAAGTCTTTCTGAAAAGTACGCAGATGACCGTCCATGCACATTGAGATGATTTTTCAGCCCATTCTTCACCGTTTGTTCTTTTTAACATAACTAACTGGGCATCAACTATGATTGATGTAGTGTGCCAATGGATTTGATGTATCTTCAAAAGCTATGGAGCTATATCCAGAAGAAAACCGCCATTACCAAAAGAGTGATTTTTGTCAATAACTACTGAACTAATAAAGATATCAATGTGAATCCAATTGCTAAAGGTACTATATGTTTTGATGGTCAAGGAATCTGAAAATATAGATAAAATAAATGTAGGACTATTGTATTTGGGGAAAATCCCAGTATTAGGGGGAACTGAGGTACTTGGCGGAGGTCTACGCTCTCCGAGTGCTTTTCTAGTTCTTATATTTTCTCTAAAGTTCAGGCCCAAAATCAAAAGTTTATCTGAAAAAAGGTTACAAAGAAAATTTGTCATATCAAATATCTGTCTATGGGTTATTATGTACTAGATTCGATAAGAAGACTGGTAGTAGCAATCCCTATAAATAGAGCCTGAAACAAAAAAAACTTTTGGGACACCTCCACTTCACAATGACCACACACTCATTTAAAAATAGAGACTTGTATTAAAACATTTTAAAACAAAACATCATCATCATCAATCACATCAAAAAAATAGCAAAAAATACCATCCTGAGGTAACAAAAAAATGATACCTGAGCTCAGGGAAAGAAAAATAAAGCACAGAAACATTTTTGTTGGGGCCCTTTAATCTGTCCTACCACTCCCTTGGACTGGTGTGGAATCGAGGAGAAATCATCTAAGTTCATGAATGGATCCATGTGCAGAGTCCACAGTCCACCTGTCACAGCACCTCAGTGTGGTCATCAACAGGATTCCCTCTCAAGGAGTCATCTGGCAGGGCAGCCACAAATTGTCCATCAGATCAGAACAAATAAAAAGAAACAAAAACAACTGAAACAAAAAAACAGCCAGAGAGTTCACGTAATGGCAGAGTCTGCCGGAACGTCCGCTCAGCATCAGATTCTACAGCCAACGGCTTCTTATTCAGGATTTCCAGCATGAAAAAGACATGATGTGAAGCTGAGCATGTCTTCCACCTTCAGCAGCAAGAGGGAATAAGGTCGGGAAAACTTCAGCACTTCCACTCCTGTGCTACAGCGCGGGCAACGCCCCCAGGGTTCATGGACAAAAATCTGAAATCTGAGCCTCTATAATTTAACCTAGTTAACACTCTTCCCCTCTAAAGTGCATGAGTCCCTGCATGCACACCTCACTTTGTAGGCATGTGAAAAGAGGCACTCTGGGAAAAGGCAACTACTGAGTTCTGAAAAAATGAACCAGTTGCCAAAAGTAAAAGTTCACCTAACTCATAAGTTTACGAGGTTGGTGTCTCACTACCAGAGTGTCTTGCCTCGGGTATCTCAGGTTCAAGGTTCTGTTGAGCAGATTCAGAACTCTCAGCTTCCTCTTCCACTGCAACATGGTTTGTATTTTCTCTATCAGGTGATGGGGGAGTCAAATCAGGTGAAATATCAATGAGAACATTGTCTGGAACCTTGTCAGTTGACGTGGGCTGTGTAGTTACCTTACCACTCTCTGAAGTAAGGAGATTCTCAGGCAGAGAGCAACGATTAATGCCTCTTCTGTTTGGGAAATCTGTTGTGGTTCAACAATGGGTTTACTAGGACCTAGATCACTAGTCGACAACTGAGGAGCAGTAACCTGTCCTTCACTCTGGATAAAGGGACCTATGGTTGTTATTTCTGGAATTACAAAGCTTGGATACATCTCATCCTTCTGATTGTCTGGATATTCAGTGGTCTGTGCCACTGGCACTCTTTTGTGTCTCAACATCTTTCTCTTAGAGGTCTCTGCAAAAGTTTGCTGCTTTTCCATTTCCTCTACAGCAGGGGTGTCAAACTCATTCCATGGAGGGCCAAGACCCTGCAGGTTTTACTTCCACCCAGCCTCTTCAGCAGGTGTTTTCACTGATCAGCAATCAGTAGGACGAAATTCAGAGAAATCACCTGTTGAAGACACTGGGTGGAGGTAAAACCTGCAGGGTCTTGGCCCTCCATGGAATGAGTTTGACACCTGTGCTCTACAGGTAAGAACCCACATGGCAAGAACAAATCCCTATGCAAGGTGTGTTCTGACCCATGTCCAGACTCATATCTCACCACATAGACAGGGCTATCATGGATTTGTCTTACCACAACATGGATTTCTTGTTCCCATCTATCTGCGAGTTTGTGTTTACTGCTAATGCTCATATTTCTTACCAAAACTCTATCTCCCGCGTATAGTTCTGCAGCTCTAATTTTCTTATCAAACCTAGCCTTGTTCCTTCCACTCCTCTTCCTAGAAGTTTCTGCAGCTAGCGTGTAATTTTCCTGTAAACGTTGTCAAAGGGCTTTTATATATTCCGAGTGGGACTTCTGATCGACACTTTGGGGTTGGATACCTAAGACTAGATCAATGGGCAATCTAAGCTGTCTGCCAAACATAAGGTCATTAGGTGAGAACCCAGTTGTGTCATTTCTCGTGCAATTATATGCATGAACTACAGGTTTGACAAAGTCTCTCCAATGGTACTTGTCTTTCTCTTCTAAGGTGCCTAACATGTCAAGAAGCGTTCAGTTGAAACATTCCACCGGGTTTCTGCGAGGGTGATAAGGGGTGTTGCAGATTTTGTCTACCCCTATCAAAGTGCACAACTCTGATTGTCTTGGACTCAAAGTCCCTACCCTGGTCACTGAGTAGATGACTGGGAAGCCCATAATGCACAATAAAGTTCTCCCACAAAGCTTTTGCAATTGTTCTCGCTTTCTGATCTCTAGTTGGCACTGCCACACCAAATTTGGTGAAGTGATCAATGATGACTAATATGTTCCGTATGTTGCAACTGTCTGGCTCGAGTGACAAATAATCCATGCAAACAAGTTTCGAGTGGGTAGGATGTACTAATGTTCTCAAGAAGAGTGGCCTTCTGAGGCAATGGTTTCCTCCTTAAACAACGTGCACATTGTCTACACCTTTTTCCAACGGACGTAGCTATTTTTGGCCGGTAAAACCTGGCATGGGCAAGGTGTAGGGTCCGCTCAAAACCAAGATGACCAACTTCGTTGTGCACACTATGCAGTGCTCTCTCCCTGAACTCTTCAGGTAAAACTAGCTGTAGTACAGTCCACTTCCTAAACAATACTCCATCCTTCAGCTCAAGCCTTCTCCACTCCTTGAGAAGCAGCCAAACATCAAGCGGTTCAAGGATTGCCTTCAAGTAAGTGGGTTTCTGAGTATTCTCAAGAAAAGTGATTGCACATGAGATGATTGGGTCATCTCTCTGAGCTTTGTACTAGTCAGAGCTCATCATTGATGGTAATGTATCTTCTCCAAATACATCTACAACAGTTGAAGGATCAACAACAAGAGATTTTGCAACTATTGGTTGCTCTGGGTCTGAATGGTACTTCTTTATGACCCTTCTCATCTGTCATTTCCAGTGATTGTTTTTTCATGTCATCAGTTCTCAATAGAACATTGGTATCAATCAAAAGCGTAATTCTGCTGTTGAAATGACACTCTGGGACAACAAAGACCAAACTGTCAAACTCTTCTTCCTTGTTGGTTACGCTTTGAGGGAAGGTGATACGTGCCATAACATAGCCAAGATAAGGAACACATTGTCCACTGGTTCCCTCAGTTTCAAGTAATGCATGAATTGGACAAATGGGAAGATGCAAAAGGTGATTCCTGTGAAATGATTCTGAAATAATCGTAACTTGTGAACCACTGTCCATAATAGACTCACATGGTACATTCTCAATAAAGACCGAAACTGCACAACAAGGATCTACAAGCAAGGGGGTAAGTGAGAATGAGCGTCAAAATCTTGAACCATTGTCTGTGTACATGTTCTGCTCTGACCTTTTGTGTTATGAACAAGCATAATGATTATCAGCGGTTTCAGCTGCTGAACGTCCTACCACAGGAGCTGCTACAAAGTTTAAAGCAAACAGCTCGGTAACCTGTCAGTCTTGCAACCTCTCCCATTTTTTCTTCAACTCTGCATTTTCTCATAGACTAAAGATGAATTAGGTTCATTTGAACAGTGAGTAGCAATGTGGTTGTCCTCTCCCCACTTGAAACAAAGCCACTCTTTAGGCATAGTCGGGACTTTAATAGGCCTCAGGTCTCCACTTCTAACTGCTAGGTACTGCCTACTAGTGTTGTCACTACCTTTGAAACATTTTTGATTCTGAGCAATTTCTTTTAACTGCTTAGACAACTCATCAATCTTGTTCTCAAGTTCAACAGTTCTGTCTTGGTCATGTTTAACCACTAAAGTGGATGTACCATCCTAAGTGGGGCTCTTTGGCTTAGCTTCTCTACTTGTTTTGCCAACTCATTCACTTTCTTCTCAGGCTTAGATGTCTCAGTCAATTTAGAACTTGGTGCTGCAACAAGCTCACTATCATGCAAAGGCATACCAAATATGGAATAAGCATGTGCTGATGCTTTTGTAGCACCAAGACGCTTTTTCATCCTGTCTAGTTTTGCAGACCTGCAATCCTCTTCAGTTCTCAACATGAGGAGTAATTGTGGCAATGATAGCGGGTTCTCCTTTTTATTTTCTAGCTGGAGACCTATGATGAGATTCTGGTCCCAACAGCCTCTACAGAACTGTTTGAGTAGCAGTCCATTCTGGGTTTCGACAGGGGCTTCCCCTCTAAAAAATGCCCTAGTGAGACCATAAAGTCTGTTCAAGAACTCAGAAGATTTTTTTCCACTGTTCTAATTAGAGTTCAGAAATTGGTGGATCAAGAAGACTATGATCAATGTGAACCCCATTTAGTACAGTACTAACAGGTGCACTTTGAACTTGTGTATGATCAACACTTTCACTATGATCACTTGCCGTAGCATCGCGGCCAGAAATGTTACTAACCTGGAGGGTGTGTAACTCTGCATCAGGACTCTTTGTGTAATGTGAAGCTTCGTGGCTCACTTGCACCTCACTCTGAATGACCCTCAAGAAAGCTGTCTTACCACTGCTTCCAACAGCTTTCAGTTCTTCCAGGTATCTATGAGTAATCTCCTTGCCTGCCTCTTCCTGAGAGACATCTCAAATGGTTCTAACAGACCATACAATATCAGGATCATTGGGGCTCAGCAAGTCACCTAAGATCTGGGGATTAATCTTAGAGATGGATTTTTCAGAAGAATATTCTATCAGAGCTCTACCCTCTTGCTGGTTTGCTTCATTAGGGATCCGGACTATCTGCAAGACCTTACCATTAACAGTAAAAACATCAGCAATATCTTCATTGGTATAATGTCCTTCAATGCCTGTCGCATACAGTGAATGCTGGCCATCTACATCAAACCGGTTTCAAAGTTTCATATTCAACTCAATAGGTACACAAAAACTGTCAAAGGTCTGTGTTGTGAGTTGGAGAGTCACTGTGCTATTGTTTATCAACCTCCTGACTGCGGGCTCACCACTTTGTAATGCCTTATGTGACTTAACCCAAAGTGTCATGAGTGCTCGCCCCCTCCTTCCTGTTCATCGGCTCTCTCATGAGACGCACCTGCTGATTCCTGCCTGGCCAGCATTTATAAGGAAGCAATCTTCAGTGATTCAACACTGGCTCGTTTGGATATACTGCTCAACAGATGGCTTCATAGTAAGCGGTTGTGTCTTCCATGACATTATCTAACAATCTCTTCTCCTCCACCTTTTCCAGGTTGCTGCCAACGAAGCAGTGCGTCTGCGGGGATTTGGTGCGCTCGCCAGCCTGTTGCTCCACCTCTAAGCAGCCTTCCTTCTCTGCCCGGTCAGACCCATTCATCCTATCCATCCGGCAGTTCCGCCTGCTAGTTCATCTCCTTCGCTGGGTTCTGAGCTGGTCTCCCCCTATTTCCCACATGAGTGGTACTATTTGTTTTTCCATTCAATCTCCATTCCTCTCTAATCAGCCTCGTCTATCCTCCGCAGGGCTCCTGCTTATCTGGCGAGTGACTGGCGTTTTTCTTCAAGATTGCTGTTTTGAATATTCTAATAAAAGGTCAAATGTTTTTTGTGTTCACTTGGTGATTGCACATTGTACTCAGGTGGCTTGTCCAGCCAATATGACAGAACGAGCCAGCCAGAGTCACCACCTGGCATGTGCATCATAATCAACCAATCACTCCGCGCTCCACCGCCTTGACGTTTCAGAGAGGCAGGTGGCTGAGCACACTCAATTGCTGCAGGCAATTATGCAGCAGCTGTTATGACTCGCCGCTCATCAGCGGCGCCAGCCGCGCGCACACCTGCTCCTCGTCAGCGGCGAGGTATTTAATCCACTCTGCCCTGGGCTTCGGCCTGAAGCCGTCTCTCTACTTCGGCCCCTTTGCTACTACGGATCTCAAACCTACTAGCGAAGATATCCTGGGTAAGCTCCCCTTACCTCTCTCCTCTAGCTTTCCCCTGTGCACAGGTGGACATCCCCGGTGGCGGACTTCATCACCTCGCCGTTGGCTCTACGCTGCTGCCACAGGTACCGCAGGTCGCTGTCTCCCGGGCTCCGCCCTTGTCAACGCCAGCCACCTGTCACAACCAAGTAAGCCAGCTATCATCATCATTTCCCTGTATTGGTGTGGTGCCCGTTACCCTTCTCCCTCTGCTCTCTCCCACAGGGTTGTCCGGCTGTACGGCCTCCTGCCCCCGTGCCTGACGCAGACGCCACCACCAATACATTCTTATTCCACAGACACGCAGCCATACACTTCCCTGTTGCTAATAAAGCTGTTAAATCTATCCTGAGCCTGCGTGTGTGTCTCCTGGGCCGTGCGTTATGTCAGCAGCTGAGTGTCCTTTCTGATAAATTGGGTCGAGCAGCTGTCCGGGCTACTCTACCTCCCCCTGCTCCTCCTTCTTCAATTGTCTGCCGTACCCCTGCTATTTCCACTCCTGCTCCATACGCGGGGGAGGTGGGGAAATGCAAGGATTTCTTATGTCAGATTCAGCTTTATTTTGGGCAGATGCAGGGGGAGTTCCCAGATGACATTTCTAAGATTCATCAGTTTACTCTTCTGCTTCGGGGCCACGCCCTTAGTTGGGCACAGGCTGTTATCAATAGTCAGAGAGATTCGTTACCTACATTTGACCAATTTGTGGCCAAGTTTACCCGCACCTTCGACCGTTCCAAGAGTGCAGGGAACATTATGAGTCGCTTGATGTCACTCCGCCAGGGCAGTCGGTCGGTGGCCGACTTCTCAGTGGAATTCCGGGTTGAAGCAGCAGATTCAGGGTGGAACAAGGTTGTGTTTCGCAGCGCGTTCCTCCACAGACTGAATCCTCATCTCTGGGATGACTTGGTGGTTCATGCCATTCCTGCCACCTTGGACAGCCTGATAGATCAGGCAGTCGGGTTAGATAATCAATACCAGGATCACGCTCGGGAGTGGGGTGCCTCCTCTCGTCCGCCCGTCACTCGCTCTCTCCCGGCGTCTACTGACCGAGGTGAGTCCGACTCCGCTCCCGAGCCAATGGAGCTCAGCTTTGCTCGTCTTCCGCGAGCAGAGGTTGAGCGGCGGCAGCGGATCGGGGCATGTGCCTACTGTGGTTCTTTGAATCATAAGTTTGACACATGCCGCCTACGGCCAAAAAGAATCGGCCCATCAGTAGCCACTGGGGGTCTGGCGGGCAGGACTCAATCCGATTCCCCCCGTAATTTCTCCATTTCGGCCCTCATTCAGCTACCAGGGGTCGAGAGGAGGGTCTCCGCCCTAATTGATTCCGGGGCAGATGGTAATTTTGTCTCATCTAAACTGGTGCATGAGATGGGGATCCCAACAGTTAAACTGCCGGCTCCCCGTTCCGTGCATACTCTTTCTGGCCAGACGGTGGCGTCCGTTACCCATTGCACGGCACAGTTATCAGTCCTTTTGTCTGGTAACCACCGTGAGAAGCAGACTTTTTACGTTTCCACGAGCTTCTCATGCAGTGGTACTTGGTTATCCGTGGCTCTGGAGGTACAATCCTATTATTAACCCTTTGAGTGTGTATGGCGCATAAGTGCGACTGTCAGCTGATCAGTCCAAATAAAGCCTGTACAGCTGAATAGAGTGGGAAATGTACAAACCTTTTAACACCACTTGGTGGCCGAGAGGTGTGGCTTTTCACTTACTGCAAGAAATGGAAACGGTCCAATTCAGTAAGTAGGTCAAATCAGCATTTGAAGCACACACCCTTTTATTCTGCTGTTTGACACGTTGGAGACAGGATGGCGAGGAAGACGCTCTCAGCTGAAGAGGTTTTAGCACTGGTATTCGCCGCTCCTGGTTCAGAGGAAGAGCTTAACACTAGTTCGTCATCAGAGTTAGAGTCCAGCTCTGATTACTGTATGTGCCTTCGGACAATGGTGCAAGCAGTTCTTGCGAAAGTGGAGACGGGCATCTTGCGCGCGACGCTGCAGCGGTGTTTTCTGTGTCCAGCCGTGCCCAAAATGGCACAGGAGCCTCGTCTGCAGATTGTTCTACTTTGCCAAACCATGGTTGTGAAGCAAAAAGGTCCAGAGCAGCCCATGGGCGATGTTTGGCTGGGCAAGAGCGCACAGCTGGTGTGCATCGACGTGCGCCACGTGTGCGCCATGGCAGGACAATAGGTAGTGGCGATGCGACAGGAGGTTTGGACATTGACGGCTTCTTAGAGATGAAGTTTATCAGCCGTGGCTGAAAGCATTTGAACAGCCAGTTGGATATCGTGGAGAGAAGGACCTGTCATCTGCGTCCGCCATTGATTTTGTGTCGCTGTTTTGGACTACAGAATTCTGGATGCTTGTGACTGACGAAACAAACAGGTACATATTTGTTGCATAAACTGTGTTTCATTTGCTTCATTTTAATTTAGTGTGAAACAAATGTGCCATGAGATTGATGTTTTTTGTAATGATTTTTAGTAATTTTGTCAGTGATGGGACAAAAGGACCATGTGGTGAGTAGTGAGTGAAACATAGTGACATAGTGAGTGAAACAAAAATTGTCCATCCATCCATCTTCTACCGATTTTCCAGAGCAGTAGAAGATGAAGGGACAAATGAAGGGACAAAATTACCATGTGTTGACAAAGTGTGAAAAAAAAATTGTCCATCCATCCATCTTCTACCACTTTTCCGGAGTGGTAGAAGATGAAGGGACAAAAGGCCATGTGGTGACAGTGTGACACAAAAATTGTTTTTGTTTTGAATGATTTTTAGTAATTTTGTCAATGATGGGACAAAAGGACCATGTGATGACAGTGTGTGAAACAAAAATTGTCCATCCATCCATCTTCTACCGCTTTTCCGGAGCGGTAATTAGGTCCAATTATGCACAATGCATTCACCTGGTTCACCTGGCAGACACTTGGGTACCTCTGCAACACTTTTATAATTGGGACTTTGCATCTAACTGTAATTCTGAAGCTATAGTGTTATAATAAAATTTGGATTGTTGCAATATGCAAATTAGGTCCAATTATGCACAATGCATGGATGCAAGTTCACTTGGCAGACAATTGGGTTCTTCTGCAACATTTTTGTAATTGGGACTTTGCATCTATTACCGTTCTGGAGCTGTAGTGTTGTAAAATTTGGATTGTCACAATATGCAAATTAGGTCCAATTATGCACAATGCATGGATGCAAGTTCACCTGGCAGACACTTGGGTACCTCTGCAACACTTTTGTAATAGGGACTGTGCATCTAACTATAATCATTCTGAAGCTATAGTGTTGTAATAAAATTTGAATTGTTGCAATATGCAAATTAGCTCCAATTATGCACTATGCATGTGTTAGATCAAAATTGAATTGATTGAGACTGAATCAATAATCAACAGGCGGTTTCCAAGTTTTGAGCCATTTATTTGCTCTGATCAGAGGAGGAAGTCAGTCACAGCAAGGAATGTCTCAGAGCCTGCTCACACGTTCTCCCTAACATGCATTGAAAAGGTGGGGCTCTTTATATCCCAGGCAAACAGTCCTTGAGCTTATCAATGGCCTGAAGACAGCTGGAGCCATCTCCTTAGAGACTCTAATCTATGGATGACTCTAGACATTCTGTCTGCTTTGATCTATACATGACTTGATCAACCTAACCTCCGGACATCCTGAACAGAACAGTTTGGTATGATAGAGCAGTAAAACCTTGGTCATTATTTACAATCTTGCTCAGCCTAATCTCACAATGAAAAACAGACATTCCTTTAGGCTCTGAGACAATGGAAGATCACAGAGAATCAGACATTGGCTCATTATATGCACCAGATACAAATATAATATAAAATAGAATAATACAGCATTAAAATCATATAAAATAATATAATGAAACATGAAAATATCCTATCATTCCCCCCTTGATGCTTAAAAAGCATCAGAGATGAAACACTATGGCTTCTAAGACCTCATTGGGCAGCTTGCTAAGTTCTGGTACGTTTTATGCTAAAGCATTTTATTGCAAAAGATCCTAACTCGCTTTTTAATGAGGAAAGTCCGCCATCGGCCTCGCTGCCACTCCCGAGCGCCGCTGGAATATTTCATTTCCTGGGGAGTATGGGAGGATAATATCCTTTATTCCAAAAAAGAAATAAATCATCTAATTAAGTCATAAAAGTGAAAAATTAAACCAGTGGTGTTGATTAACCATAAATTGAGATGAATAGTGTATGTATTTGTCGTTCTATGTGTTCGTAAATTAGCAGTGATTTAATAAAACAAGTTAATATATATGTAAAAAATATATATGTAAATGTAACCCCAATGAAGAACATTAAAAATAACCAAAAGCAATTATATGTGTAAAAGATATATGTGTATATATGTATTAGAGATCTATGTGTGCTAGCATCCTAATCTATGTGTATTAGTACCTTAGTGTGAAAATGTAAACAAACTATCAACAATCAAACAACAATCACTACAGTAAAACTGTATAATGGCTAAA
The DNA here is from genome assembly GCA_020510985.1 of Pholidichthys leucotaenia. Classification (NCBI taxonomy): domain Eukaryota; kingdom Metazoa; phylum Chordata; class Actinopteri; order Cichliformes; family Pholidichthyidae; genus Pholidichthys; species Pholidichthys leucotaenia. Next base: position 375,568,188 of record CM035840.1, on the reverse strand, counting down.
CAGTGATTAGTAACATGATGATTTCAAGTGCAACATTTATCAAAACAAAACATAAAACAGAATAAAGTGAAAAATCTCAAACAGGGATAATACAACTTCTCTGAATTTCAAGACATATGAGATCGGATCACAACTTGGTTCATCTCCGACCGGTGTACAAACCCCTAGTGCACAGACAACCTCCGGCCATGCACACTGTGGAGTTATGGTCTGAGGAGACAATGGACACTCTAAAGGACTGTTTTGAAGCCACTGCCTGGAAGCAGCTCTGCGATCCACATGGTGAGGACATCGATGGCCTCATTCACACCTTCACGGGCTACCTCAGCTTCTGTGTGGACAAATCCGTTCCCACCAAGACCATACGGCGTCACTCAAACAACAAACCCTGGATCAACCCTGAGATAAAAATACTTCTGAGAGAGAAGAGGATCTTCAGGTCGGGAAACAGGGAGATGCTGAAGTCCGTACAGAGGGAGCTGAGGAGAAAGATCAGAGAAGGCAAGGACAGCTTCAGGAAGAAGATGGAGGACAAGCTGCAACAGAGCGACATCAGCGGGGTCTGGAGAAACCTCAAAACCATCTCGGGGCTCCAGAATACCTCCCCCCAGGCCACGGGGGGCAGGGAGTGGGCGAACAACCTGAATCTGTTTTTCAATAGATTTGACCAACCGCCCTCCCCCCTGTCTGCACAACAACCACTGCTGCCTCTAAGAAATCAAGTCCTGCTACCCACTCCCCACTCCACCGACACCTCCCCCACTCCCAACACACAGCCCCCCATCCTGACCCTGACCCTGACCAAGACCCAGGTGAGGACGGAGCTGAGGAAGATCAAGGCGAGGAAGGCGTCGGGACCGGACGGCATCAGCGCAAAGCTCCTCAAGTCCTGTGCAGACCAGCTGTGTGGGATTGTGACGTATATCTTCAACATGAGCCTGAAACTGGGGAGGGTACCACAGCTGTGGAAAACATCTTGTGTGGTACCTGTACCAAAAACTTCCCACCCCAAAGACCTGAACAGCTTCAGACCGGTGGCCTTGACGTCCCACTTGATGAAGACCCTGGAGAGACTGCTCCTTGCTCATCTCCGCCCCCTGGTGGAACCAGTGATGGATCCACTCCAGTTCGCCTACCAGCATGGCATTGGGGTGGAGGATGCGGTGATCTTCCTCCTTCACCGTTCTCTGTCCCACCTGGAGAAGCCCGGGAATATGGTGAGGATCATGTTCTTTGACTTCTCCAGTGCTTTCAACACCATCCAACCGATGATCCTGAAGGACAAGCTGCTGCGCGCAGGGGTGGACCAGCACCTGTCATCATGGATCCTGGACTACTTCACGAACCGGCCTCAGTTTGTGAGAACCCGGGACTGTGTTTCCGACACGATCATCAGTAGCACGGGGGCCCCCCAGGGAACGGTGCTGGCTCCCTTCTTGTTCACTCTTTATACTGCGGACTTCTCACACAACACAACACATTGCCATCTACAGAAGTTCTCTGATGACTCTGCGATCGTTGGTCTCATCTCCAGCGGAGATGAAGCTGAGTACAGAGGGCTTATCCAGGACTTTGTGGACTGGTGCCATCGGAACTGCCTCCAGATCAACGCGAGGAAAACTAAGGAGCTGGTGGTGGACTGCCGCAGGCATGGGCAGCCCCTCACAGCACCAGTAAATATACAGGGAACAGACATCGAGATGGTGACATCCTACAAGTACCTGGGTATTCATCTGAACAATAAACTAGACTGGTCACACAATACTGACGCACTCTACAAGAAGGGACAGCGCAGGCTGTTCCTGCTGAGGAGACTCAGGTCTTTTGGTGTACAAGGGGCGCTGCTGAAGTCATTCTATGACACGGTGGTGGCATCAGCCATCACTTTTGGAGTGGTCTGCTGGGGCAGTGGCATTACTGCAGCCGATAGGAAGAGACTGAACAAACTGATTAAGAAAGCTAGCTCTGTCCTGGGGCAACGCCTTGATCCGATGGAGGAGATAGGAGAGAGAAGGACGGTGGCTAAACTGTCATCTCTGCTGGAGTCCGAGTTCCACCCTATGCAGGACATACTGGATGCACTGAGGAGCTCATTTAGCAGCAGACTACATCATCCCAGGTGCACAACTGAGAGGTTTCGTAGGTCCTTCCTACCAACGGCTGTCAGACTGTACAACCTAAGCAGGGCTGCTCGCAGAGATAGCAAAAAGACGTAACAAACTAATAGTTGTTTTTTTTTTTTTGAATGCAAAAGATGCAATAGACTTACACAATGGTCCTCTCCGGCATACAACTAGGAACATACCGGTCGCTATGGAGGGTGAGAATATGTATGGGCACATAATCATACCATGTAGGATAACTAAATAGACGGTTATGCTGTTTCATCCCACCTAGCAACAATGCTCTGCACTGTGTGTGTTTATATATTTACATATTTATTCCATCTAGCTACAATGCTCTGCACTGGGTGTGTTTATATTTATATATCTATATATTTATTCCATCTAGCTACAATGCTCCGCACTGTGTTTTTATATATCTACATATTATTCCATCTAGCTACATTGCTCCGCACTGTGTGTGTTTATATACTTGCATATTTATTCCACCTAGCTGCAATGCTCCATACTGTGGGTGTTTATATATTCATATATTTATTCCATCTAGCTACAATGCTCTGCACTGTGTCTGTGTGTGTGTGTGTGTATATATATATATTTTATAGTAATATGTACATATGTATATTAGCTGCTCTTGCTTGCTTGTTTTTTCTTGCCTTCTGATTGTTGCTCTGAGTGTTGCTATCCCTGTGCTGTTGCAATCCTGGAATTTCCCCGTTGTGGGACTAATAAAGGCTTATCTTATCTTATCTTATCTTAATACTCTTGCAACTCAGTACATTTCAAATTCACGTCATGAACATACATCTCCTTTCGGTTTTCTGCATGTCAGTCATACTTTTACTTTGTACTCATAAAACCTTAAGTTGGTGTTGTTTCCCGATCATCTCCAGTGGTGGCCTCATGATATAACACTAAATTCACATGAACAAGCCTCAACATCATATCGCGGACACAAGGAATGACACATGAAAAGATCAAGAGTATCACTACAAAAATCACCACCAAGTTTATGGCAAGACTCCTCCATGAGGAAAACAACTAGCTTATCCAGTGTGATGAGTCATTAACATTATCCTTAGCTCAAGCAGCCTGCAAGGCAGTCAGATTACGTATGGCTAAAGCAATGACATCTCCATCTGTATCGTGTGCAGGTATAAAGGTGCAACAGTACTGACCTACAATTGCGCACACACCCCCACGGGCGGCAGTCAGCTGATCAAGTACCATTCTATTTTGTGTTGCTACAAGTCCTATAGCAGTCATTTCTTCCCTTTCACCATTCCAGGCAGCCAAGGAAAAATTCACAAAAGATTGTAATCTGTAGTTAAGAGTCTCAACGCACAAAGTGTTCTTTTCCACTCCCACCCAAGGGAACAGCGACTGAACTACCTTTTGGCAGGTAGTAAGTATTTTAAACTGCTCTGGCACGTCTGTACCCCAGATGAAGTCATTTGGTGTGAAAATGGCATCCTGTGACAGGTCTCTCTTCCCTCTGCCTGCCTGACCCGCTGACATAATCAGGGTGTTATCAGTCACAAAGACGGGGGCACAGACTCCTGCCCAATTCATAGGCAGATGAGAATACGCCTTACGACCACACAGCCACCAACTGCCCATCACCATATGTGAGCCATACATATGGAAGAGCAGCACTGCAGAGCTCCAGCATGGTGACAGGCCTGTAATAACAACGGTTAACTTGTGGACACCACCTGCCCACATGATTGGTCAGGTTACCAGCATCACAGGTGCGGTGTACACTGTACACCGTTTCACACCAAGAAAGGGGTAGGTCACCCAGAGGGTTGTTACCACTTCCCTTCAAACAGAAAGAGAATGTCCCTGGTTCCATTGGCCCATAAAAACATTTACAAGAAATCATTTATTCCTTCTGCAGTAACAATCCTAAACAAAATCAAATAGTTATCATAGCTATCAATGTTATCAATATTAGTTATCAGCATTTATCTATTAATCACTATTAATTTTTAATAGTTATTAATATTTTCTGCCACGTGATTTTATTTGCTGTTTCCTTTTTAACCATGTTTACTTTTTTTAAACTGTTTTTATCCTGTGAGCTTGAACATGTTTTTGAGAGTGCTGAATGTGTAATATTGTTGTAGCCGTGTCGAAGAAGAATTTCTGTCACTGACTGGGACAGACAATAAAGTTGTCTATCTATCTATCTATCTATCTGATGAAACTAACCTTGCCCTTACACAGTAAGGGGTGCCATAAGTTTTGTGATTGGTAGAGTGATGAAAGGTTTCACAAGAGTGATTCAAAGTGATCTTTCTTGTGCAGTCTCTTTCCATAGCCTTCTGTAAGAAACAGAGAGCCTTTGCTGGTTCCATCATTTTAGCCACAACAGCAGTCTGTCCAGCTGACACTGGCACTAAGGAGCAAACATAACAATTAGAATGATTAGCTGACCTGGCCATATAGTTATCATACCTCCACCACGTATTGGCAGCATATTCATGATCCTGATGCTCATGTAGCTCTAGCCATTCATGCTGAATATGTGCAAGGTCCCTAGCACTACGGTGTATGGTTTGTGGGGCAGCTAAAAGAAACCAAAGTAAAAATGTCACCACCAGGATGATGATGCAAAGGAAACAACAACTTAAGCTTTTATGAGTACAGAATAAAAGTATGACTGACATGCAGAAAACCGAAAGGAGATGTATGTTCATGATGTGAATTTGAAATGTACTGAGTTGCAAGAGTAATCAAATATGTCTTGAAGTTTAGAGAAGTTGTATTATCCCTGTTTGAGATTTTTCACTTTATTCTCTCTGCCTCCGCGGAGAACTCTGTCACTGTTTCACACCAGAGTGAATTTCATGCGACACTGAGACAAAACAAATCAGACTGCAGTAACTTTTATCCAGCGCTTCAACAAACTTACAAAATAAAATCTACCAGTATTTTCAACGTAACCTCTCGCAGCGCCTAGAGTCCCGAAATCAGACAATGAGCACATGCGGTAAAGGCACGACTCTTCTGTGAAAAAAACCCCTTTCTTCATCAGGGTCATGCAACCTTCCCACAAAATGCTGAAAGTCCAGACACCTGGACAATAAGCAGATGTGGCCAAAAAGGCACAAATCTGTCCCTGAGAATCTACTTTTTTGGGATCACATGACTCTTCCACAAGACGTCAAGAGCCTAGTTATTTAGACAATAAAACGTCTGTGGTTAAAGGAGCACAAATCTTTCCCTTTTTTCTTTTTGCATGCAACTTCCAGACCTCCACCGCACTGTCAAAAAAGTTCAGAGAGCAGTGAACTCTGGGGTCCTCCCCGAAATCTCACGATAACACTCACCGTGGGCAGAGGAAAATCTCATTTCTCCCCAGGGATACTGCGATATGGCTCACCGTGGGCAGGGGTAACTCAGGATTAGGCTGCAATAATGAACTTAAGCAGTATCCACAGTGTCCAACCAGTCCAGGCAATCTCACCGGCCATAAACAACTTTAATAACCAATAACTGAAATAAATTGCTCACACCTGGTATCCGCCTCTTTGAGTTCTGGTAGACCCGTCAGAACCCACACCACTTCCCAACTTCTCCAAGGCTTTGTAGAGGGATCCAGTGTCTCTTTTCAGCACTTCCAGACATGTGGGCTCACCTCTTTTGACCGTGCACAGTCCAGTCTGGATCCACCGGAAAACGCTGTGGATTTCTTTATATGGGTCCTGTTCATTGCGCCAAAATGTTAGATCAAAATTGAATTGATTGAGACTGAATCAATAATCAACGGGCGGCACGGTGGCGCAGTGGTTAGCACTGCGGCAGCACAGCAACTCACCCTTGGCCGGGGGATCCTGGATTCGATCCCAGCCCCCGACCAACAGTGATCTGTGTGGAGTCTGCATGTTCTCCCCATGTCTACGTGGGTTTACTCCGGGATTTCTCCAGTTTCCTCCCACATGCCAAAAACATGCAAGTTAGGTTAATTGGCATCAAACTGTGGATTCTAAGTTGTCCTTAAGTATGACTGTGAGAGTGAATGGTTGTCTGTCTCTCTGTGTTGGTCCTGCGATGGACTGGCGATCTGTCCAGGGTGTACCCTGCCTCTCGCCCAAAGATGCTGGGATAGGCTCCAGCCCCCCCTGCGACCGAAAACGGATTAAGCAGAAGAAGATCAATCAATCAATCAATCAATCAATCAATCAATAATCAATAGGCAGCTTCCAAGTTTTGAGCCATTTATTTGCTCTGATCAGAGGAGGAAGTTAGTCACAGCAAGGAATGTCTCAAAGCCTGCTCACACGTTCTCCCTAACATGCATTGAAAAGGTGGGGCTCTTTATACCCCATGTAGAAGAGCTCGGAAATGAAGAGGCGATTTGATTTATAAACCAAGTTTAATAATCAGCATAATCAGCTCTTCTAACAAGTCTCATCTGGTGCAGAGAGTGGCAGAAGGGAAAAAGAGACAGAATGTCTCCAGCTCACTGACTTTATACTGGCACACAATAAAAGACATGCATAACAAAGGCTGACATCCCTCATTATCTTAATCCCCCCATTGTCTTGGTATTTCCTCTCCTCACCTTGGGGGGTGAGGGTGGCTCCTCCGGTCTCCTCCGCCGCGTCCGGGAACGTCTTTGTTCTTCACTCGGCGGTTGAGAGCCCTTTGTCCTTTCAGAGGTGTGAAGTCCTTTACATATGTAATTACCAAACATTTCCACATGCTTCAACATATGTAGGTTATGGAATATATGGTTAATATAGACCACAGGCCCCCCAAACAACTAAGAAAAGACAACAGAAAGGTTCACAGTCTAAGATAGTTATTATGACATACTGTTACATCTGTTGCCACAGAAGAAACTTTCCAGCAGCCATGCTCCTAAGAGAGTTCAGTGGTAATCATAACAGCATAGTAAAATCATAAGTCAGTCCTAAACTGTTGCAGCACAATTAGTGAATAATTGTGGAGTGGTTTGTATCAGTCCCTGTGCTGTCTGGGTTTTAATCTTCTCCCAAAGCTGCTGTAGGTTGGTTTAGGCGCCCTGCTGGGACCTTCTTGTGAGGAATCTGCAGTGTGGGAAGGAGAGAGGTTAACTGTTCCCTGCTGGGGGGCTGAGTCTTTTCTCTTGGGGGGTCTACCCCGCCGAGGTGCTCTCGCCAACTGTGCAGGCTCGTCTTTCAACAAGAAGGCAGGTTTAAGTCTGTCAATGCTGACTGTTTCTTTTCTATCCCCAAAATCAAGCACATGTGGTATATATGACTCTTATATCCCATATCTACATATGTTAGAACAAGTGGAAATGTTTTGTGACAGCATATGTAAAGAGCTTCACACCTCGTACGGACAGAGCATCCCCCGCGCCGGGGTAAAGACAATGGACCTCCCAAGACGCGGCAGTGGAGACGGACTCGACACCTTTACCCCCTAAAGCGAGAGGGGGAGTTCCCATCACCTCCCAAGACAGGGAGAGGGGATGGCAGGACAATGGGGATTAAGATAACGGGGAGATGTTACCTTTTTCAATGAGTGGCTCTGACGTCAGCCGTTTCAATGAGTGGTGCTATGCGTGCTTGTATTTAACCAGCGAGCGAAGCAGAGTTCTCTCTCTTGCCTTCTGCCAAGCTCTACACCTGATGAGATTTGATAGCGGAGCTATTCATTAAAAACCCTGTTTTTAATACAAAACCGCCTCGTTATTTCAGCTCCACTACACACAAAGTGTTTATCACCATGTTCCAGCACTCTGTATGGCCCATCGTATGCTGGGCGAAAGGTAGGTTTTAAAGCTTCATGCTTAACGAAAACGAACTCAGCGTTTTTTAAAGCCTGAGGGACAAAAACCCGTGGGAAGGAGTGATGAGCTGGACCGGGGAGAAAGTTCGGTCCGTTGTTGCCTAAAAACCTTGGGACTGGAAGGTGCCCTGGCTCTGGGTTCTCTGGTAAAAATTCACCTGGGAGCCTGAGAGGTTGTGCAAAGACTAATTCTGCGGGAGAGGCGTCTAGATCCTCTTTAGGTGCAGCACGCAACCCCAATAAAACCCAGGGAAGTTTATTTACCCAATTTGTGTCCGTTAGTGAGGCTCTGAGGGCAGCCTTTAAAGACCTGTGAAAACGCTCGCATAACCCATTAGCCTGAGGGTGATAAGCGGTGGTGCGATGAGTTGTTGCCCCTAAGCTGTTGGACATGGCTGACCAGAGCTCTGAGACAAATTGAGGCCCCCTATCGGACGTGATGTCCGATGGGACGCCGAAACGTGCCACCCAGTTTGTCAGAAAAACGCGAGCGACTTCCTCCGCTGTGGTTGCCGCTAGAGGGACTGCCTCTGGCCAGCGTGTGGTGCGGTCTATCATTGTTAACAGGTGTGTGAAACCTTGGGAGGAAGGTAGTGGCCCCACGAGGTCGACATGAACGTGGTCGAACCTTCTAGCAGGGATTGGAAAAGGCTCCAGAGGGGCTTTTGTGTGTCTGTGTATTTTGGCGCGTTGACAAGAAATGCAAGTTTTTGCCCATTCTTTTACGTTTTTGCGCAGGCCTGGCCACACAAACTTTTCGGCGACCATTTTAACCGAGGCGCGCACACCTGGGTGCGCGAGGGAGTGAATTGCGTCGAAAATACGGCGGCGCCATGTAGCTGGTACTAACGGGCGAGGTCAGCCGGTTGAGACATCGCATATTAGGGGGGGCACGCCGTCGCATAAACCCTTTTTCTCCAGCCTTAACCCTGTTGGTCCAGACAGGAGTGCGCGCACGTCCGCGTCACTGCTTTGTTCCTCCGCCATGGCTGCATAATCTATCCCAGCATGGATAGGTGCTGCGTATGTGTCTGCGTTAGTGAAGAGTTCTGCTGCTGAGGCAGTATAATCTGTCTCCCCGCGCTCTGGTGGTGTCACAGCGCGAGAGAGACAGTCCGCTACTACGTTAAGTTTGCCTGCCACGTGTCGAATGTCTGTGGTGAACTCTGAAATCGCAGCTAGCTGTCTTTGTTGCCTGCCTGACCATGGTTCTGAAATTTTAGCCATAGCAAAGGTGAGCGGTTTATGGTCTACAAAAGCCGTGAAACTCCACCCTTCTAACCAGAACTGGAAGTGGCGGATGGATAAATGAAGCGCCAGCAGCTCTCTGTCAAAAGTGCTGCATTTACGTTCAGTTTGGTTTAGCGATTTGCTAAAGAATGCTAAAGGTTGCCAGACTCCGCTGACAAGCTGTTCTACAACTACCCCTATAGCTAGGTCTGAAGCATCTGTGGTTAGTGCGATGCGGGCCAAGGGATCTGGGTGAACTAACAATGTGGCGTTAGCTAGGGCGCTTTTTACTTCCGCGAAAGCGCGTTCGCGCTCCGGGGTCCATTCGACCGCGTTGGAAGCTTTCTTTTTTTTGAGCGCGTCATATAGGGGCTGCATGAGCTGAGCTGCGTGGGGGAGGAAGCGGTTGTAAAAATTAACCATCCCTAAAAATTCCTGTAGCGATTTGACCGTTTGTGGCCGTGGGAAACTTTCTATCGCGTGAACTTTGTCTGGAAGTGGAACTGCCCCCTTCGGAGAGACTTTGTGTCCTAAAAAATCAATTTGTGACACGCCGAATTTGCATTTGGCTGGATTGATTATTAGCCCGTGCTCTTCTAGCCTCTGAAAAACCGTAGTGAGGTGCTGCTCGTGTTCTACCTCAGACGAGCTGACTACCAGCATGTCGTCGAGGTAGACGAAGACAAAAAGAAGGTCGCGTAGGACCGCGTCCATCATCCGTTGAAAAGTTTGAGCAGCGCCTTTGAGGCCGAAAGGCATTCGCAGGAATTCAAAAAGGCCGAAAGGGGTTATTACCGCTGTTTTAGGAATGTCTTCTGCTCGGACTGGGACTTGGTGATAACCGCGGACTAAGTCTATTTTTGAAAAAATGCGCGCACCCGCTAGATGTAGTGAAAAATCTTGAATGTGAGGGATTGGGTAATGGTCATGCGCTGTAGCGTTGTTTAATCTGTGGTAATCTCCGCACGGTCTCCAAGAACCGTCGGATTTCGGAACCATGTGAAGTGGTGAGGCCCAGGGGCTCTTCGAGCGTCTAACAATGCCCAATTTTTCAAGAGTTGTAAACTCGTCCCGTGCTATGTTGAGCTTGGCCGCGTCTAAACGGCGAGCTTTGGCAAAAACGGGAGGTCCCGTTGTGGGAATGAAGTGTTCAACCCCGTGTTTAGCCACAGTGGCTGAGAATTTGGGAATTGTGAGTGCTGGAAATTGGATAAGGAATTGCTCAAACTTACCTCCTGCCGTGGTGACGTTGGCCTGCACAGGTGGTGGAGAAACTCGGGCTGAGCAGGGAATAGAAGCAAAGGACAGTGTATTAACCAGGCGCCTATTTGCTAGATCCACTAATAACCCATGTGCACACAAAAAATCTGCGCCTAATAAGTTAAAACTCACCGCCGCTACAACAAATGTCCATCTGTAGCTGCAGCCGTGGATGAGGAGGTGCAGGCTCTTTTCGCCGAACGTGTCCATGTTAGAGCCGTTGGCTGCCACGGCTCCGTTGCCCCGGGTGCCCGTGGCTCGATCTGCGTGGGAGGGCATGACGAAACTCAGCTGGGCTCCTGTGTCGATGAGGAACTGCTTGCCTGTGTGTCCACAGCAACGGATGAGTCGATTGCGGGGGTATGCCTCAGGACCATACTCGCGTCAGGGTCACCAGTGTAGAAGAGCTCGGAAATGAAGAGGCGATTTGATTTATAAACCAAGTTTAATAATCAGCATAATCAGCTCTTCTAACAAGTCTCATCTGGTGCAGAGAGTGGCAGAAGGGAAAAAGAGACAGAATGTCTCCAGCTCACTGACTTTATACTGGCACACAATAAAAAGACATGCATAACAAAGGCTGACATCCCTCATTATCTTAATCCCCCCATTGTCTTGGTATTTCCTCTCCTCGCCTTGGGGGGTGAGGGTGGCTCCTCCGGTCTCCTCCGCTGCGTCCGGGAACGTCTTTATTCTTCACTCGGCGGTTGAGAGCCCTTTGTCCTTTCAGAGGTGTGAAGTCCTTTACATATGTAATTACCAAACATTTCCACATGCTTCAACATATGTAGGTTATGGAATATATGGTTAATATAGACCACACCCCAGGCAAACAGTCCTTGAGCTTATCAATGGCCTGAAGACAGCTGGAGCCATCTCCTTAGAGATTCTAATCTATGGATGACTCTAGACATTCTGTCTGCTTTGATCTAAACATGACTTGGTCAACTTAACCTCCGGACATCCTGAACAGAACAGTTTGGTATGATAGGTGCGTAAATTTATTCCTATCTGAAACTTTGGATCATATTCTACATCTTTCTAATTGACAGTAAGCCATTATCTCTTGTAACTTTCAAGTTATAGCCTTGGAAATCTGAATTATTTTATTGACAAATTTTTTACCACTCTTGACCACTAGGGGGGCCTTGAGTTGCCTTGCATTGCCCCAGGCCCCACATGGCACCTAGGGCAGTTAAAGGGTTAATTGGGCACAAAACTCCATCACCTCCTGGAGTCTTAACTGTTCGGCAACATGTCTAAATTTGACCGAGTGTTCCCCGTCCCTTCCCGTCTCCTCACCTCAGGTTGAGCTGCTGGACCTCAGCCTCGTACCCCAGGTCTATCACGACCTTGAGGAGGTGTTTAGCAAGTCGCGAGCGTTAGCGCTTCCCCCGCATTGCTCGTACAACTGTGCCATTGACCTCCTTCCGGATGTGAGGTTGCCATCCAGCAAACTCTATAACATTTCTGGGCCTGAGAGAGAGGCGATGGAAAGGCACATTAAGGATTCGCTGAACACCGGCCTCATTCGGCCATCCTCGGCTTCCCTAGGGGTGGGGTTTTTCTTTGTAGGTAAAAAGGACGGGTCTTTGCGTCTGTGCATTGACTATCGGGAACTTAATGCCATCACTGTCAAAGACAAATACCCTTTGCCCCTGATGAACTCCGCTTTTGAGCTCCTGCAGCATTCATATGTATTCTCTAAGCTCGACCTACGCAATGCTTACCATCCATCTTCTTCCGCTTAATCCTTTTCGGGTCACGGGGGGCCTGGAGCCTATCCCAGCATCTTTGGGTGAGAGGCAAGGTACACCCTGGACAGATCGCCAGTCCATCACAGGGCCAACACAGAGAGACAGACAACCATTCACTCTCACAGTCATACCTAAGGACAATTTAGAATCCCCAGTTTTGATGCCAATTAACCTAACCTGCATGTTTTTGGCATGTGAGAGGAAACCAGAGAAATCCCGGAGTAAACCCACACAGACACGGGGAGAACATGCAAACTCCAATGCAATGCTTACCATCTAGTTAGAATACGCGAGGGGGACGAGTGGAAAACAGTGTTTAAAACACATCTGGGGCATTTTGAGTATTTGGTTATGCCTTTTGGTTTAACTAAAGCCCCCGCTGTTTTCCAGCGTTTAATCAATGACGTCCTCCACGACTTGGTTAATCGATTTGTTTTCGTCTATTTAGATGACATTCTGATTTTTTCTCGCATGCCAGAGGAGCACGAGACTCATGTTAGAGCTGTGTTACAGCGGCTCTTAGAGAACCAACTATACGTCAAGGCAGAGAAGTGTGAATTTTCTACATCTTCCACTTCTTTCCTTGGCTAAATTATAGCGAAGGGAGAGCCGAAGGCTGACCCAGCCAAGGTGAAGGCTCCCGCAAGGAGCTGCAACGCTTCTTGGGGTTTGTGAATTTTTATTGCAGGTTTATTCAAAACTATAGTGGGATACAAGCTGACCTCTGTTAAGGTGCCATTTGTATGGACCGAGGCAGCTGAGCAGGCCTGTAACAAATTAAAGGGCCTGTTCACTGGTGATCAAGTCTTGGCTCAGGTCGACCCTCAGCTCCAATTCACCCTGGAGGTGGATGCTTCAGAGACGAGGGTGGGTGCTGTTTTATCTCAGCGTTCTCCCCTGGACTTGAAGTTCCGCCCATGTGCATATTTCTCTCGGCGGCTCACCCTGCCTGAGAGGAATTACGATGTCGAGGATCACGAGCTGCTGGCCATTAAATTGGCGTTTGAAGAATGGAGACACTGGCTGGAGGGAGTCATGTGGACCAGTGCCACAAGAACTCAGAGTATCTGCAGTTGGCCAGCCGGCTTAACCCTAGGCAGGCTCGCTAGGCCTTATTTTTCCAGTGCTTAAACTTTACTGTCACTTATAGGCCCGGCTCCCGTAATGGGAAGCCTAATGCTCTCTCCAGACAGTTCAGTCAGGACGTGGCTGACCCCCCTTCCCACCCCCAGTCCTTCTCCTGCCTTTGTGCATCCTGGGAGCCCTCACCTGGGAGATCGAGAATAGAGTCCACCAGGCCCAGTCCTCTGACCCCGAATCAGCGGGCTGCCCCCCTAACCGTCTGTACGTCCTGGCTGCCCTCCGCAGCAAAGTCATCCACTGGGGGCACACTGGACGTTTCACCTGTCACCCGGGGGTGGTGCGGACTATTGACATTATCAGGTGAGTGTTTTGGTGGCCCACGTTATGGCGGGACGTGCAGGAGTATGTTAAAACCTGTCAGACGTGTGCCCGGAACAAGTCTTCCTCCACCCCCAACCCCCCCCCCCCCCCGGTCTTCTTCACCCACTCCCCATCCCCAGTTGGCCTTGGTCTCATATCGGCATGGATTTTGTCACTGGTCTTCTCCCTTCCCACGGCAACACAGTGATTTTGACCACTGTGGACAGGTTCTCCAAGGCCGTACACCTGGTTCCCCTCCCCAAGCTGCCGTCCACCGCCAAGACAGCGGAGCTTCTTTCCTACCACAGTCGTCAGGCTACATGGTATTCCTACAGACATTGTGTCTGACTGGGGTCCGCAGTTCACATCACGAGTCTGGAAGGCCTTCTGTCAGTGTCTGGGTACCACCGTCAGCCTCACCTCCGGCTACCATCCCCAGAGCAATGGGCAGGCTGAGCGTGCCAATCAGTCCCTGGAGGCCGCCCTTCGTTGTGTGGCAGCCGATGACCCCGCTTCATGGAGCTCCCATCTTACTTGGGTAGAATATTCATTGAATTCCACAGTCTCCTCAGCTACGGGCCAATCACTGTTCGAGGTGTCCGTGGGCTACCCCTCCTCCCCCCCGCTCTCTGTGACTGAGAGAGAGGTTGCGGTGCGGTCCGTGGGGGCTCACTTTCATCGCTGCCACTGGGCCTGAAGATCCACCAGAGTGGCGCTTCAGCGTGCCACCGAGCGCAATCAGCACTACGCTGACCGCAAGAGGGTTCCGGCGCTGAGCTACAAGAAAGGACAGCAGGTTTGGGTGGCCACGGACCAGGTTCCGCTGAAGGTGGAGTGTCGCAAACTCTCTCCCCGGTTTGTGGGCCCCTTCCCCGTCACAGGCAATGTCAGCGACCTGCTGTCCGGCTCTAGCTTCCACAGACGCTCCGCGCGCGCCCTACCTTCCATGTTTCCAAAGTAAAGCCTCTCTCTTCCAGCCCTCTCTGCCCTCCCCCGAAGCCCCTCCCCCTCAAGGTCTTTGACAGACACGTCACACACACCGTGAAGGAGATCTTGGGTGTACGTCGTTGGGGCCGGGTCTTCCAGTATTTGGTCGACTGGGAGGGCTATGGCCCAGAGCATTGGTCATGGGTCCCCTGGTCCAAGTTCCATGACAAAGGGATGGTCCGGGACTACCATCGTGCTCACCCACAGAAGACTGGGCGACCGCCAGGAGGCGTTCCTTGAGAGGAGGGCACTGTCATGTGCGGGTGAGCGCTCGCCCCCTCCTTCCTGTTCACCGGCTCTCTCATCAGACGCACCTGCTGATTCCTGCCTGGCCAGCGTTTATAAGGAAGTAATCTTCAGTGATTCAGCGCTGGCTCGTTTGGGTATACTTCTCAACAGACAGCTACATAGTAAGCGATTGTGTCTTCCATTACATTATCTAACAATCTCTTCTCCTCCACCTTTTCCAGGTTGCTGCCAACGAAGCAGTGCGTCTGCGGGGATTTGGTGCGCTCGCCAGCCTGTTGCTCCACCTCTAAGCAGCCTTCCTTCTCCCCCCAGTCAGACCCATTCATCCTATCTGTCCAGCAGTTCCACCTGCTGGTTTATGTCCTTCACTGGGTTCTGAGCTGGTCTCCTCCTATCTCCCACGTGAGTGGTACTATTTGTTTTCCCATTCAATCTCCATTCCTCTCTAATCAGCCTCGTCCATCCTCCGCAGGGCTCCTGCTTATCTGGCGAATGACTGGCGTTTTTCTTCAAGATTGCTGTTTTAAATATTCTAATAAAAGGTCAAACGTTTTTTTGTGTTCACTTGGTGATTGCACATTGCACTCAGGTGGCTTGTCCAGCCAATATGACACAAAGAGTATGTCTGGGAATCGAGACAGTTGACTATGGGCAGTTCTTTAAGTATGTGGTTCTTCTCATTTCTCTAAAGTTCAGGTCCAAAATCAAAAAGTTTATCTGAAAAAAGGTTACAAAGAAAATTTGTCGTCTCAAATATCTGTCTATGGGTTATCATGTACTAGATTCAATAAGACTGGTAGTGGCAATCTCTTTCAATAGAGCCTGAAACAAAAAACTTTGGGGATACCTCCAATTCACAATGACCACGCACACATTCATTTAAAAAATAGACTTGTATTAAAACATTTCAAAACAAAACATTGTCATCAATCACATCAAAAAATACAAAAAATACCACGCTGAGGTAATAAAAATAATAACTGAGGTAATAAAAAATGGTACCTGAGCTCAGGGAAAGAAAAATAAAATGCAAAAAAAAATTCATTGGGGCCCTTTAATCTGTCCTACCGTTCCCTTGGGTGTGGAATCAAGGAGAAATCATTTAAGTTCATGTCCACAGTCCACCTGGCGCAGTAGCTCAGCTGGTCATCAACAGGATTCCTTCTCAAGGAATCATCCGGCAGGGCAGCCACAAATCCCCCATCAGATCAAAACAAACAAAAAGAAAAACAAACAACAAAAAAGAAACAAATAAACAGCCAGAGAGTTCACGTAATAATAACAATGCATCAGATTTATACAGCGATTTTCATAGACACTCAAAGACACTTTACAATGAGATGGATACATTATTCATTCACTCCACAGACAATGGCAGTAATGGCGGCTGTCTGCCAGGATGCCCGCTCAGCATCAAGATTCTACAGCCAAAGGCTTCATATTCAGGGTTTCCAGTGTGTAAAAGTCATAATGTGAAGCTAAGCATATCTTCCACCTTCAGCAGCAAGAGGGGAAAAGGCCAGGAAAACTTAGCACTTCTACTCCTGTGCCACAGCGCAGCTGCGCAGGCAACGCCCCTAGTGTCACTAGGGGCTGCCTTCAATCTATGGAACAAACTGAAGATCAGTGTTCATAAAAGACACCCACGGAACCTTCAAGATTTGAAGACCATTTGTGTGGAAGAATGGGCTAAAATCCCTCCTGAGCAATGCCTGCGCCTAGTTTCTTCATACAGGAGGCACCTGGAAGCTGCTATTACCAACAAAGGCTTTTCTACTAAATATTAAATTAATTTCACCAAACGTGTTCAATACTTATTCTCTGTGTCATTCCACTTTATTAAATATAACTTGTTTTGTGAACACAACAGCCTTGATTTCTTTGTATGTATGGATTACTTGGGTTGTAACTGATATCTGGTGAAACTCTCAGGTCAATGGCTTCATCAGAATTATGTTTAATGAGAAAAATATTGATGGGTTCAATACTTATTTTCCCCGCTGTATATGTGAAAGGGACTGGGTTGAGACTAAAAGGGCACATCAGCCATATGATGTGTTTGTTTTGTTTTGTTTTATGACTAGTCACATGTTTGTCACACCGAATCTGAAAACAATGGTTGGGACTCTGGTTGTTTCTGGTATTTTTAACAAAACTGTAATACCCCCTTTACACAAGGGTGGAGATCATTGACAGATTGTTGAGAGAGCTGGCCAATTTTTGATCTATCACTAACTAACTAACCTGCACTTATATAGCGCTTTTCTAGTCACAAAGACCACTCAAAGCGCTTTCACTAATACTAACCCTCTATTCTAAGGGCCTATAGGAAACAGATATCTCGGGACAATTTAGAACAGCCAATTAACCTAACATGCATGTCTTTGGATTGTGGGAGGAAACCGGAGCTCCCAGAGTAAACCCACACAGCACAGGGAGAACATGCAAACTCCACACAGAAAGGTTCCAACCCCTGCCAACCTGGGGATTCAATGATCTTCAATGATCTCCACAGTTGCTACAATCTCCTCAAAGTTTTGACTCATTCCAAAACACAAAAATATTTCCCAACTGATCCCAAAGATCAAAAACTGTCCCATTCACTCATCAATCCCCATGCTGTGTCAAGGGACCCTTAAAGCTATGATTTTTTTTTTTTTTAAATTATCGTGTGGGGTCTCTGACATTTTCAAAATCTGTAAAGGTTTTAAAAAAGCTTCTATCTTGACCCAGGCCTAAGACTGTTGTGCTGTTTGTTTATTAGCCATAGATGTCTACGTAAGAGTATGTGGCTGTCTCTTGTGTTGGACCTGTGATTTGACCCACCATAACCCTGGATTAGTAAAGTGGTGAAGTCACTGCCTGGATAGATCTTGGTGGCCTTAAATAACCCCCAAATGTTGCCAGAACTCTGTGTGTCCTCAATGTGTCTGGGGTGCATTCACAGTTGTTGTTCGATTTTCCCACTTCAGGCGAGATCACCCAAGATGCATGTTAATGGCAGGTATCAAAAGAGCCTCTGTGAAAGTCCTGAAGTGGCCCAGCTAGAGTGCAGAGAATCAAATAGTGAGGGATCAAAGACTGATTTAAACCAATGCTCTACATCCATCCTGAACAAAACTGGACTAAAGAAAAGTGTGTGAAGATTGTGGGATTTCAAAAAGAATTTGAGGCTGTCAGTATGTAGTAAGATTTGGATAGTTTTTAAAAATCTCCATCTTGCCTGCCTGCCTCTTCTTTGCCTCTCTTGTGCACAGTCCATTGCTCTGGATGGTTTACCCCAGGTATTTAAACTCATCCACCTTCACTACCTCACCTCCATCTTCACCTGCATGTCACATCTGCCTCCCTCTCATTTAAACATGTATTTTGTCTTGCTTCTGGTGACTTTCATTCCTCTTCTCTCCCGAGCATTCCTCGACCTCTCCAGGTTCTCTTCCTCCTGCTCCCTCCTCTCATTACAAATCACAATGTTGTCTGCGAACATCATGGTCCACAGAGAATCTTCTCTGACCTCATCTGTCAGCCTGTCCATCACCATGGCAAACAGGAAGCAGCTCAGAGACGATCCCTGATGTAATCCCACCCTCACCTTGAATCCAGCTGTCACTCCTACAGCACACCTCACCACTGTCTTGCTGTCCTCATACATGTCCTGTACCACCCTCACATACTTCTCTGCCACTCGCAACTTCCTCATACAGTACTACACTTCCTCTCTTGGCATCCTATCATATGCTTTCTCTAGATCCACAAAGACACGGTGCAACTCCTTCCAACCTTCTTTATATTGCTCCGTCAACACTCTTTAAGCAAACACTGCATCTGTAGTACTCTTTCTTGGCATGAAACTGTACTGCTGCTTGCTGATTGTGACCTCTCCTTTTAACCTGGCTTCAACAGCTCTTTCCCATATCTTCATAGTGTGGTTGATCAACCTTATGCCTCTGTAGTTACTACAGCTCTGAGCATCACCCTTGTTCTTGAAAATCTTTCCCACCACACTTCTTCACTTTTCAAGCATCTTCTCACTCTCCACAATTGTGTTAAACAATCTGCTGTGTAAACTGATATATTGTGGAAGATGAAAGCAGACGAGGCAGCGAGCTAGACGACATTCAAACTTTATTCCTCTTCCAACATAAAACACAGAAACTCTTAACTCTGAGTGCCTGAGTGAACTCTTTTATACACTTCTATTCCCACCTCCGGCACACAGGGTAAACTCATTAACATACAGACATGAAAGACATGTACACACATTAACATGACATTGACACACATGTCACAGAGCAGGTCTTGCTACCATACATTCGCACCCCTGCATCCTCAGGTGTGAACCTGGCGTGGCGGGGGTGGGGGTGGGGGAAGGCATATCTTTGTTTTGTTAAGCTCCTCTCAGCTTTCTCCACTAGCATAACTATCTTCTCCCCCACCAACCCCTTTGCCCTGGGTGGAGTGCCATGTGTATTGTGTCCACCACAATATTAACATTGGCATACACAGAAATATAACAAGTCTGAAACAAAGAAATGTGGAAAACTTGAGTCTGGAAACGTCTGCATATCAAAACCACTGGTGTTTGTTTAGAAAACTGATCGATCGAGGTATTCCTATTTACATTGTTAGCATCCTGTTATACTGGTACAGAAGGCAGTCTATGGTTGTTAGGTGGGGCAATGTTACCTCATCCAAATTTCATGTGACCAATGGTGTTAAACAAGGTGGTATACTGTCACCCTTGTTGTTTAATGTCTATGTTGATGATCTCAGTGTACTGTTGAACAATACTAATGTTGGTGGCTCCATTAATGGTGCACTGTTAAACCACATTTTCTATGCTGATGATCTCTGTTTGTTAAGTTTGTCTACTGCAGCTATGCAACATCTCCTCTCGGAATGTGAGAAATTTGGTGAAAAAAATGACATCTTGTTCAACTGTACTAAATCTATGTGTATGGCTTTCAAACCGAAGGGTGTCAATACTTCAAATCCTGTTATGCCACTTTGTGGTAACAGCTTGAACTTTGTTGAAAATGTCAAATACCTAGGTGTGTGGATTGAATCTGATAAGACCAATGTTGATTGTAACAGGCAACTCAAGAAACTTTATGCTCAAACAAATTTACTGTTGCGAAATTTCCATAGATGTTCTCCTGATGTAAAATGTATGCTGTTCAAGACCTTCTGCACCTCAATGTATTGCTCGCCTTTATGGTTTAATAGCAATGTTGCTGTTAGGAACAAAATCCGCATTGCATATAATAACTCCCTAAGAAGGTTGTTAGATATACCTCGTAGGTCGAGTGCAAGCAAGATGTTTGTGTCCTTAAGCATTCCGTCTTTTGGCGAGTTGATACGAAAGAATGTTTACAGTTTTAAGAGAAGGTTGCTGGCATGTAACAATCATCTTATATCAGCAACTGTCAACTCGTCACTCACACTTCACTCCAGCATTTGGAAGTGGTGGTGTTCTATTTTATACTGAGTTCAACATTGTATGCTATTGTTGTTACAAGAGCGCCGAGCGACTGCTGAACTGTATATACACTTATTTTCTACACGTTTTATATACTTTTTTTTTCTTTTTACACATGTTCTGCATATAATATGAACCCTGAGTTTGAAATAAACGTTTGAATTTGAAAAACAATCGACACTGCCACCTTGTAACACCTGCAGTATCCAGTGTCAGCACTGTAGCTGCCTGCTTTTTTTGACCTTTAGAACTGCAAGTCCAAAGTGCAAAGTCTCCAGATTTCTGCAATATGTCTGGGTGACTGTAAGGCACGTGCAGGCTGGCTGAAGTGGCAGCTGCAGACAGGAGCAAACTCAGATGTCTTAACGGGGTCAAACCCTTTGCAACACAATGAGGATAATCCGTGACAGTGTTATTTTCCCCTGGGGTTATATTTAGAGCTGCTGGCATGGGTGGGGGTGTGGAGCACAAAGGACATCCAACATGCGTATTCTGAGTTTACTTAAAAGGAGGACTTGTGTGATTTATCAGTGCGTTTTTATAGCCATATATAGACATGAGATGGGCTCCTGTGAAATTCCCTGAGAGCGCCAACAAAATAAAAGGCTGCACAGTCCCACGGGAGAAAAGCAGGTTTGATCTGTCTCACAAACCACCTCTCAGACAGACTGGAAATGTTAATTCATCCACTTTAAAGGATTCTGGGCTGTGATGCCCAAAGTGAGGCTGGGAACTGATTTCAATGGGGACTCGGAGAAAGGAAAGTATCCAGGCTGGACAAACTCACTGAACAGGACTTCCCTCTTAAGTGATTCCCCCTCCCCCACCCTTGGCTGTTACGTAAGCCAGTTCAGTGACAACAGATGTCCTCAGTGAACCCAAAGCGATTTGTGACGCTCTTAGGGGAGCTCATTTTCATAACAAATGAGCACAAACTGATCATTAACAACCTGAAAGTGCTTTTAAGGGCATGTTGGCTTGTTTTCTTTTAACTGGATAATGGGACAAGCTCCGGAGCTGAGATGCAAGGCCACCCTCATCCTCTCACAGTTAACTTCATGTTTGTCATGTACTTTTTCTTTTTACTGTCAGACTATGAGAAGCCTTGCTCTCCTTCCTCCTCCCCCCCACCCCCCATGTCATTCTGTCAGTAGGTCTTGTCCAGGCTTGCCCTCGTTTTTGTCCAATCAGTCTGCTGCTGCTCAACAGGAAGCCAATGAGCATTAAAGGTTTGGCGGGGGCTTGGTGAGGAGGGCGGATCTGAGGGCCCAGATCCAGTATGATGCAAGCAGAGTCAGAGTTTCCCTGTGACTCCTGAATCAAAACCCCATGTTGGAACACGATGAATCAACTCCAGTGCATTTCGCCCATCCATGCTTTACAAAAGTAGATTAGAGGGAAGTGCAATCAGATATGAGCTCACACGGAACATGGTGAAATCTGGCAGCGGCCTCGTGCTGCCACTGCTGGGAGATAGAACCCGGCAGCCACAGCAGTGCCTGAACCCAAGTAACCCTGTGGGGACCACACAGGTTTCGCTGGGCCTTGGACCATCTGTAGCAGGAGGTCTGGTATGTCACATGTCTGTACAATAAAGCACCTCAGCAATGAGACTTCACACAGGGACCATATGCTCAACCAGTAGAATTACTGTTATTTTGGCTCTCACATTTATGAGAGATATATTGCCTTTTAGTAACTGAGTTTTTATTTCTGTTCTTTAGTGCTGTCCAGATTTCAAGACCAACATAGCAGATTTCATTTACTCATTAGATTAGATTTAATTACCCCATTATGTCAGTTTCAAACATTTACACAGTTAGAGTGGTGTTGTACTAGAAGGCTGGTGCAGAAACAAAAGTGCTCTCATGCAGGGGACCAGTTAAGCACATTTTATATGACGTTTATAGCGCGCTGCCCTGCGGGTTATACATCAGTTGAAACATGCCTCGTATGATGCCACCTTGTGGAATTTGGCTCAGCTCCGTCACTGCACATCTCCACATTGACAGCAGGTGAAAACGTGCAGTAAAATTAAATTTCTGTGCTTAAGAATTAACAAGTAAGTGCTCACAATCGCTCAAAGGCGGTGACACTGAAGAGGCAGAGTGGTTTCTTTAACATGATGTTAGTCCATATGAGCCATGCATTAAGAGCTGGGCTTGACATTAACTTTCTTAAAAAAGCCTCATCTGGTGAAATCAGATTGGGCCCGAATTTGGTGCCACATCCCAGCACACCACAACAAGCATTTAGAACAGTGGTAACAGTGGTAGCAGAACCTCACAACTGTAGGGGGACGCTGAGAGCAATTCTTCCATAGTGATGCTTTAAAGGGGATTATAGTGTTTTCTGTTGCTGGTGCACTAACATACTGTATATAAAACATACTGAGCAAAATGTGGGGACAAGTACTCATGGGAGTTGTATTTCTATAGTGTCATGGTAGCAGAGGATCTATAACAGGGGTCTGCCACCTGTAGCTATAAAGCCACTTGGAGTTCTTTTGGCCCATAAGCATTGGCTCCTTCAAAAGACAAAAAAAAAAATATATAATTACTGAGAAAAAAACATCTCACAAGAGCAAAGTGATAATTTTACAAGAAAGTATTTTCAAATTTACCCTGGCAATTCAGGCAAACCCAGTACGATCCGGGCTCCCACTGTTGTCTGAATAAGGTTACCCGCACTACTTGACCTGCAAGTGACGTGGGTTGTTGCCTACCTCACCTCAGTGTTATGTCTATAAAACGTAGGTGAACAATGAGGCGAGTGGTGAACTACACAGGACTTTATTAGGTGCTCACTGTTATCCAGACAGACGCTCTCACTAGGCAGAGAGGTGGTCAAGAGACCACCTCTCTGCCACACAGCTCTCTTATACTTTGGGTGACGTCACCACCCGTGTAACACCATAACGTGTCCCACAAGCAACACTACAGCCCTCCCCCCTCAAAAAGTCCAAAACATACACACAATCAAAAACCTCCCCAATTTGGAACCCGAATCACACTTTATAGTAAACAGAAAATTCGTAAGGCCCTACAACATTCACACAAACAATGAAAGCTAGGGGGGAAACAGGTGGACTGCTGTCTCACCCCCACACGGCCAGACGGATTATTCTACCGTCTTTATTAATAGTGTTTCAAACATAAAAGGTGACGTGCTCCTAAAATAAACAACTAATTCAAAGCAATCCCCACCATTATCAAACACATATCCAAAGTATTATTCTTAATACTAACACCATGCAAATATACTGAACTCAGGCAATCAACAGTAACACAGTTTAAACACATTGCCCCCCAAATAACTAGTCAGTTACCATAGAAAGCCCACCCCCCAGAGACCCGTCAGATGGGTCCAGACCAGAGCATCTTCTTTTCTTGGTGCCCAGCGATAATCCACATCGGTGCCGAGACACCTCTTCCTGTTCGTAGATACGCCATAGCTCACTGGGATGCCTCTCTGTACCATCGGACAGCTGGAGATAACCGCCACCACCTGCAGCTGCCCCTGGTCCTCCTGTCATTTTCACTTCCTCTGAACCCCTCTTGACCGGGCCTCCTCTCTGGGTCGGACCAAATCAGCGACCCCCAGAGGAGCCCTATTCGGCTTTCAGTGTTCCTGTGTGGCACGTCGTTTATTCGTGCCAGCCGGTCCTGTCCCGCTCACTTTCATTTGAGACGCTGGCAAAGCCGTTGTGACCCCGTTTCTCAGTTCCTCCCAGCCGAACTTTGAAAGCAGGATGAGTCCTCCACTCGGTTCCATCCGCCGTCACGGGCATCCCACAGTGCCACCCAGTTCCCTCAGCTAGGGCAACTTGGGCTCTGGCGCAGGAACTCTCCCGTGATGGCCCTGGATGGGGTTGGTCCTGTTCACTTTCCAGACTACTAGGCCAAGGTTCGTCCCATACTTCATCATCCACCACTTGCGGCATCAGTCGGTCCCACAAACCGCAGCCCGACTACTCCTCACCAACGCCGCTGATGGAAAACCCCAGTCCATAGAAGAAGTCGCAGCCCATCACATTCTTGCCACAGCCAGTCTCTATAAACTTCAGACTGGCAACCACTGCTGACTTGTATCGGGCCGTCAGCTCTACCGAACCCACGATGGGCCACCTCCTTCCTCCATAGCCACATAACAGTTTCAGATGACTTCTCACCTGATGGTACGGGAAGAAACTCCACACTGCGCCCATGTCAACCAGTAATGGTACCTCCGCTCCATCCAGTTCCACCGTACAATACGTACGGCCGTCGGTATCCGGGGAAACGGTGTGGATAACCGTGGGAGTTGGAGCAGGGATGTCCGCTTTGTGTTGCCATTCCCCTCGCTTGAACCTATTACAGGCCCTGGCAAAGTGATGCAGGAGTCCGCATTTGCCACAACGTTTACTTCTCGCCGGACACTCTCTAGCCTTATATCGGTGCTTAGTGGACCCACAACCTGAACACTTGGATGATCCCGGGGCGGACCTCATCTTCACAGCTGCAGCGCATTCCTCATATTCGCTGTCCAGATCCACAGCCTGCCCCGTCGATTGTGAGCCATAACGGTGGAGCGAAGCTGTTTCACCAAGGTCGTGTGACAACTTGTCCGCTGCTTCACACTGTTGAGCTATTTCCACAGCCGTGGCCAGAGTCAATTCGCCGGAGTGTGTCAGTAGTTTTGACTGTGCTGATGAGCACAGCGTGTGCTCTGCCAGCTGGTCGCAGACCATTTCTTCCTCTAAATCACCAAACTGGCATTCTCCAGCCAGCTGCCACAGGTCCGCAACATAGTGCTGCACTGACTCGCCCATCCGCTGGTGGCGCTGCCAAAACTGGATCCTCCTGACGATGACGTTTGCAGGCGCGCAAAAATGTCATGGCATTAGCTCAACCATGTCCTCAAAGCTATCACTACCTCCCAAGGTAGCAAGGATACGATGTCCTTCCATACCTAAATTATGAATTAGAATCGCCCATGCCCGTACCTTCTTCAATTCGCCCAGGTTTAGTGCCACCAAGTAGTTCTGGAAGGCGGCGAACCACCTCGCCCAAGGCACTGGAGGCTCTCCCGGAGACTCCAAAAACGGCTGAAAAGAAGGCACGCCAATATCCATGACCCTCATCGCCAAATGTCTATAAAATGTATGTGAATAATGAGGCGAGTGGTGAACTACACAGGACTTTATTAGGTGCTCATTATTATCCAGACAGACGCTCCCGCTAGGCAGAGAGGTGGTCAAGAGACTGCCCTTCTGCCGCACAGCTCTTTTATACTTCGGGTGATGTCACTACCCATGTAACACCATAATGTGTCCCACAAGCAACACTACACTCAGTTCAGGGGACATCTGAATAGGACAATCCAGATAAACTCACGATAAAGTACGTGTCATCATCACCATGTCACAGCACAGTGACAGAGAGTGGAAATGAATCAGAAGGCTCTTCTGACAGATTAACATTATATTAATTTTGAAGCTGCAGCATTTTTAAGTCATTCCCACGGAGTCTGCAGCGGCTCTGACCATCTCTGGCTGCTGTGGGGCCAAGATCAGCCTGGCCTTGTTTGGTGAGGGGAAGTCTCCCTGTTCAGCTCTGCTCTGTGCTTGTTTGTCTGGTTCATCGCGCATTAACATACACCTTGTGATCCTCTGCTCCTCTTTTTTCCGTGACAACTCCCTCTGAAAAAAAAGTGCCCCGCTTTGTGTAGCACCGAACACAAACACACGGCCCCAACAAATAAAAGTGCAAGTGCACGCACACACACACAGTGTCTTCATGTAAATACAAAAGCTATTAAGCTATTCATAAAAAAAAAAAAAAAAAAATGACAGCATTTAAGTAAAATGTTAGCTGCATTTTAGAACAGCAACAATTTAACTATATAGATTGGTGTATTCCAGTTGGACACTGATCTGCAAGGAGTTTGACAAGGGGCGACAAAATTAGATGACTTGTAAAAATGCCGGTGACTCTAATCAGAAGCGGCCAGCATCGCCAGCTTCCAGGCTGACTTACGCTTTTGTCTGACATCAATGATGTGAGGACACAATACTTAATACAATGGAGAAATGCACGGTTATCTGCAGGTAATCAGATCCGCACCTCCTTGAAGTCTGAAAAAGCCATGGAGGGTTGTTGAGGTGTTAACTTATACCAATGAAACTTGGGACTGTGGCTGGAAAATTGTAGTCTAAAAGTGGCTTTGTAGAGGCTTCTTAAACTGTCCTAATAGTTTACCAACGCCTGATCTTAGTTCAGTTTTGTTTTGAGATAATTACTAGAGAAAATATACCACCTGTCAAAGCAGCTGTAAAAGTGGCTGAGCTACATCCCTCCATCTGGCCGCTGGGCAGGTGCTAATGTGGAGTCCTGATTATGAGGACTTATAAATAAACCACTGATCTTCCTGATCTTATACATGCCATTACAACAGTGGAGGTTTATATGGCCAAATAATGAGGTCTATGAGCTACAGACAGTCCACACAACCTTCAGAGCTTCAGAGCCAAAAAGTTGAAATTATAATTTTATATAAATAAAAGTAGTAAATTATAATGTCAGTAAATCTATGGCAGAACAGATAGAAAAACATTACCGAACAGCGCTGGATTCATAATACAGTGTCATCGGAAAGTTAAAACAAACCAGCTGGTCTAATCCCAGCTCAAGTCACAACAATCCAAAGGTTGGTGAGTCCTGGATCACAATGATGGGAGGAGTCGGCTTTGAAGGATCAATATTTGAACTACTGAAAACACAAGTTCAGTCATGCCTTTTAAATCTGAACCCTTAATCCTCCCCTTGGAAACAGGAGTTGTAGAATAACTCAACTCACCACTTCTAATTAGCTTAAAGGGAGACAAAGGACAACACAGTCACAGCGTAACCATGGTTACAAGATCTTAGCTGACGGGTGTCTCCTTCCCTTTTGGTCACCTGTTTACTTTGTCTTTTCAAAAACAGATTAAACAATATGTTCACCCTAACATTAACACTTCTTTTAGCAATTAAAAAAATATTTCACCTGTCATGCTTAAATGAAGTGCAATAACCAACAGAATAGAAAATATATTATTTTATTTTTGTACTTACACACTGAACTGGGATCATCAATAGATTAAAAAAAAACAATTATTAAACTATATCTAACTGATTTTTTAACCTTTCTGATAAAGCTAATTAAAGCAGCACTATGCAACTTTCTTGTTTCGGGTAGAAACACTGAAACGACAGGATGATGGTGTAGTGGTTGGCACTACTGCCTCACAGTGTGAAGGTTGTGGGCTCAAATCCACCAGGCAGCAGGGCCTGTCTGTGTGGAGTTTGCATGTTCTCCTCACGCTTGTGTGGGTTTATTCCGGGTGCTCCGGTTTCCGCCCACATTCTAAAAACATGCAAGTTAGTAGTGGAGACTCTAAAGTGATCTGTGTGGAGTTTGCATGTTCTCCCCGTGTTTGCGTGGGTTTACTCCGGGATTTCTCCGGTTTCCTCCCACATGCCAAAACATGCATGTTAGGGAGTTAAGGGGCGCTTGCGCACGCAGCGACCGGCAGCTGGTGGCTTGTCACCAGACTGCAAAACAAATCTACCTACAGGTACAAAATAAGTAATAAAAAAAAAAAAAGTGGCCCTAGGTGTCACCGCACCATGAATGCTTATGGGATCAATAAAGTATAACAAGACAGCAACTATGACCTTAGTCCCAACAGCCAGTCACAGGGCGCTTAATTGTTGGGGCTACAGTTGTGCCCTGTGATTAATCACTGTTGGGACTGAAGTTGTAGTCCTTTCAGTGTTCCAACCAAGAACAGTGTTCCACTCAGGCTATGGTGGAAGGGACATTTACTCTGACCAAAACTGATGTACCATCATGATTGGGCAGCTGTGGTGCAGGTGTAATGTAGCTGATTACTAATCGGAGGGTCGGGGGTTTGAGTCCCACTCTGTCTGCAGTCTGCATGTTGAAGTGTCCTTGAGCAAGGCACTGAACCCCCAATTGTTTCTGGTGGGTTAGGCCAGCGCCGGTGTATGGCGGCTCCGCCACCATCAGTGTGTGAATGGGTGGACAGCAGGATCTGTAAAGTGCTTTGGTCATCCAGAGATGATGAAAAACTGCTATATAAGTGACCACTATTTACCAGTTACTCTGGAAACATTATTTTCAGGTGAAAATCTTCCACAGAGCTGCTTTAACTTCCTCAGTGTGGGGACTGATTTGGTCTGTTAATGTTGGATTTATGTGAAAAAAAATCGACCAAATTTGGAGCATTACAAATTCTTCACAATTGGTAGAATGGGGAAATTTTGAGTTTGCTTGGTATCTTTACAAATGCATATTAAATAAAAACACATTTTAACATATAATACATAAACTAAAAAAAAAAAGGTTGGAAATGTTATTTCAGTCATTGGTTTCTCTACTTTAATAATACCAGTTTGGTACTGTGTTTTATATCGTTGGAATGCCTGATTACTCACCTTTACAAAGACACATAAATTGCAAGGATCGTGCAGTTGTGGAATGAGCAACACAGCACAGTGTGGGTAGTCCCCCCCCCCCCAAAAAAAAAAGAAAAGCCAAAATCCCCTGCAATATTTTCCTGTTGGTATGCACTCTTGTTTTGAGCTTCAAGTGCTACCAAGTGTGTGCCAGTCACAGGTGCAACTGAACACTTGTGGGATCAGCTTGGGCGTGCTGTACATGTTAGAGTAACCAACACAACCACGCTGGATGGCCTTCAACAACTCCTGGTTGAAGAATGGGACGCCATCCCACAGTAGAATGTGATCAGCATGAGGAGAAGGTGCCAAACTGTTGTGGCTGCGTATGGATCTTCCACACACTACTGAGGTCCCGACAGTGTAAAATCAGTAAAGTGTAAAAATGGCCAATAAATGTATGTGTTGTTTTTTTCCTTATTACTGTGGGACAGTGCGATCATCCGATCTACCCAGAAACACAAAACAAGAGTGAACAGTAACAGGAAAATACAGTATTTTAGGGGATTTGGGCACATTTTTGGGGGGGCACTACCCACGTGTAGCTGTTGTCCATTCCATGAACGTAAGATCCTTACAAGTTGTACCTCATTGTAAAGGTGACTCATCGGGCTTTCCAACAACATAAAATGCAATACCAATTGCTATTATTAAAGGGGAGAATTTAATTTCACCATGACGGCGTAATTTAGTCCAAGAAATGATATAAAAATTAACAGATAAAAACTATGGTTCACCATCATGCTTTATTCATGTTTATTTCTTATAAAAGACTCAAATAAAAGGCTCTTTTAGGATCTCTCACACGTCTAACACTCTCAGTCTAGGTGTATCCCATTTCTTTTAACTAAACTATACTCTTCACCTTAAGTCTCTTCATCTTAAATATCTCTTATCAGTTTGTGACTTCAAACCAAAGCTTCAATGATTGTCAACACAAAATCTAGCTTAGCACCAGTACAATAAAACTGTACTTTCGCTTTTTTTCCCAAATACTGTTTTCGTTTGTTTTTTTTTAAGGAGAGAGGAAAGTCTGAGAATAAAGGGATCCTAATAATAATAATAAGTACATTTCAGAATGAAGCACCAACCATAGAAAGCATTTTTTTTCATAGATAGGGTTTTCATACACAAGAGGTCAAATATATTAATGACTATTAAATTAAGCACAACAAACAGTGTAAATAAAACACTGCAACACAAAGCACTCTGGGATCCGGAAACACCATATGAGGACGTGGAGGCAGTCGTGGCTCCTCTGGACTCCAGAGGTGGTAAAAAGTTTCCTCTGAGAGAGATCCACAGGATTCTGTATCAGTTCAGTGTCTGTATCAGGACGAGTAGAGAACACTACCATCTGTCCAGTTCTGTAAACAAACGCTCCGTCTCAGTCTCCAGTACAACATGATTTCATACTGCAAGCAAGAACTGGAACAGCCTGGTGCTGCCCTGCCTTATATTATGTGAAACATGGTGGAAAATCAATACTGTGAGCTGTTAGGTCCATTCAGGGAGAAAAGTGAAAACTGAAACAAGGAGTGGATGGGAATGGCGCTCTGAGCTGGGACGGTGAAAAAATTATGTGCCAAGATCTCTTCTCTGCAGGTCTCCAGATCTCCCAGGTCGGCATAGAAACCATCTGGGCCAACGGCCTCCCTGACTTAGGCGTCTCAGCTTTATGCAAGAGTTCACCAAGATAAAAGACTTGGATTATCTCCCACTGAAAAATATCACTTTCCCTTGGGAACAAACTAAAACAAAAAGTTCTAAACATTATCCGATTCTTGCCACAAGAATACCTTTATAGAACCAAATGTGTTCACCCTGATGGCAAGATATACATATACACTACCATGTACATACATAATCAGTAAAAAGGGTTGCTCAATAGTTCTCATTTATTCAAATATACCTATGGATACAAACCTGAAAGCACTGAGCACTTATGTTTGTGGGTCCTTTAGTCCAGTCGGTGCTGTTAAAACCCTCCTTTGAATGGACGGAGTTTCTCTGAGCTGCTGTTTGCAGACAAACACTCAGGCCAACAAATGGACAGCAGTTTGCAGAGCAGTGTGTCGCAGGAGAGGCTATCGGCCACGAGGCTTCCCTGTGTTTGTCACCATTTCTTCTTCCTCCTCCTCCTCCTCCTCCTCCTCCTCCTCCTCCTCCTGTAGGATGTGAATGGAGGAGCCAAGTAGTCTCTGGAGTTCTGGTACACAACACACCAGATCCACGAGTCCCTCCTCCTCCTCCTCTTCTTCATCTTCCTCCTTATTTTTCACTCTGTATGGAGAAGCTAAAGCGGAGCTCACCTGGCTGACCGACACCTGCTTCCAGAGCTCAGCCTGTGACAAACTCACCACCTCAAAGTGCGGGTAGCGTGCACGGAAGATCCGTGCCGACATCTTCAGACGCTTCAGGACGTCTGTCAGTAGGAACCAGTTGCAAAAGCTGCAAGGACGAAACAGCAAAAATTAGCTGTAGTCGGCACACAAAAAGGTTATCAAATATGGGCATTGATCTTTAATCTGGTCATTTATGCACCAGCTCTGACTGATCAAAAACTGAATGGTAATTTTCAAAAGAGGAACAAATATTTAAAGACAGTCAACTATAGTATGAAATAGCCTGGTACAAATCTTGTTACTGAATATAGTAGAAAACTGACTGAACCTAATTAATGACTTCTGCCTGACACAAAAGCTAAAAAAAAGAAGATGCAGCAAGAAAAAAATAGCTCCACACAATTTTTGTTTTCTTCACTGTCACTTACTGTTATTCTACTTATTAATATTGTCTTGGCCTTTTGCTCCCATATACTTCCATCATCTCAGTGTCTGACTACAGTAAACACCGAGCTACTAGCTAAACAATGACAGTGGGAAGGAAATCTGAGAGAAAATGTGATGTGAATATTGTCATCATAATGTGCATATAAAATTCTACAGGGACAGAGAAATAGAGGTGTTTACTGATGAGTCACGGCTATCAGTATCTACTATTATCATGGCCTTTCTGACCTAAAGCACTATAAATCAGAAAAATACTGAACATCAGCAGCTAAATTTAGATGATACATTCCCATTATTTTTATCCTGAAAGTGTCTCACATCTATGAACTCACCCCTGTGTTAATGACACCTGAACGTGATAGCAGGGTAAGAGTGGCTCGGAGGAGAACTCAAACAGAAGGCAGTCTTTGTCCGAGTCCGACTCGATATTCCCCATTACATTCTCCTCTAGCTCCTGGTTCTGCTCAGACAGCAGATAGTCCCAGCAGGGCTCCTGATCCGTCTCTGTGAAAAGAAGTTCACTGAGGTGAGAAGAGGAGGAGCTGAAATCAGCACTGTCTCAATGAAAGGTCTGGATGCCCTCTAGTGGAGTTTTTTTTCACACCAACTATAAAACTCATGATGGGCTCATGACAGAAATCCCTAGGAGCTTACTTGCATGC
This sequence comes from Pholidichthys leucotaenia, assembly GCA_020510985.1. NCBI lineage: Eukaryota > Metazoa > Chordata > Actinopteri > Cichliformes > Pholidichthyidae > Pholidichthys > Pholidichthys leucotaenia. The sequence goes on along the minus strand of CM035840.1, from coordinate 375,535,921 downwards.
TTCTGAAGAAGTACACGAGGATAAAAATATGAGCTCTCAGTAACTGTTCACTGGGTTATTTACATTTTTATATGATCTTCTATGACAACTGGAACACATTTATTTCCTTAAATGTTTCATCCTATTTGAGTTGAGTTTGTGGGGATAGAGCCTATCCCAACTTCTTTAAGTTACAGGCAGGGTCACCCTAGACCAGAGGTCTCCACCCATGTGCCATGGAGGGCCACGACTCTGCAGGTTTTCTCTTCCATCCACTGTCTTCAGCAGGTGTTTTCAGTGAATAGCAATCAGTGGGAAGAAATTCAAAGAAATCACCCGTTGAAGACACTGGTTGGAGGTAAAATCTACTGTAGGGTCTTGGCCCTCCATGGCACATGCTTGCAGAGCCCTGCCCTAGACCAATCACCACTTCACTGCATCACATTCACATCTACAGTGGTGTGAAAAAAGTGTTTGCCCCCTTCCTGATTTCTCATTTTTTTTGTATGTTTGTCACACTTTAATGTTTCAGATCATCAAACAATTTTAAATATTAGACAAAGATAACACAAGTAAACACAAAATGCAGTTTTTAAATGAAGGTGTTTATGATGAAGGGAAAAAAAATCCAAACCCTACATGGCCCTGTGTGAAAAAGTGATTGCCCCCTAAACCTAAGAACTGGTTGGGCCACCCTTAGCAGCAACAACTGCAATCAAGCGTTTGCGATAACTGGCAATGAGTCTTCTACAGCACTGTGGAGGAATTTTGGCCCACTCATCTTTGCAGAATTGTTGTAATTCAGCCACACTGGAGGGTTTTCGAGCATGAACCGCCTTTTTAAGGTCATGCCACAGCATTTCAATCAGATTCAGGTCAGGACTTTGACTAGGCCACTTTCTTAAGCCATTCAGAGGTGGATTTGCTGATGTGTTTTGGATCATTGTCCTGCTGCAGAACCCAAGTACGCTTCAGCTTGAGGTCACAAACAGATGGTCGGACATTCTCCTTCAGGATTTTTTGGTAGACAGCAGAATTCATGGTTCCATTTACCGCAGCAAGCCTTCCAGGTCCTGAAGCAGCAAAACAACCCCAGACCATCACACTACCACCACCATATTTTACTGTTGTTATGATGTTCCTTTTCTGAAATGTTGTACTACTTTTACACTGGATGTAATGGGACACACACCTTCCAAAAAGTTCAACTTTTGTCTCGTCAGTCCACAGAGTATTTTCCCAAAAGTTTTGGGGACATCAAGATGTTTTCTGGAAAAACTTAGACGAGCCTTTATGGTCTTTTTGCTCAGCAGTGGTTTTTGTCTTGGAACTCTGCCATGCAGGCCATTTTTGCCCGGTCTCTTTCTTATGATGGAGTCATGAACACTGACCTTAACTGAGGCAAGTGAGACCTGCAGTTCTTTGGATGTTGCGGGGTCTTTTGTGGCCTCTTGGATGAGTTATTGCTGCACTCTTGGGGTAATTTTGGTCGGCCAGCCACTCCTGGGAAGGTTCACTATTGTTCCATGTGTTTGCTATTTGTGGATAATGGCTCTCACTGTGGTTTGCTGTAGTCCCAAAGCTTTAGAAATGGCTAGAAAACTGAACTCAGCTTTCAAAAATGTGATAAACCACAGTTAATTTATGTTTTAACAGGGGGCAATCACTTTTTCACACAGGGCTATGTAGGTTTGGATTTTTTTTACTCTTAATAATAAACACCTTCAATTTAAAACTGCATTTTTTGTTTACTTGTGTTATCTTTCTCTAATATTTAAATTTGTTTGATGATCTGAAACATTTATGTGACAAACATACAAAAAAATGAGAAATCAGGAAGGGGGCAAACACTTTTTCACACCACTGTATGGCTAATTTAAAGTCCCCAATTAATGCCAATTAGCCAACCATATATCTTTGTGCTGTGGAAGGAACCTGAAACATGCAAACTCACACAGAAAGGCCCAAGCTGGCCAAATCGTGGTTTCAAACCCAGGACCATCTCGCTGTGAGACAACAGTGCTAAACACTATTCTACCTGCTGACATCAATAATCCTAGAAACTCCTGAAATAGCTTATAAGAACAGGTTCAATGCAATTTTCCTCCATCCATAATTCACAGAAAATGTGAGCCGTCAAGCACAAAATAAATCTTCTGTATTGCGCATCCCTAAAAGAAACTTAAAAAGTACAACAATGATAGTAATACATGTGCATCTCACTAAATTAGAATATCATCAAAAAGTTGATTTATTTCAGTAATTCAATCCATAAAATGAAATTCATATTTTATATAGATTCATTACAGACTGATATATTTCAAGTGTTTATTTCTTTTAATTTTGATGGTTATGGCTTGCAGCTCATGAAAACCTGAAAATCAGTTTCTCAGAAAATTAGAATATTACATAAGATCAATTTTAAAAAACTGATTTTTTTAATAGAAATGTTGGCCGACTAAAAGTATTTCCATGCCACTCTCAATACTTGATCAGGGCTCCTTTTGCATGAATTAATACTGCATCACTGTGGCGTGGCATGAAGGTGATCATAAATGTGTTACTGCTGAGGTGTTATGGAGGCCCAGGTTGCTTTGATAGCAGCCTTCAGCTCATCAAAAAAAAAAAAACAAAAAAAAAAAAAAAAAAAAACTTCCGGCGCCACACAAGTCGGCTGCCTTTTGCAACAGCGGCTCAATTCTGAGTTTTTTTCTTTCTTTCTTTACACACTTTATACATCACGGACACACAGATCGCCCCAAAATGCCTCCCGAGCCGGCGGACGGAGCCACTGTTTACAGCAGGAGACGGTACAGCAGGGAACAGCTGCTTGCACTTAATCGCCACTCGGTGCTGACGAAAAAACTCGACGTACCGAGAGAAATAAGGCGAAAACGACGTGGTTGTCGGGCTGGTGTTAGACGGCGGACAAGGAGTATAAGGTACAGACCCACCTTCCCATCCGTTATTATGGGGAATGTACGCTCTATACTGGGAAAGGTAGATGAGCTAGCGGCTATCTGTCGTTACGATAGCACATACCGGGAGTGCTCTCTCCTTTTGTTTACTGAGACGTGGCTAACTGAACTAGCAGCAGATGCTAACATTGAGCTGGAGGGTTTCCACATGATACGGGCTGACCGAACACCAGACAGTGGCAAAGCAAGGGGCGGTGGAGTAATAATGTATGTTAACAACAACTGGTGCAGACCGGGACATATCACTGTTAAACAACGTCACTGCAGCGAAGACATTGAGTTGCTAGCTGTTAGCATGCGGCCTACATATCTCCCAAGAGAACACTCACACGTGATCTGCATTGTTGTTTATGCAAATCCGACGGCGAACGCTGGGACAGCGCGTGACGTCATCCATTCAGTAACCAGCAGGCTGCAGACAGAACACCCAGATGCCCTTCTCCTCATCTCAGGCGATTTCAACCATGTTTCACTGTCTCCCGTTCTACCCATGTTTACCCAGTATGTCACATGCCACACTAGAGACAATAAAACACTGGACTTATTCTACACAAACACTAAGGAGGCGTACATCTCATCACAACTCCCCCCACTCGGGAGATCGGATCACAACTTGGTTCATCTCCGGCCGGTGTACAAACCCCTAGTGCACAGACAACCCCCGGCCATGCACACAGTGATGTTATGGTCTGAGGAGGCAATGGACACTCTAAAGGGCTGTTTTGAAGCCACCGCCTGGAAGCAGCTCTGCGATCCACATGGTGAGGACATCGATGGCCTCATTCACACCTTCACGGGCTACCTCAGCTTCTGTGCGGACAAATCCGTTCCCACCAAGACCATACGGTGTTGCTCAAACAACAAACCCTGGATCAAACAACAAACCCTAGATCAAACCTGAAATAAAAACACTTCTGAGAGAGAAGAAGAGGATCTTCAGGTCGGGGAACAAGGAGATGCTGAAGTCCGTACAGAGGGAGCTGAGGAGAAAGGTCAGAGAAGGCAAGGACAGCTTCAGGAGGAAGATGGAGGACAAGCTGCAACAGAGCGACATCAGCGGGGTCTGGAGAAACCTCAAAACCATCTCTGGGCTCCAGAATACCTCCCCCCAGGCCACAGGGGGCAGGGAGCGGGCGAACAATCTGAATTTGTTTTTCAATAGGTTTGACCAACTGCCCTCCCCCCTGACTGCACAACAACCACTGCTGCATGTAAAGACATCAAGTCCTGCTGCCCGCTCCCCACTCCACCAACACCCCCCCACTCCCAACACACAGCCCCCCATCCTGACCCTGACCAGGACCCAGGTGAGGATGGAGCTGAGGAAGATCAAGGCGAGGAAGGCGTCGGGACCGGACGGCATCAGCGCAAAGCTCCTCAAGTCCTGTGCAGACCAGCTGTGTGGGATTGTGACGTACATCTTCAACCTGAGCCTGAAGCTGGGGAGGGTACCACAGCTGTGGAAAACATCTTGTGTGGTACCTGTACCAAAAACTTCCCACCCCAAAGACCTGAACAGCTACAGACCGGTGGCCTTGACGTCCCACTTGATGAAGACCCTGGAGAGACTGCTCCTTGCTCACCTCCGCCCCCTGGTGGAACCAGCGATGAATCCACTCCAGTTCGCCTACCAGCATGGCATTGGGGTGGAGGATGCGGTGATCTTCCTCCTTCACCGTTCTCTGTCCCACCTGGAGAAGCCCGGGAACGTGGTGAGGATCATGTTCTTTGACTTCTCCAGTGCTTTCAACACTATCCAACCGATGAGCCTGAAGGACAAGCTGCTGCGCGCAGGGGTGGACCAGCACCTGTCATCATGGATCCTGGACTACCTCACGAACCGGCCTCAGTTTGTGAGAACCCGGGACTGTGTGTCCGACACGATCATCAGTAGCACGGGGGCCCCCCAGAAAACGGTGTTGGCTCCCTTCCTGTTCACTCTTTATACTGCGGACTTCTCACACAACACAACACACTGCCATCTACAGAAGTTCTCTGATGACTCTGCGATCGTTGGCCTCATCTCCAATGGAGATGAAGCTGAGTACAGAGGGCTTATCCAGGACTTCGTGGACTGGTGCCATCGGAACTGCCTCCAGATCAACGCGAGGAAAACTAAGGAGCTGGTGGTGGACTGCCGCAGGCAAGGACAACCCCTCACAGCACCAGTAAATATACAGGGAACAGACATTGAGATGGTGACATCCTACAAGTACCTGGGTGTTCATCTGAACAATAAACTAGACTGGTCACACAATACTGACGCACTCTACAAGAAGGGACAGCGCAGGCTGTTCCTACTGAGGAGACTCAGGTCTTTTGGTGTACAAGGGGCGCTGCTGAAGACATTCTATGAGACAGTGGTGGCATCAGCCATCACTTTTGGAGTGGTCTGCTGGGGCAGTGGCATTACTGCAGCCGATAGGAAGAGACTGAACAAACTGATCAAGAAAGCTAGCTCTGTCCTGGGGCAGCGCCTTGATCCGGTGGAGGAGATAGGAGAGAGAAGGACGGTGGCTAAACTCATCTCTGCTGGAGTCCGAGTTCCACCCTATGCAGGACATACTGAATGCACTGAGGAGCTCATTTAGCAGCAGACTACATCATCCCAGGTGCACAACCAAGAGGTTTCGCAGGTCCTTCCTACCAACGGCTGTCAGACTGTACAACCTAAGCAGGGCTGCTCGCAGAGATGGCAAAAAGACGTAACAACCTAATAGTTTTTTTTTTTTTGAATGCAAAAGATGCAGTAGACTTACACAATGGTCCCCTCCGGCATACAACTAGGAAAATACCGGTCGCTATGGAGGATGAGAATATGTATGGGCACATAATCATACCATGTAGGATAACTAAGTAGACGGCTGTGCTGTTTCATCCCATCTAGCAACAATGCTCTGCACTGTGTGTGTTTATACATTTACATATTTATTCCATCTAGCTACAATGCTCCGCACTGGGTGTGTTTATGTTTATGTTTATATTTATATATCTATATATTCATTCCATCTAGCTACAATGCTCCGCACTGTGTTTATATATCTACATATTATTCCATCTAGCTACATTGCTCCGCACTGTGTGTTTATATATTTACATATTTTTTCCACCTAGCTGCAATGCTCCGTACTGTGTGTTTATATATCTACATATTATTCCATCTAGCTACATTGCTCCGCACTGTGTGTTTATATATTTACATATTTATTCCATCTAGCTGCAATGCTCCGTACTGTGTGTTTATATATTTACATATTTTTTCCACCTAGCTGCAATGCTCCGTACTGTGTGTTTATATATCTACATATTATTCCATCTAGCTACATTGCTCCGCACTGTGTGTTTATATATTTACATATTTATCCCATCCAGCTACAATGCTCTACACTGCGTGTCTGTGTGTATATATATATTTATAGTAATATGTACATATGTATATTAGCTGCTCTTGCTTGCTTGCTTTTTTTTTTTTTTTTTTTTTCCTTGCCTTCTGATTGTTGCTCTGAGTGTTGCTATCCCTGTGCTGTTGCAATCCTGGAATTTCCCCGTTGTGGGACTAATAAAGGCTTATCTTATCTTATCTTATCTGCATTGTTGGGTCTGGTGTCTCTCATCTCCCTGTTGATGATGCTTCATAGATTCTGTATGGGATTTAGGTCAGGAGAAAGCTTGGGATCAGTCAGCCAAGGTCTCCGCCTTTGACCGCCACCTAATCCACATAGCACCGGACTCCCATGATCCCTCCTGCAGGTGGTGAACCCACTGGAGGGCGGACCCATGTAACTCCTTCGGGCTGAGCCCGGCCGGGTCCCATGGGTGGAAACTTGGCCACCAGACGACGTTGACACGCCTCTGCAACATTGCGTGGAGGTTGGGGGCAGTGCCTTTGGCATGGCAAACCGGGGTGGTGGTTCCTCTCTTCAAAAAAGGGGACCGGAGGGTGTGCTCCAACTTTAGAGGGATCACACTCCTCAGCCTCCCTGGGAAGGTCTATGCCAAGGTACTGGAGAGGAGAGTCCGGCCGCTGGTCGAACCTCGGATTCAGGAGGAGCAATGTGGTTTTTGTCCTGGCCGTGGCACATCGGACCAGCTCTTTACCCTCTCGAGAATTCTTGAGGGTTCGTGGGAGTTTGCCCAACCAGTTTACATGTGTTTTGTGGACTTGGAGAAGGCATTTGACCGCGTCCCTCGTGGATTTTTGTGGGGGGTGCTTCGGGAGTATGGGGTATCGGGCTTGTTGTTACGAGCTATTTGGTCTCTGTACGACCATTGTGAGAGTTTGGTTCGTATTGCCAACACTCGGTCGGAGTCATTCCCAGTGAGAGTTGGACTCCGCCAGGGCTGCCCTTTGTCACCGATCCTGTTCATAATTTTTATGGACAGGATTTCTAGGCGCAGCCAGGGAATGGAGGGTGTCATGCTTGGTGACCACAGGATCTCATCTCTGTTGTTTGCAGATGATGTTGTCCTGTTGGCTTCATCCAGCAATGACCTACAGCTCTTGCTGGGACGGTTTGCCGCTGAGTGTGAAGCGGCTGGGATGAGAATCAGCACCTCCAAGTCCGAGTCCATGGTCCTCAGCCAGAAAAAGGTGGATTGTCCTCTCCGGGTTGGGGACAGGCTCCTGCCCCAAGTGGAGGAGTTTAAGTATCTTGGGGTCTTGTTCACGAGTGAGGGGAAAATGGAGCGAGAGATCAACAGACGGATTGGAGCAGCATCTGCAGTGATGTGGACGTTGTACCGGTCTGTTGTGGTGAAGAGGGAGCTTAGTTCTAAGGCAAAGCTGTCGATTTACCAGTCAATCTACGTTCCTACTCTCACCTATGGTCACGAGCTTTGGGTAATGACTGAAAGAACGAGATCGCGGATACAAGCGGCTGAAATGAGCTTTCTCCGTAGGATTGCTGGACTCACCCTCAGAGATAGGGTGAGGAGCTCAGTCATCCGGGAGAGGCTCAGAGTAGAACCGCTGCTCCTCCACATTGAAGGGAGTCAGTTGAGGTGGTATGGGCATCTGATTAGGATGCCTCCTGGACGCCTCCCACTTGAGGTGTTTCAGGCACGTCCCACTGGGAGGAGACCTCGGGGCAGACCCAGGACTCAGTGGAGAGACTATGTCTCCCAGCTGGTCTGGGAACGCCTTGGTATCCCCTCTGAAGAGCTGGAGCAGGTGGCTGGGGAGAGGGAAGTCTGGGCTTCTCTGCTTGAACTGCTGCCTCCGCGACCCGGACCTCCGGAAAAGCGGTAGAAGATGGATGGATGGATGGATGGATTTAGGTCAGGAGAGTTTGCTAGCCAGTAAAATATGGTGATACCATGGTCATTAAACCAGTCTTTGGTACTTTTGGCAGCAGTGTGGGCAGGTGTCAAGTCCTGCTGGAAAATGAAATCAGCATCTCCATAAACCTTGTCAGCAGAGGGAAGCATGAAGTGCTCTAAAATGTCCTGGTAGACAGCTGCATTGACTTTGGACTTGATAAAACACAGTGGACTAACACCAGCAGATGACATGACTCCCCAAATGAGGTGGCAAGTCCTGTCACTTGGAAATCAAGGTCCCATAATCTGGAGGAAGAGTGAACAGGCACAGAATCCAAGTTGCTTGAGGTCCAGTGTGAAGTTTCCACAGTCAGTGATGATATGTGGAGCCATGCCATCTGCTGGTGTTTTTCCACTGTGTAATCAATTTCAATGTCAGTGCAGCCATCTAACAGGAAATTTTAGAGCACTTCATGCTTCCCCCTGCTGACAAGCTTTATGGAGATACTGATTTCATTTTCCAGCAGGACTTGGCACCTGCCCACACTGCCAAAAGTACAAATACTTGGTTTAATGACCATGGTATCACTGTGCTTGATTAGCCAGCAAACTCTCCTGACCTAAACCCCATAGAGAATCTATGGAGTATTGTCAAGAGGAAGATGAAATACACCAGACCCAACAACGCAGACGAGCTGAAGGCTGCTGTCAAAGCAACCTGGGCTTCCGTAACACCTCAGCAGTAACACAGGCTGACCGCCTCCATGCCACGCTGCATTGATGCAGTAATTATGCAAAAGGAGCCCCGACTAAGTACTGAGTGTGTACATCAACCTACTTTTCAATCGGCCAACATTTCTATTAAAAATCTTTTTTTAATTAATTTTATATATAATATTCTAATTTTTTGAGAAACTGAATTTGGGGTTTTCATGAGCTATAAGCCATAACCATCCATCCATCCATCCATCCATCTTCTTCCGCTTAATCACCATCAAAATTAAAAGAAATAAACACCTGAAATATATCACTCTGTGTGTAATGAATCTATATAATATATGAGTTTCACTTTTTGAATTGAATTGTTGAAATAAATCAACTTTTCAATGCAGGGATGAGAATGGGGTTTGGGAAAAAAAGAGGAAACTAAGCCGGGGGTCTTGGGGGACGCAGGCCCCCAAGCTGGATCCAAGATGGAGCCTTGGTGGGGGGTCTGGGGGGGCAACGCCCCCCAGAAGCTAATGAAATCTGGTGTTTTAGAATGCTCAAATGTGGTCTTATATTTAAAGTTAGAAATAAGTACAAATGCATTTATAGTTTACCTTTTTAATCTGCTGCTGCATCACGTGTAAATTTATGATATCTGAATGGTATGTTGATGTAATAATACTAAATTATATTTTACTACTATTTAATATGTTTAGAACTGACACAGAATTACATTTACATAGTTCTAGAACAGACAAAATAATTTAACCAAGTAAAATAAATTATAAATATTAACAAAATTCCATCACCAAGTCCATCACCCATTTATTAAAATATACTGACATTCTGCAGACATTTTGATTTATTAATGTGTGCATTTGTTAGTGTTACTAGGAATATAAAAAAGTTGCATATTAGTATATTTTAATATTTGAAAGATAACCTAAGAAAGTAAGTAAAACTTAAAAGATGTTTAATATTTTTATGCAATGACCATAAAGACATTATGTTTACTAATAAAAGCAAAGATATCTTCGGAAAGGCAACCCATCACCACCCATGACAAAAAAAAACTTACACATACATTATGTAACTCCTCCTAGTGAAACAAAAAATGATAAAATATATTCAAAATTCTTAGATTGCATTTCAAATTTTGAGAAAATATGTAACAACATTTATCTATTAACAATCGATTATCAGCATTCAAATGCAATTAGTGTTTCAAAACAGGCATGACATCACAACTTACACATGCTATTTCATAACAAATTCATTATGCGAAAATTCTCAAGTACATTACTTATAAGGAGAAAAAAATCTTACCACGGAATGTGTCTTCCGATCACTAATTGCTGTAATCGGGGCCGATTGTGATGAACTTTGATTGACTGGCATCTGAATTTGACCGTGTCCATCGATCGTTTTAAATGCAGCACTAAGCGAGTAGTTCGATCTCCTAGTAGCCACAATTTTGAGATGTTTCTGTTTTGAACAGTGTTCAACTAAGGCAACACAACCACGAGATCCATAACTCAAGAAATCGTTGCAATAAACACACTGGGCTTTCCCTGGTACTTCACATTTCGTTATGAAGTTGGCCATTTTTTCAACCACAACTTCGGTATTTTTACCGATCTTTACAGTCATTGACACAGTTTTTTCGAGCCATTCCCAACGAAACTTGTTCCTTATCCCTTTGTCGATTTCTAAAATTCTTGCTTTGTTGTCTTTCGTGAGTTTTAGGTTCACCATTTTCACAAAATCTGGAAAACTCGGTTAATGAACTGATTGAACTGTCCGCCATTTGCATTTCGCTCCACGTGTTTGATATGACAAAGGAAATCTAACAAAATCGCCGATTGGTTGCTTCAATCAGTATCAGCCAATCAGTGGCCTTGTTACATTACATTACTGATCTCGCTGGGTAGCGCGTTCTGCGTGGTGGATTTTAGCAGCCGATCAAAAATACAACTCGCCGCTCATAACATACCACACACACCCCTAAAATATTCTCCTCGAATTTAGACGATTCACGAGAATGACCCTAGACATGATCAAATCCGCGGAATTCCACGGCTCCGCGGAGGATTCTCATCACTGTCAAAGACATTCTAATTTATTGAGATGCACCTGTACACTCCTGATCAAAATCTTTATTATTTGGTCGCCTCTGAGGCAAGCAACCACATCTCGGTCGCTTTACAAAGCTAATACAGGACAGGGGTCGCCACTCCTCGCTGCATGCCTTTCCCCGTTCTATTATGCTGAGCACCAAGCTAGAGGGCGGAAAGTACCATTTTTACCTGGTCTTTGGTATGACCCGGCCGGGATTTGAACCCCAGCCTCCCAGTTGTGTGGCGGATGCTCTACCAACTAGGCCACCACTCTGGTCAAAAAAATCTTAAGACCGGGGAAAAAATTACAAGTATTTGCATTTTGTGCCGGTGGATCATAACCAGGTTGTAAGTAGAGCTTTGAAATGCAAAAAGAAGAAACAGGAGCAAGAGACAAAAAAATAGAGAATAGGCAGCTTATTCAAAACTGAATTTCAACTCAAACAGGCTGTCCATCAGCTGATCAAAAGTTTAAGACCATAGGCCAAAAAAAACAAAAACAAAACAGAATTAAAAGTGTCAAAAAAAGACAATAGTGAGTAGCCCCACCGTTATTGCTGATCACTTCAAAAATTCAACTCAGCATTCTTGATGCACCAGGAGGCTGGTGGGAACGTTGCTTCATGTGGTGAAGATGGCTTCACGAAGGGCATCCAGGGTGTGGAACTGACGTCCATTTATGTAAGATTTCTAAACTTAGTCTTAAACTTTTTTCAGCTGATAACAACCTGCCTGAGTATAAATGCAGTTTTTTATAAATTACCTACTTCCTATTTTTTGTCTCTTGCTCCCATTTCTTCTTTTTGCATTTTGAAGCTCTACTTAAAACTTGGTTATGATCCACCAGTGCAAAATGCGAAGACTGTAATCCCCCCCGCCCCCAGTCTTACGAGCTTGTTCAGGAGTGCATAGAGACAGAATAGGACAACCAGCCTCTACGTGGATGATGACCCTAGTTAGAAAAATATTCATCTTTAAAACTACATTTAAGGAAGATTCACAAACCTGTAATGCAATAGTGGTCTAATGCAAATTATTAGTAAGAGCAGCTGGAGATAAAACACCACCACATTCAACATACAGTATAATTTTCTTTATTTTGTAAATTCAACTACACTAAAATAAATTGACGTCATGGTTTTGAGAGATTTCAAATTGACAGTAAAAATAAACAGTAAAATTTTTTTTGTCTTCCCATCTAAATAAAAAGCAGCTTGTCGGTTCTTCAGTGCAGCTCTAATCCCACTCTCCCTCTGTTGGCTAACTAGCTCCCCGTGGCTGTTTACAGCACAACATGGATGCTAATACTCAAAGCTAACACCCTCCATGTCCCAGCGGCTTAAGCGTGAGCTCAGCTTACAAACTAACTTCCTTTCCCTCGCAGCGACCCAGTTATTGTTCCAACAAGCCATAATACTTTGAAGGTTTGCCTTAGGAGTGGAGGAGAAATTTGATATAAACTACTCCTAAATCACCACACCCATAAGTGATAAGAACATATTTAATCCATCAATTTGCTGACATTCTGCAGAAACATTCTTACCAAACAGAGAGCTGCTGTAGAAGTCCCACGGTAAACTGGGATCCTGTTCTCTGCGGCCTTCCAGGTCAGTGAAATATTCTGGAAGGGGAAAAAAAATGAAAAAGTTTTTTTTTTCTTCTGATGGTTTAAATGTTTTTGGCTCCAAGATGAAAGTAGGCTCCAATGCTCATCTGTGTCACTGTTAAAAACTTGATGATAGAGTTGATGAAAATTCCTTTGTGATCATCAGAAAGAGAATTGATAAAATTTAGACTGCTAACACAGGAGGGAAAACATGGTATATGAGTGGTGTAACAGCTCCAAGCCTTCATTTTAACTATGAGTAGCTGTTTTCACACATGTATCACAGTCTTGATGAAAAGATGTATGTGACACTCTAATCACTCATGCTCTGGATATGAAATGGTCTTCAGTCCACCAAACTACGTGGTTATCTGGACTGTTCAAACTTGGGTTACACTGACACCACACAGACTTTGTTTTATCGTCACGTGTGAGGTCGCCTGCATGCTCTGCTGAGGTAATAACCTTCACCTAAACTATATTTCCACAAGTACGACATGTCTGATAGACTCAATTTCATGCTGTTTGTTAGATATAGGAAAGGACAACATCCAGATAAAGTTCATCTGACATTCTGCAAACAGCTTGACATATCTGATGTGAGACAAATATGCAGAATAACACTGATACAGCAGCACCATAACTACTGGATGAACCACAGGCAGAACAAAATTATTAGCTTTAAATATGTATTTCAACCTGGCCTAACTTCTAGAGAACAGATACCAGCCCCCTCACCAAGTAAAAACAAGGTAAAGAGGTCTGTTCTGTAACAAATTGGCCTTTAAATTTGTCTACAATTCACTATGACAAGAAAGAAGGTCTCATGTGCTGTAAAATCTTCCCAAGAAGTGGAACGATATTTATCAAGCATAAATGAAGCATATTTACAGCAGGGCAGCTTTGAAGAGGATGAAGAATGGATGGCAGTGGGCTTTTGAACCAGATTATTTAACACAATCTTGGAGAGTGAGAGGATGCCCGAGGAGTGGAGAAGAAGTGTTTTGGTACCAATTTTCAAGAACAAAGGTGATGCTCAGAGCTGTAGTAACTACAGAGGCATGAAGTTGATCAGCCACACTATGAAGATATGGGAAAGAGTTGTTGAAGCCAGCTTAAGAGGAGAGATGACAATCAGTGAGCAGCGGTACAGTTTCATGCCAAGAAAGAGTACTACAGATGCAATGTTTGCTCTAAGAGTGTTGATGGAGAAGTATAGAGAAGGTAAGAAGGAGTTGCACTGTGTCTTTGTGGATCTAGAGAAAGCATATGATAGGGTGCCAAGAGAGGAAGTGTGGTACTGTATGAGGAAGGCAGGAGTGGCAGAGAAGTATGTGAAGGTGGAGCAGGACATGTATGAGGACAGCAAGATGGTGGTGAGGTGTGCTGTAGGAGTGACAGGTGGATTTAAGGCGAGGGGGGGATTACATCAGGGATCGGCTCTGAGCCCCTTCTTGTTTGCCATGGTGATGGACAGGCTGACAGATGAGGTCAGGCAGCAGTCTTCGTGGATCATGAGGTTTGTGGACAGCATTGCGATATGTAGTGAGAGCAGGGAGCAGGTGGAAGAGAACCTGGAGAGGTGGAGGTATGCTCTGGAGAGAAGAGGAATGAAAGTCAGTAGAAGCAAGACAGAATACATGAGTGTGAATGAGAGGGAGCCAGGTGTAACGGTGAAGATGCAAGCAGTAGAGGTAGTGAAGGTAGATGAGTTTAAATACCTAGGGTCAACCATCCAAAGCAAGGAAAATGCACAAGAGAGGTGAAGAAGAGAGTGCAGGCAGGGTGGAGTGGGTGAAGACGAGTGTCAGGGGTGATTTGTGACAGAATGATAGCAGCTAGAATGAAAGGGAAGATTTACAAGATAGTAGCAAGATCTGCTGTGATGTATGGTTTGGAGATCATGGTAATTAAAAAAAGGCAGGCAGCAGAGTTGAACATGCCAAGATTCTCAATGGGAGTGACTAGGCGGGACAGGATTAGAAATGAGTATATCAGAGGGACAGCTCAGGTTGAGCGGTTTGGAGATAAAGTAAGAGATTCAAGACTGAGATGGTTTGGACCTGTGCAGAGGAGGGATAGTGGATATATTGGAGAAAGGAAGGTGAAGATGGAGCTGCCAGGCCAGAGGAAAAGAGGAAGACCACAGAAAGATTTGTGGATGTAGTGAAAGAGGACATGGAGAGGGTTGGTGTTACAGAGGAAGATGCAGGCAGATGATCTGCTGTGGCGAAGAAGAAGAAGAAGAAGAAGAACTTTATCAGCAATTCATATTTCAATAATAATTCTACAACATATTTCCTTTATGCCCATACTGTATATCTCCATGGGTGGATTAGTCTGTTCAGCTTCTTTAATTTTCACAAAATATATAAATTCTCCTATTGGAAATGTGCACACATTGAACCTGCTCATATTCTACCATCTACACGCCCACATTCAACCATAAACAGTCAATGCAATGCCGCTCATGAATACTGATGAATAGTAATAAGGCCTGATTGTCTAATCATGTTGTCCTCCAATAGTGTGCTATAGCATTGCTGCGTGAGTGTCAGAACAGCATTACTGTGTTTACAGTGATCAGACTGACTGATTTAACTTGTCACACAGATCATGATGAGAAGACCTATGGTCTATCCTTTGATAAGGTAACAATGGTTTTCTTTTCTAGTTTGGTTTGGCTGAATTTGGCCTGTGTTAAAGGATTCACTGAGATAACACCGTGTAATGATTACTTCAGTGCAGTACTCGACAATGTTGGCAATACTAATATTAGTATTTACAACATTTGAACTAAAAATCCAGAAATACCCTGCAGATGGGGTGGATATAATGGAGAGGTGACTGGAGACCTCAGGTGTGTTTCTGCCACAGTGTGCATCTGATAGCAAGTTACATTCATCTGCAGAGATTTTACACTTAATGAGAATAAAAACTTTTATGCACAGTATTAAAAGTTATTAACAAGAGCACTCTGAGGCGAGTGCAACATCCCCTGACTCCATTTTCTTTGAAGATCCCAATACTTACTGACAGAGAGCAGTTTTCAACTTTTCAATATAATTACTGTGGCAGAACCAAATTATGATAAACCCATCATCCACGAATATACAACAAAATATACAACCCATAGCTGTAAGTCAGGATCCCAAGGTGAACTCGTGTAGCAAATATGGTGACCCTAGAGAGCTTTACACATTCTATAGTAAGAAAGCATAGGGAGTGCCAACCTTGACCTTTGACCCCAAACCTGTAGTCAGAGGTCATGGTACCTGAACCAGTGTACCAGGTTTGGTGACCCTAGCTTTCTTTGTTGTTGAGATATAGTTTATAAGCCATTTTGATGTTGACCTTTGACCTTCAATCCCAAAACCATACTCACACTTCAGGGTCACAGGGTGAACCTGTGTTCCAAGTTTGGTGACCCTAGCTTTACTTGTTGAACAGTAATAAAGCATAGGGAATGTTATCCTTGACCTTTGACCTTTTGACCCCAAACTCACAGTCAGAGGTCAGGATCCCAAGGTGAACCTGTATACCAGGTTTGGTGGCCCTAGCTGTACTTGTTTTATAGTAACAGTAAATGTAGCATTTACCATAGTGCAACTGCAATGTTAACTTTGAACTCTGACCTTTGATCCCTTGAGCCCAAACCCATAGTTAGGTCAGGGTGTAAGTCGTCCAAGATGTGTATTTGATACAACTACTGCATCGATTTGAAAAGCCTACATTATTTCTTTCAGTAGTTATTGTGTTTAGAAGATTTAGGGAAAATCTGACCTCTGACCTCAAGGTCATCCGATGAGAGTGAAATTGCAATATGCACATCATCAGAGTATCTCAAACCATGGTACCAAGTTTTAAAACAATCGGACCACAACTGTAGGAGTAGTTGATTTCAAAAGACAGTTACGGTCTATGAAGTGAAGTGAAACAGGAGCTCATAGGTCATTGGCTACAATTCCTGCAAAAATCATCCAATCAGAACCAAATTCCAATATGCGCATCTTCAGTGTATATAAAACCAAGGTACCACGTTTCAAAACAATCGGCACAAAACTGTAGGAGAAGTTAATTTCACAAAACTGAGACACATGGACAGACGCATAACATAATCCCCCTTCGGCCTTCGCCCAAAGGGCTATTTGACCCCTTTGGGCTTCATCCGGCGGGGGATAAAAATGACTGGGCCTCAGTTCTGCAGTGCGTTATGATGACTTTATGAATTTCTGAAGCCTATGTAATAATTTCATTAGTATGCCTATTAAACAACAGTAAAAACAGGGCTCTATCATGTTTGAATCATAGAAAAATGTGACAAGATATGTTGAATGCACTCTGGGATGATAATGAGGAACTGAGAAGATTTTATTTACTCTTTTAGTTTGTTCAGGACTTTCACAGTTATGAGTTACTAATGTACGGTCGTCTATTAAGAGGAAAAACACAAACCATCATGTGTACAATGACGAGTAAAATGTGTCATGTTCTTATCTCATCAGATTCCTCATCTCCAAAATACACTTATGCTTCCTGTTTTAAGTCAAGCTTGTAAGTTTTTTTTAAGGATTCACTTTGTGCATAGGTGAGCTTAACAAATGAGGCCCCAGGTGTGTGAGGTGACTGAGCTGACCGCCGGTATGTGTACGATGGCTGTCTTAAAGGCAAAAATCTGTGATGTCATCCAGCTCCAAAAGTAGAAAGAAGAACTGCCTGAAAATGAGAGTTTGGTCTGAAACCCAAGCTTTTGGTTTATCATTTATATAAATGCCGACCATTATTTGAGCGTCTGAGGATGTTTGCAAAAAAGCAACGACCAATGTGGCAGCATTATGACAAAAAAATCAAAAGAGACCCGATCAAATGGGTAAATGCACTCTTCCAAAAAACATCAAGGTAAGTTTCACCTTTCAGCACCAGCTCCATCTTCACAATGCACAGACTGGACCTCCCAAAACATCGTCTTAGGTCAAGCTAGCTCTGTCCAATGCTTGTTAATATATCCTCCATACACTTCAGACATTTCACTGTGCTAGGACAGCCAAATTCTATTTTAAGGAAACAAAATGATTTGAGCCACAAATCTGACAGCAGTTACTGCCAAACTCTGTGGAAAGCTAAAGATTTGAGAGTTATAACTACATCTCATGTATTTTGCATGCTCATGTGTTGTCTATGGCTCACTGTGCTTCTGTGGGAGTGAGAACAGAGTTTACTCACACACTGCTTGATGAGTGACAGCTACATTTGTGTCTCATTTTAGTTAGCTGCATTAAAGTTTATCATGGTCTGTGTTGTACTGAGTATGAGGTAAAACAAGAATTTAATCCAAAATGAGGTAAAAATCCTCATTTGTTTGTACTGTGTATATAAATATATGTATATCTAACCCATTAACTACCTGTAAGGAAGGTCTTCATGCTGGAGCTATGTGCCAGTTTGATGGGTGTGTGTCCAGAGTAGGTTGCCAGAGTTGGGTCCGCACCATGGTTCAGAAGTAGCCACACTATTGGTAGGTTATCACTTGCTACTGCGTCATGAAGTGGCCTGAGGAGAAGAGAAAATATGCAAACGTTTTTAATCTTAACTGTGATTGTACACCTTTACATGGCAAACAAACTCAATTTGGCGTTACTCTTTTTGACAACCCAATATATACCTACTACACCAATCTAATAACAGTATCAGATATTGGTTTTAATGTGACTCAAATCACTGGATTAGTATTGGAAATGGAGCTGCTGATCCAGTATCCAATCCATTCAAATTCACCTCTGTTATGTGCTGCTAACATTGCTAATGTTTAGCTGGTGCCCTTAGCCATATCAATAAATATCATTTTATGTATCAATGAAGTACATCTATCTATCAATCAATCTATCTAGCCAATGTCATCCAATGTGGATGACGGACTATACAACACTGAGCATCGATATATAGACAGAAAAATAAATTAAGATACAGAGGGTATGCAAATGATGTCAATGCATAGAACTCACGACAGTTACAAAACACTTCAGTGGCAAAAATGAGTGGCAGCAATACGGTGTATGCAGTAAAACACAAAAAACACACACGGTATTCAGTCACAGGAGTATACAGAGTACCTGCTTACACCGTGGAGAGCTAATCTTATCATTTCACTTTGTATTTAACTGATAAAAAATAGATAAATAAATACCTACAGGCCCAGAAACAGTTTTTAACTAATGTGTGCTCTTACCCACACATCCAGCCAAGTAAACAGTGTGGTATTGATAAAAAAGGCACCCTTTGTACTGCTGTGACCAGATATTTTGTGTAATTTTTATGTTTTTCTGCAAACAAACTAAAGCTGCAACATGTGCTTGCTACGCAAAACCTTGTGTTACTATGGTAACTGCCCTGTAATTGCTAAGAGTTCTGTTACAATGCATTCCCTCTATAAGGAAAGGCAAGACTTTTTACTCATCTATCTATATAAAAGAGATTCTGCAGTGTGGGTGTGTATGTGGAAGAAACTTTGTCCCTCTGCTAACTCAGAGGCCACTTGACTGGGGCTCTCATCTCTTGCATGGTGAGGCCACAGTACCTGAAGAGTGCACCTGACATGGTTTCACTGACCATTTGACCATAAAAGAGGTCAAAGGTGACCTTTTTAATCAACTTTTACTGATGGAGGTGTACGCCAGGGGAGGAATCAAGCGCATCCGACACAGTTGGCGGGAGTTTAAGATCCGTAGGTCTCTCTCCACAATACAGGCGTTGTGGACTGACAGGGAGATGGAGGTACAGGTTACCGCTGGGTGCTGGGACACCGAAACTATATTTAGTACATTTACCTATATTCACTTTTATAATAATGCATCAGATTTATATAGTGCTTTATCATAGACGTTTTACAAATAGATACATTATTCATTCACTCCAGACAGACAATGGTAAGCAACTACTGTAGCCACAGCTGCCCTGGGGCAGGCTGACAGAAACGTGGCTGCCAATCCGCGCCAATGGCCTCTCCGGCCACCACCGAACATTAATACACAGTGTTATGAACACTGGAGGCAAGGTGGGTAAAGTGTCTTGCCCAGGGACACAACGGCAGGATATCTGGGGAGAGCGGGATTCGAACTGGCAACCATCCGGTTACTGGATGACCTGCTCTACCTCCTGAGCCACTGCCGTCCCTCATAATCCGCTCATATAACCCCCTAAAGGTGTACACTGGTGATAGAATCGAGCGCACCCTAACCGTTAGTGTTGAAGAGACGGAAGCTGGAAGCAGGGAGACCAACCTCCATTTAATCCTCTTATTGGTGCACTGCATTGAATGTGTTCTTGCATTGGAAAAATGGGTTTCTGCTGTGTTCAAATCGTATCTCTGTTTATTAAATAAACAAGAGTGGACAATAATTTTTCATGCAATCGCTGCAACAGGGGAAAAAAGACAAGATGACAAAATGGTACACTGCTGTAATCTAACAATAATGTAATTTTTGGGGTTACAAACATTCTGTGCCTGCTAACTTCCTTAATATTCTCTTGAATTCATTTTTTTCCCACTCACTTTGGAAGTGTGGGAAATGTGAAGGACACAGTTGTCTTCTATTAGACTGGTTCCAGAACCGGAGCTGTGTGTTGAGGTGAGGCCGACTACATCTAGCCGGTATCTCTCAACCTTATGCACCAGCTCAGGCTCCTTCCCCACCAGAGAGGTGACATTCCATGTCCCAAAAGCCAGTTTAGGAAGCTTGGGATCAGCCCGTCAAGGTCTCCGCCTTTGACTGCCACCTGATCCACATAGCACCGGACCCCCAGGGTCTCCCCTGCAGGTGGTGAGCCCACTGGAGGGTGGACCCACGTAACTCCTTCAGGCTGAGCCCAGCAGGGTCCCATGGGCAGAAACCTGGCCACCAGAAGCTAGCCATCGAGCCCCTTCCCCCAGGCCTGGCTCAAGGGTGGGGTCCCGGTAACCCCATACCGGGCGGGGTACACTGAATCCTTGTTCTAGCATTCATCATGAGAGTCTTTTGGATTGTTCTTAATCTGGCCCTTCACCCAGGACCAGTTTGTCTTGGGTGACCCTACCAGAGGCAAATTGCCCCGGACAACATAGCTCCTGAGATCACTAGGGCACACAAACCCCCCACCACGATAAGGCGATGATCCGCTGCTCCTCCACATTGAAAGGAGCCAGTTGAGGTGGTATGGCATCTGATCAGGATGCCTCCTGGACACCTCCCACTTGAGGTGTTTCAGGCATGTCCCTCTGGGACGAGACCCCGGGGCAGACCCAGGACTCACTGGACAGAGTACGTCTCCCAGCTGGTCTGGAAACGCCTTGGTATCCTCTCTGAAGAGCTGGAGCAGGTGGCTACGGAGAGGGAAGTCTGGGCTTCTCTGCTTGAACTGCTGCCTCCGTGACCGGGACCTCCGGAAAAGCAGTAGAAGATGGATAGACAGTTGTCTTCTATATATGAATGCATGAATTACTGTGGATTTAAAATGTTTGTAAAAACACCCAGGAAGATGTCTTTTTATGAAGATCCATCCATCTATCCACCAAAACCTTTAAAAAAAAAAAACTTCTCTTCCAACAAAACATTAAAAAATAAAATTGGATCATTGTCCAGATAAGCAGAAAAAATAAACCACCACAGAAAACAAAAATTTAACCAGCATCCATATGAACACT
Organism: Pholidichthys leucotaenia; assembly: GCA_020510985.1. NCBI lineage: Eukaryota > Metazoa > Chordata > Actinopteri > Cichliformes > Pholidichthyidae > Pholidichthys > Pholidichthys leucotaenia. Next base: position 375,514,597 of record CM035840.1, on the reverse strand, counting down.
GCAAATTTACAAGAAAAAAGTAGTAAATTTATGAGGATAAAAATTGGTAAGTTTGAGAAAGTTTTTACTTTACAAGAAAAAATCTAATTTGAGAAAAAAAAATGCAAGTTTATTAGAAAACTCTGTAAGAAAAGCTGTAACTTTGCAAGAAAAAGTCAAATTTGTGAAAAAAATGTTGCAATTTTGTGACACAAATTTAAGTGGGAAAAAGTCAATTTTTTGAGACAAAAGCAGCAAATTTACAAGAAACAAGTAGCAAATTTCATAAAATAAATCAATTTCACTAAAGTTAAACAGCAGTCAAGATGAAAGAGTAAAACACTACATCATGACTGAAGAATAAAGTAATGCAATAAGTAATAAGGTAAACAAATGTCAATTATGTGTTTAAAGCCTACATGCCATTATCAGCCTGTGGTGCATTTTATTTTGTGCAATAAAAAACTAATACGAAAACATTAATACATGTTGAATGCTTTATGTAGCCCTGAGAACGTAGGAATACTGCAGCAGTAACCCTCCTTGAATGCTACACAGAAACAATACATTACCGACATTTGGAAACATGAACTTTTTATAAGCCGTGCTGCCAAACTCTAGCCTTTATACAGTGGTGTGAAAAAGTGTTTGCCCCCTTTCTGATTTCTTATTTTTTGTATGTTTGTCACACTTAAATGTTTCAAATCATCAAACAAATTTAAATATTAGACAATGATAACACAAGTAAACACAAAATCCAGTTTTTAAATGAAGGTGTTTATTATTAAGGGGCGGGAGGGAATCCAAACCTACATGACCCTGTGTGAAAAAGTGATTGCCCCCTAAACCTAAGAACTGGTTGGACCACCCTTAGCAGCAACAACTGCAATCAATCATTTGTGATAACTGACAATGAGTCTTTTACAGCACTGTGGAGGAATTTTGGCCCACTCATCTTTGCAGAATTGTTGTAATTCAGCCACACTGGAGGATTTTTGAGCATGAACCACCTTTTTAAGGTCATGCCACAGCATCTTAATCAGATTCAGGTCAGGACTTTGACTAGACCACTCCAAAGTCTTCATTTTGTTTTTCTTAAGCCATTCAGAGGTGGACTTGCTGGTGTGTTTTGGATCATTGTCCTGCTGCAGAAGCCAAGTGCGCTTCAGCTTGAGGTCACAAACAGATGGCCGGACATTCTCCTTCAGAATTTTTTGGTAGACAGCAGAATTCATGGTTCCATTTACCGCAGCAAGTCTTCCAGGTCCTGAAGCAGCAAAACAGCCCCAGACCATCACACTACCACCACCATATTTTACTGTTGGTATGATGTTCCTTTTATGAAATGCTGTGTTACTTTTACACCAGATGTAATGAGACACACACCTTCCAAAAAGTTCAACTTTTGTCTCGTCAGTCCACAGAGTATTTCCCCAAAAGTCTTGGGGATCATCAAGATGTCTTCTGGCAAAACTGAGACAAGCCTTTATGGTCTTTTTGCTCAGCAGTGGTTTTTGTCTTGGAACTCTGCCATGCAGGCCATTTTTGCCCAGTCTCTTTCTTATGGTGGAGTCATGAACACTGACCTTAACTGAGGCAAGAGAGGCCTGCAGTTCTTTGGATGCTGTTATGGGGTCTTTTGTGACCTCTTGGATGAGTCGTCGCTGCACTCTTGGGGTAATTTTGGTTGGCTGGCCACCCTGGGAAGGTTCACCACTGTTCCATGTTTTCGCCATTTGTGGATAATGGCTCTCACTGTGGTTCGCTGGAGTCCCAAAGCTTTAGAAATGGCTTTATAACCTTTTCCAGACTGATAGATCTTAATTACTTTGTTTCTCATTTGTTCCTGAATTTCATTTGGATCGTAGCATAATGTCTAGCTTTTGAGGATCTTTTGGTCTACTTCACTTTGTCAGGCAGGTCCTATTTAAGTGATTTCTTGATTGAGAACAAGTGTGGCAGTAATCAGGCCAGGGTGTAACTAGAGAAATTGAACTCAGCTTTCCAAAGATGTGATAAACCACAGTTAATTTATGTTTTAGCGGGGGGGGGGGGGTCACTTTTTCACACAGGGCCATGTAGGTTTGAATTTTTTTTACCCTTAATAATATACAACTTCATTTAAAAACTGCATTTTGTGTTTACTTGTGTTATTTTTGTCTAATATTTAAATTTGTTTGATGATCTGAAACATTTAAGTGTGACAAACATACAAAAAAAATGAGAAATCAGGAAAGGGGGCAAACACTTTTTCACACCACTGTAAATACTACTCATGACATTATGTAAAGCTGACATTGTTTCAGGTATCCTATTCAAAACGTTGCCACGATGTGTAGTTTCATTTCTGGTCGGTATAAACTACATATTCACTGCAGGCCAGCTGAACTCTGGGAGGAGCAGAGGTTTGTCAGCAGGTTCTTCATATCGCTGTTGTAGCATCATCAGGATTAAACACTGCATGCCGTATTCACCAGGTATTGCTGCTCGTTAGGAACATAAAGTTACAGCTCTGTAGTAATAGAGTGCAGTTATGTGTGAAGTAGAACTGTTGCTTATTCTTTTTTTTTTATTTTATAGTACACAATTGGAAATTATTGTTTAATTCAAGCCAAATGTTGCTTGAATGAGCCCCAGTTTCTTCCTTACAATAAGGCCTAGTTTAACTTTTTTACTTTACTGTGGTACTGGATTGGTTCAGTGTTGGTGTGAGCAGATATTAAAGGCAGGATACTGGTACCGGATTGGTGGCTGAAAAACCTGCATCCCTGCACCCCTAATATTTACAACAGTTTAAGGAAGTTGGGATAGTTTAGTGAAGGTCAAAAAAGGCCAGTGATGCCTCAAAAAAAAAAAAAACCCTCAGTCTTGGAATATATCTTGAATATGATTACTGTTTCATCTCACATCTATTACAAAGGACACATCCACGAGTTCAACAAATTACAGCCACCACTACGCCCCGCGAAGCCTCACCTCGTTCCATCCTGAGCACTACAGTTGACATCTGCACCGTGTTTCAGTAAGATCTGGACAATCTGAGTCCACCCTCGAGAGGATGCCTCGTGGAGAGCGGTGTATCCAGCGTTGTCCCGACGATTTACCTCTCTGATGTCCTTCTCCAGACAGTACTGGACTACATCCTGCAGACCAGGCGAAGGGCAGACGCATGGTCACACGATCATGATTTAAAGAAAGGCATTCGATTCTTTTAAGCATTGCAGCACAAGTGGATTTTACCTGATAGCCCAAGCGGGCAGCACGCTGCAGCAATGTCTCCCCAGCATTTTTATTAACAATCAGTCTGCGGACCTCCGGAGGAACTGGTCTTTTGGTTGGAAAGTTTGAACCACTGCTTCTTCCCGATGAGCTTTTTTTATTTGTAGGAGAAGATGGCAAACTTTTAGCAGTGGCTGGTGGAGTGGCTGGTGGGCTTACAGGTCTTTTTACATCAGCTCTTTCATCACCAAGGGCGATGGAGGCACCACGCTTTCCCAAACTACCCCGTTTGGTCTTACCCTAAAATACAAATAATAATGACAAAACTGTGACATGCTGATATATTTTATAGAGTAATACCATGATAGTGCAGGAGGTTCCACTAATCCATCTGCTCTAACAAACGTGACAGCATTTAATCAGACCACAGGGGGGCACTGTCAGCTTATATATCAACGGTATCTGCTGTATGATGTAAAAATAAACTACACTGTAATCCAGTGAGGAGCAGCAGTAGCCTACCTTATGGTCACTGCTGTCACACAGGTGCTTGCTTTTGAACTTTCTCTTCCCTGAAGGTTTATCTTTGCACTCCGGAGATTCCTCGCTCTCAAGGTAGCGGACAGATCCCGAGCGAGTATGTGAGGATCTCCGTGGAGGGGGCTCCGGGCTGGAGGGAGTGGGACTCGGACACTGATCTGCCTGTGGATCTGTAACAAATAAAGTTAAGGTGGTGACAGACAAATGACCCGGAGTCTTTAAACACACTCCTTTAACCACTGATGCTCTAATGCAGCAACACCATGTACCAGATTTGTTCTCATGTCCATCTGGCAAACAGAACTTGAAGCATGGATAGTTCAGATGCAATTCTGTCATCACACGGGCCGCCGCTTCCTGAACCAATGGTCCTTTCCTCAGCCATCTAATCTGATACAAACAGTAACTGCTCTCTGTGAACCACCCTGCTCTGGATTTGCAATTATGATCTCAAGCCGCATGTTTTGGTTTGGTCTCCACATAGATGCTGTATGATGGGTGCAAATTACAACTAGGTTCATTGTGACGATCTGACACACAAGTTTCCCCTTTACACAGATGGAGATTGCTGGGTGACCATTGAGAGATCAAAAATTGGCCCGATCGCTCAACGAGATGATCTCCTAAAGCCTAAAAAAAAAAAAAAAAACACTTCTGTGTAAATGTTTGGGAGATTGTTGTACCATTTTCATTGTGATCTATAGAGATTTTTGAAAGATCCTTGAGAGATCACTGAGGGATCATTGAGAGTTTGTTGGGCGACCAAAGAGGTGTGTGTGTGTGTGTGTGTGTGTGTGTGTGTGTGTGTGTGTATATACATATATGCACTGCACGGTGGCGCAGTGGTTAGCACCGCGGCAGCACAGTTTACCCTCGGCCGGGGGATCGCGGGGATCATGAGATCGTGGGTTTGATCCCTGCCCCCGGCCAACAGTGATCTGTGTGGAGTTTGCATGTTCTCCCCGTGTTTGCATGGGTTTACTCCGGGATTTCTCCGGTTTCCTTCCACATGCCAAAACATGCAGGTTAAGGGGCGCTTGCGCACGCAGCAGCTGGTGGCTTGTCACCAGACTGCAGAACAAATCTACCTACGGGTACAAAATAAGTCAAAAAAAAAAAATATATATATATATATTGCTCAAAAAAATAAAGGGAACACTTTGAAAACACATCAGATTTTAATGGATTTTAATGTAAGCTAGTCCAGCTTACTCAGATTAATCTGAGTAAACTGGACTAGCCTGCCACAATTTCGATATCCAGCTTATTTTTTCCCATTAAAACCTGATGTGTTTTTAAAGTGTTCCCTTTATTTTTTTGAGCAGTATATATATTTCCAGTGCTCTTCTACCCCATTTACACAGGGGTGGAGATCAATGAGAGATCACTGAAAGATGGAAAAAAAAATGGCCAGATCTCTCAATGATTTCTCAGCGACTGCCAAGCTCTCTCAATGATCTTCCAGTGATCTCCACAGTTGAGAGACTGTTTTGACTCAGTCCAAAACAGTCTCTCAACTGTGGAGATCGTTTTGACTCAGTCCAAAACAATCTCTTAACAATCACCTAAGGAGAGTGAGCTCTTAACAAACTCTCAATTAACCCTCAAGGAGTCCTCAACGATCTCCCAATGCTCTCTCAGTAATCTTTCATTGATCTCTCAGTGATCTTCCAATGAATGCCAAATTTTTCCATCCCTAACGTAAAGATAGCTGAGAGATCATCGAGGGATCACTGAGCGTTTGAGAAACGGGCAACAGAGTTCATTGGAAGGTCAATAAGAGATCACTGGGAGATTGATGAGATCATTGAGCGCTTCTTGAGAGACCACTGAAAGATCGCTTCCCTTTGGTGATCTTTGAGACTGTTTTGGGATGAATCAAAACTCCGAAGACTGGGGAGATCATTGAAGATCATTGAGAGATAACTGAGTGACCTTGGCGATCGCTGACAGATCATTAAAAGATCGTTTGGAGATCTGGCCATTTTGTCATCACGCAGCAATCTCTCAATGATCTCCACTCTTGTGTAAAGGGGGTATAGGGAGTATGCAGTTTTTATTAGTGTTAAATCAGCAGTTAAATCAATATTTGTCAATGTGTCACTGACCCTAAATAATGCATAACTTAAAAACACCAAACTTCCTAGAATTTCACCTACATAGTTAAGAAGCTACTGAAGGCAACATATTTAGGTAGAACATAAATGCATTCATGAAAGTTTTGTGCATTTTATCATATTTTCAACTGAAAACCCAACTACTACAGAGACATAACAGACTATACAGACACTAATATACATAATGATCTGGCTTTATAAACCTCCACTTAACATATTGTAAGAGAGTAATAATCCTTAATACATATATTTCCAATGAGGCCACTCGTGAAATTTTACCAGACTTTCATATTAACTCAAGAAATCCACACATAGAAAGAAATCAAAACATTTAAATTCACAAATAAAGTTATGTGAAATCAAGTGGAATGAAACCGGGGGAAAAAGTATTGAACACATTAGAAAAAGTAGTACCCCAAGGCATGGTAAGGCAAGGAATCAGCTGGGTAGCTACTTAGTGAATGGCTGTAAAAAGGTTTTCTTTTTAACCAATGTGTCATACATGAAACATCTCATGGCTAAAAGCCAAGAGCTCTCTCAAGATCTTCACAATCTGATTGTTGCAAAAGACACTGATGAATGTGGTCACAGATGTATATTGAAACTTCTGAGTCTACCAGTAAGCACCACTGGGGCCATTATCCCCAAGTGGAAGGCACATCACTCTACTATCAACAGACCACACACAAGAGCTCCTCAGATCTGACCTGAGAGTCAGCATGACAGTTGGGAGAGTAGCTCAACAACCGAGCACAGCTTGGTAAGAGCTCCAGAAGAACCCAGAAGCAGCAGGTACAACTGTGACAACGAAAACAATCGGCAATGCACGTGCTCCATATGCTCACCTCACAGCAGTCCATTATTAAAGAAAAGGCACGTTGAAGCCCATTTTAAATTTGGTGAGCACCATTTGGACAAACCTATGAAATATTGGTAGGATGCAGTGTAGCACAGCTTTTAGGCTGCCATACTAGACACCATGTTTATACATCACTCAAACAGTCACTACTACAGCAGTGAAGTTTGGAGGTGGAAACATCACTGGCAGCCCTGATATATTTAAAGGAACAATGAGTTGAGCCATATCCTGGAGTATCCTTGAAAATCTACTGGCATCCACTTGAATGATGAAGATGGGATGGGGTGGACCTTCCAGCAGGACAATGACAGCAAACACACAGCAAAGGAAACTCAATTATTTTGCAACAAAGAAAATCAAGTTGTTAGACTGGCCCGGTCAATCACCTGACTTAAACCTAGCTGAAATTTTGTGGAAGATCAGAATATATAAGAGGTCCCCCAAAATCTTCAGGATTTAAAGGCTATCTGTTTAGAAGAAGTGGACAAACTCCCACCTAAGCACTGTGGGAAATTAGTGTCTTCATACAAGAAAGATCTTGAAGGTGTCAGTGCAAACGAAGGCTTCTCCACCAATTACACAGAACTTTATTTATGAAACTATATGTTTTGATTTCTTTCTATGTGTGCATTTTTAGTTAATACGAAGGTCTGGTGAAAATTACTTCAGTCCTACAAAATGTCTGCCACCATTGTTCTGGTTGTCATTCCTTGATGTCTACTTTGAGGTCATTTTGTTGCCCTAACTTGAACAATTAATTTTAAATTTCATAATAACTAAGAGTTATGTGTAAACACATCAGTTCCCTGTTATCCCTTGTTAGCAGGCTAAGCAGTGTCAAAAACATTGCTGCGTGGTGAGCTAGGTAGCTGCATGCTAATCATTTTGCTGTTGTTCTCAAGAACAAAATCCTTTCTGTTCATAGTCTTGACACATGTTACAGCCCCTTTCTGGGCCAAGGCCAGAATTGCCTATTTTAATCCTGGGATTTTCAAGTCCATCTCGGCCCCTACGCCAAGGTGTACGAGCCTGGGGCCTCATGTACAAAGGGTACTTAGCCATAAAAACATGGTGTACATCCTTTTCCACAGAAAATTTCAGATGTATCAAGAATGAAATGACCGTGGAAATATGCACAGCCCCAAGCCAACTTCAAGCCTGGCATACATACGATGTTGGGAGACTGAAAATGATGTGAAAATTATTGTACACACCAGAGACACATGAACAAACATCCAAGTGAGCCAATTCATCCAATTAAATGAGTGGATATAAAAGCAAGTGCAAAGAAGTGCAGAAAATGCCTCTAACAATAATGGCGTTAGCATTATTAAAGGATATTGCAAATCGCACAGTGAGAAGAGAAAGGGTATTTAGATACAGAAGATTTTCTGGCTCAGGATGATGACTAGCTTGTCAGCTGGTTTAGGTTTCCATGGACAGTTCTTGTGGAACAGTGCTCAGAACTACGACCGCTCTTGGAGCGCCACACCACAAGAAGCCGTGCGTTGCCCATCCCAGTGCAGGTGCTGACAGCTCTGGGGTTTCTGGAAATGGGCATTCCAGAGGGAGGTGGCAGACCAATCGGGAATTTCCCAGTCAACCCTGAGCCAAGTTATGCCAGCTGTGTGGGACGGCATTATCCGGCTGTCACCCAGTTACATCATGTTCCCAAACAATGCAGTTGAACAAGCCAACATCAAAGCACAATTTGCAGAGAGAGCGTTTTCCTAATGATTCTAATGAACAGGATTGTTGGGAACAAACTACAAGCTGGCACTGTGTGGATGGGTGGCTTCTTGGTGAGTAAATTAATGTAATTGTCCTAAATGATAACCCACCTCATGCGCAACGCGCCTGTGAGCCCCCAGACATTACCCTGTCTTCAAGGCTTCATTACAAGTCAGTAGTTTGAGTAAGTGACTTACTTCCTTTTTTTGCAGATTAAACTAGTTTCACAGCATTCTATCAAGCCCCCAATTGCCTCTGTGTGTACAGTAGTTATGTCAGTAAACACATGTAAAGTTTGAAATGCAATAGTGTCACCCTTTCCCCGGTGCACTTCTGCATTCATTTACAATAATAGTGTGTGTAATCCATGAAAGTTGTATATAACTATAAAGGATGAGATTTGCATTTTGGACATAAAATATGTGCTTGTCGAGTCTAATATGATCTGCTTTCAACTGACAGGTGATCATGGCTACCCACTAAATAGGTTCATATTGTCTTCTTTCTCATGACTGTTTTCCTTTAATTCAACCAGCTGATCCACCCGGCTGGTCACAAATCATAGTGATCAGCTGACGCTTCTGAGGATGACTACAGACGTCAGTTGAAACATGTCAAGGTTAAAATAAACATCTCCTTCTCATCCCTGTCTGAAAAGAAAAACAGTAAACTAATCTTATAGGGCTGTGAGCAGGCTATTGAATTACCTCTATCCGGCGCCAATGCCGAAGGACAGCATGCCAAACAAAATGTTTTTATGTGCCTCTACCTCATTCAGGAACGCCTCCAGCTCACAGTCTGTGAAATTCCATTAAATAAATTATTTTTGATCATGGATACAGGAGAATCAAACGTACAGGGCTTGTATATATCTATTTGCATATTTACTGTAAATGTAGGCGTGTCAAGGAAAGAGTCCGCTATTTCCTCACGTGCGTTCAATTTCAAGTAGATTGGGATGTACAAAGAAAATGTGCTTGGATTCCTGCGTACACACTGTTTCATACATCTGGATTTTTTTTTGCTTACGGCATTTTCTTGATTTAAACATATGTCATCTTTCAGTAGGAAATACGCAAGTCTTTGTACATGAGGCCCCAGGCCATTTTCATCCCTTTCTTTGGGTATGGTAGACATTCACCAATATCCCAGGCTGGGATTTGAACAAATGACACCATGATCTCAACACCTCCACCCTACCACTGAGCTAAAGAGGAATTCCCCACTAGCTCTTGGCTAGTAACGGAGGTGTACTCTGTGGTGTCAGGACCTGCACCACTGACCAAATACTCATGGAGGGGGCCGTCACAACGCACTTCTGTTGAGCATCTTTGTCCATTGCACAATCAGAGAATCGGTATAAATTCTGCAGTCTCAGACAGGGACATGATTGGTACCGTGAATTTTGTGTTCTGGGTTTTTCTCTCCAAGGTAGAAGTTTGCCATTGTTGTTAAAGCATCTGAGAACTACACGTGTTCTTCTAGCTTTCCTTGGCATTTTTGTCAATGGTGACATCAAATAAAAGGAAAAATAAAGAGAAACTGCAATGCAGTAAGAACAACTTGTGCTTAATATCTCTGGAAGCAGTTTTTGCAAAAGACTATTGTTTTAAAAAAAATGTAGTTTTTTTGTTTACTAAAATAACTGCTACAACTTGAATTAACCTTTGGTTAAAGTAAAGGCTCTTTCACATCTTAGCTCTTAACAGTTAAAGACTTTAATCTCTACCTGCTGGAGTTTCAGCTTCCCGCCTAAGGATGTCTGAGTCTTGACGGTGCTCTCCATCTTCCACCTTGTCTTTCACTGTGACGTAGTCGCCGGACTGATACTTCTTGCTGCGACACCGCCGGCGCTTTTTGGAAGAAGGTGTGGCTCCCTCTCCAGCAGCTGCCTTATTCTTGCCCTGCAACTTGCGGTCGGGCAGGGGGTGTGATCGAGGTCTTCCTCTAGGCCGTCGAGCAGGTTGGGTGGGAGACAAAGGAGGGGATGGGGAAACTGCAGGAGGAGGCATGGGTGGAGGTGGAGGGGAAGGTGTTGCAAAGCCCCAGAGGTCAAGTCGGGCATCATCGGTTCGCCGTCGCCCTCGTCTCAGTCTTGGAAAAGAGCCCTCTGTAGTGTTCGCCTCCTTTTTCAACACAGTGGAGCTACTGAGAGTCTCTTCACTCTGAGGGCTGCCGCCGTTATCTGGAACTGATTAAATCACATCGGACTGTAAGATTCACACTGTCTCCTATCAACGTAATATAAATGAAACACAAAAGAAGGCCAGAATACATGTCAAACGTTTTTGCATGCACACACTAGCTACTGTTCTCCTGGATTTGATGGCAGGCTCCAAAACTGAAGCTGTGAGGCCGGAATAATCCAACCAGAATCTCAATAAAACTGTTCCTGTCATACTCAGATTCGGCAAAAAAATTACAAAAACAAGTTAAAAATCCATTTGTAAAGCATATGATCAAAATATGGTGTGAAGCTAAAAACTATTTAAAAGAACCACAGTTATTGTCACAATTTAGTCCAATATGGGGTAATCAATATTTTAAACCAGGGAGAGCGGACGCTGTATTTAAAGTATGGAATTTAAAAGGGATACAAAAGATTCAGGATTTATATTTGCCATGTGCAGACAACATAATGTCTTTTGAAGAGCTGAGGATCAAATTTAATCTCAATAGAACACATTTTTTTAAATATCTTCAACTTAGAAACTTTATTCGATCAAATCAAAATAAAGCTCTCACTCGACCTATTTATTCATCCTTGGAAAAAATGATGATGAAAGATAGTAAAAGAAAGGGTATTATTTCAGAGTTTTATAACTCACTGACACTATCTTCAAGTGAAAATTCACTGAAAAGATTAAACTACTGGAAAGAAGATCTGCAAATTGAAATTTCAGAGGAACAATGGGAATTGGCCTGTACAGAAGCTCAAACCAAATCAATAAATGCACGCCTTAAATTGATACATTTCAAATGGTTAATGCGGATGTATGTTACACCGGAGGAGTTAAATAGATATAACAAAAATATACCAGATACATGCACAAAATGCATGGAAAGTAAAGGAACCCTATTTCATTGTTTATGGGAATGTAGATTAATAAGAATGTTTTGGGAAGAGGTGAGGGTAACAATTGAAAAAATAATCTCAAAACAAATCATATTGAATCCTAAACTGTTTTTGTTGGGTCTGTACCCAGAAAAGCATAATTTTAATAAAAGTGAAAGAACATTCATAGACCTCAGTTTGCTTAATGCCAAAAAATGTATTGCACTATTATGGAAAAAGACTCATAGACCAGATGTGACTCAGTGGTTAAGACAGATGTTAACAAACCTTCCATTAGAAAGAATAACATATATACTAAAATCAAAGGAAATTGTGTTTGAGAATATATGGAGACCTTTTATTGATTATGTAAAAAATTTAAACATAACTCTTGAAGAAGAAGGTGAATGATGTGTGTGGACCTTGTAAATTCCAAACTGGTGAACATAATATGTATACTTATGTATTGGATTGTCTAGACTAAACAGAGGAGCATTGTTGAAGATTTGATTTTGTTGGTGGTTGTTGGTGTTTTTAGTGCATTTTTTTTTTTTTTGTAGTACTTTAGTGTTAGTGTTTGATTGTTTGTATCATGTTTGTTAAAAAAAAAAAAAAAAGGTTCAATAAAGATATTGTGGAAAAAAAAAAAACTGTTCCTGTCTGATGGAGCTGAATGCATCATTATGTTTGTGATATCAGAAATTTTGCATTCCATTTGAACTACTGAGGGCAATTAATGTCACAAGATTCTAAAGACACAAAGACTCTACCTGCTTTGTTGCAGGTTGGTTGCTCAGCTTTGCTGGGACTGATCTTGTCCCTGGGAGTGGACTCTTTACTCGGCAGGGAAAGTTTTCCTGCTGACAGGCTCTGCTCCAGCACAGGTGGACATTGTTTCTTCTGCTGGAATACACAGGGGGACAATGTGAGCCTGTTTTATTAGAGGCTATTGATCACAAACCTTTCATGGCAAAGGAGCGCTTGTAACAGGCTCACAATGAGCCCCTGAAAGTTAAATCATCAGTCATACTAGATTAATACAATGAAAGAGAGTTCGGACTGGCCAGTCTGAATAATTCAAATCCTGAAGAGATACTCTGATCTTAAATATTTTCCACAGAATTCACCCAGAGAAAAATAGTCTAAAAGGTATCTAGACAATAAGGTAACTCACGCAATATACTACTATACAAAATGATAATAGATAGAATACATAATACACTTTACCTTCTTTTTGCCAGAGCCTTTGGTTGGAGTATTTGCAGTATCTTGCTTCTTCTTTCCTGAAGCCGTCTTTAATAGGTCCATTGGAGACTTCTCCTTTGCCGGCTTCTTAGGTGTAGTCTTCTTCTGTTTGATGGCAGCTGGTTTTGCTTTGGCTGACAACTCCTCTTTGGTTCCGTTTGTTTTCTTCTCAAACTTGTCGCCTCCCCCCACACACTGGCCTGTAAGAATGGATGCAACCATGCCCTCCAATTTTTCCCTGGGAGGACTGTCTGACGACCCACTTTCTTTCCTCAGTGCATCCCCCTCTAACACCTGGGCGAGCTTGCTCTCCATCCTGTTTCCATTTGACGACGCACTGCTCCCAAATCCATGAGACTGGCCAGCAGGCTTCAGGCAGCCCTGGTTCACCTGCGGTCCCATGTGCTCTCCCTGACTGGTGTGCATGTCAGTGTTATTGTCTACAGGCTTGGTGATGTTGGCCTTTTCATATCTTTTCACAGGCTGAGTCAAATCCCCTTGAGAAGGCACACTAGGCCACTTTTCCACAGACCAGTATGGTGGGTATTCAAAAGTAGAGGTATGCTTACACGGGCTGTCTTTGCTGCCATTGAGGGGATTCAGAACATCAGTTTTTCTTGATACAACAGGCAAGGCTTGAACACTACCCTCGTTTGTCAGAGATGTTTCTACGGCTTGCTGCTTTACAATGGATGCAAGGTTAGATAGAGGAGACTTCACTCTCTCCCACTTATCGTCGTCTGGTTTGGATGGGCAGAGGTGGGCACTCTGAAACTTACACTCTTCTGTGACTGCAGTGCCCTTGTTCTTTGGAGAACCTTGTATGATTTTTCTTTGAACAGATGAGGCTTGGTGTGGCAGATGAGAGGCCTGGTGCCAGGCTGGAGTGACAGTGGCAGTGGAGTACGGCACCGCTGTTAAACCAGCTCCAGACTTCTGAGGAATCTGAGCATTGACAGAGCTTAACAGTGCAGTCGTTAGGGCTCCTTTCGGGGGACAGTTTTTACCTACAGTTGACCTGGTGCTTTTAACATGCTTGACGTTATGAGCATGTTGGTCACCTTTCAGGAGACAGGACGGTTTCTTTCCTCCTGCTGACAGATGTTCTCCTTGGTCAATAATGGATATAAACTCTTGCTTTGCAAAAGTCTGAAATTCATCTCCAAAAGCTCCTTTTCCATCTTTGCCTCTTAATGTAGAAGCCAGTATTGGACTAGCCACACCTACATATGTACCTGGGATGCTTTTTATTGAATCCTGTGAAGATCCCTTACCCCAAGTTGTTTTTGGTTCTGGGATTTGATGATTCTGAGGCCTATTTAACTGCTTTTGATGAGATCCATTTCTATGTGTATTTGGCAAGACAGGGTAATGCACAGCAGAGCTGTAGGTCCGCTTAGAATTTAGAAAATCTCTCTGATTGGGCTCATTATTATGAGGCTCCAGCATGTTAATAGGAGTGTCATTTAGGCATTTTGGCCGTTTTGATTTAGCAGACAAATCTAGAGGGACATCCCTTGATTCATCTGAGGAAGGTGTATGGTCCTCAGCAGCAGGAGGCGGCGCTTTGTTGGAGCCCATAGATATCTTGTCAATGCTGTTGCCTTTCTCCACATGATTCAGCAGTCTGCTTTGAGAAGTGAGGCTAGCCAGTGCAGAGCCACAGCAAATGGCAGCAGTGGGAGACAAGGTGTAGTGGGTGGGTGCTACTGAAGTTAATGATGGGTGCTGCAGTGGTAGGGCAATAGCTGGTGATGCTACCACTGAGGCTAAAGATTTATGTTCAACAGATTTGGTGTTCTTACTCGATGTGTGGTTAGATTTGAGTTTTGACGTTGATGTGCCTTTTTTCTCAGCGGCTGGAGGCCGGCCCACAGATAACGAGTAGGGATAGGTCCGCATGAGAGGTGCCCCTCCAACAACTGAGCTCTGGGGCTGGATTTCCTTCTGAAACTGATTGGCTGCAGCTTCTCTCAATGCTGCAATCTGACCCAATGCTGGTGGAAGAGTAATTTTACTAAGTGGTGACGAAAAATTTGTGGAGGGAAGAAAGGCAACAGGCTGGGCTGGTTTAAACATGGCAGGGCACTGAAAGCCAGGAGGAACACTTTGTACAGACTGTGTTTGTGGATGTGATTTCTTACCGGACGTCACATTGCTGTGACAGGGGATGAGCAAGTCCTCTCGATCACCTTTTTTAGTGCTAGACCACTGAGGAGAGGGGAAGACCCCAACACCACCAGCTTTCAGTTTAGGAGCTTCTGTTCGTTTGTCCGCTCTCTTTTCCAGGCTGGTGAGGACTGAGCCGGACATTGGTGCATTGTTGGGCTGTTGAGGTGGAGAAAGTTCAGGGGTGTGGTTGTAATTGGTGGTGTCCAGACAGGCTTTCACTGTCTTACAGTCTCTTGCTGGAGTGGTCTTGTTTTGCTGACTGAGGGTAACATCTCCTCGAAACTCGGGGGGAAGCGTCTGAGGGGGATTTCCCACCATACTAGTAGACGCTTTATTTGGAGCACTGATCTCTCTGCTCACCGTGCCTCCATCCCCTACATTCATTAGTGTGGGATCCACCTGAGTAATAAGAGAAGTTCATGAGGCCAGTGTTAATTAAATAAGAGAATAGGATGGTGTAGTCAAGTAATCCAATTTCAGAAAAAAAAAACAATTACCTGCATAGGTGTTTCTTTAGCACAGCATGCCTTGGGGGGTAGCTAAGTCAGTCAGGTGAGAGTTTTCCTCAAAATACCGTAATATTCTGCAAAATACACAAAGAAAAAAAAAGTCCTTACTGTTGTCATTGTTTTTATTTCAGCGGCTGATAAGAGTTGTTCATTTAAACCTCCGTGAAGGAATAAGTGGACTATGTAACCAACAATGGGAAACTGAAATCCTCCTTCTATTGAGACGTGCTTGGGGTTCAGATGAGTTATGATTTCCTCCGAGCAGGGAGACAATTTAGAGCAGCAGAAAGAATCTGGTAAACTGATGAAACATATTTGTTATGTTACCCCCTTTGATTTTATTTGGTGGCATGCGGGGAATACAGACACATTTCTGGAGTTCATCCATCAAGAATATGAACTGTATTTACAAAAATTGTATATTCAGCGAGTGGAAGTGGATCTAAAAGAATTGCCCCAATGTGGAAGCATGACGAACCAACAAACCATTTCCAGAGACACACAAAAAGCCACCAACACTCAGAACAGCTCCTTCTTATTGTTTATGTCTTTTGTCATGTCATTTGGAAGGAAATCTTACAATAAATGCTCTGATGAACATAGTGACGCATTGATTGGGAAATCCCTGACTGCTGCACGTGTTTTTCAGCAACCATCTGGTCAATATTGGATGTATTTTTCTTTAAGATTATTTTCATGTTTATTATCCTATTTCCCAGGGAAACAAATACATCTTTTTTATTTATAAAAAGATATAACTAAAAGTTTTCAGATATTTTCAGTTCAACAGTTTTTTCAATATTTCATCTGGTCAAAAATCCAACAAATCAAATAATGTATATGCCCCTGATAACGGCAACCTGCATTTTACTTGAGACACCTGCATCAGATGACAAAGCCGACACGGAATACGATTAATCACAAGTATGCCTGAGCATCCTTAGCTGAATCTGCTCTGTTAGAAAGGAAAAGCGGCTGTCAAAATCCTTTTAACAAACACGATGCTGCACAGCAACCATGACATTCCTCAAATACGATAAGGATACCACCAAAGATCCCATCTTTACTCTATATCACACATAATTACAGAACACATTTGTAGACACAAAAATACTCAACAGACAAAACAATTTCACAAATTGTTTGACGTAATAACCTACTTTTTCTAATAGTCTGTCCTCTCTTATATTCACTATAGGTTTTATGTTGTTAAATGGAAAGTATTGTGATTTTGCATATTTCATGTTATTTATAATGTTAAAATGGTGGATGCTCAGATTAGACCTCCCCCCAAAATTTTAGATAATACAGTTGGGATATGTACAGAAAGCTAAAAAAAAAGCTCAGGTTTGATTGCCCTAAATGTAACCATCAACAGGACATATGAACTGGCGTCACCCAGGTCTTTTTAATCAAAGAAGACAAAACATACACGAGGCGCCCTTTCCCAGCAAGGGCCCTGTGAATTTTTGGGTGAGAAAAGCCTTCAACAGTCACTTCAAACAGAGGCTCTTCCTTCAGGCGACCCCGGCAGGATCATTCAGTAATCCATGAGGCAATCAGCTGCTCCTGCTCAAACGATCTCCTGTTCAAGTGACCATCGTCCTTGATTAAGTCATGCGCTGCGAAGGCTCGAAAGTTTTGTGCCTTGGACAAATTATTGTCCCAGATTTATCCGGCCTAACAAAACACAGACATAAGATCCCAGCTTGAAAACTCGACACAAGGCATGGCCACGATAAAACAAACAGTAGCCAAGCAAATAATAATAAGAAGAAAACAGTAAATGTTGCTTGAAAACACAGCCTACACCGGGGACACACACAGCCGGAACAGTCTCCGGTATGTAGGTAGAGGTGAGCGCAGGCGAGCGCATCTGCAAGTGAATGAGACAGCTACAAAGGGGAGTGTGCAAACACAAAATCTATGCCAAAAGCTTTTTTTGGGGGGGTGGGGGGCGGGTGGAATTGCTTCACCCTCGAATCAGAGAAACGTTACGAAGATGATGCACATAATGAATGACTGACACACACGGAAATCTCCGCTGGAATCTGCGGCCACGGACCGGGGGAGCGATTCGGCGATGCAGATGCCGCTCCGTGTGCAAGGAGGGTCTGAATGCATTAACGCCGTACAACAGTTGCTCACAGCTAGTTTGTCTTTGTGCTGCGACCGCCGTCCAAGTCCGCCACAACATCCTGAAATCACCCACCGACAAATGCGTGCAGCAGTCCGCGCACACACGGGAAAACGAGTCGAGCCTGAAAGCTACCTTTGTGGGTGGGGGGTTGAAAAACACCCGTGTTGTTCGGCGGTAGCCAGCCTGCTCGCTGGCTCCCACCCGGCCAGCCCCGCTCGGCTCGGCTCGGCACGAGCATCACACACTCGTGCCCCAGTGTCACGGGCTGGTTGAAACGTGCACAACGGGGCCACGTGCCCCCCCCCAAAACCACAAAAAAAAAAAAAAAAAAAAACCCGTCCCCCCCCCCCCCCGCTCCACATTCTTTCATCTGTTAGAAATATCAGCAGGGGAAAACTCTGGAGAGCTCCGGGTCGCTTTCGATCGCTTGAGAGGGCGAGCAAGTCGCCATAATGAGGCTTTCAGGTGCTGATAAACACTGGAGCAGAAACTAATATATGTATACGATCAATCAAAGCTGCTCTTTTGGCGGAAATTATCAGCGAGTGACTTCCAGGAGAGCGGCCGCAGCAATGTGGGCAATGGGTCACATCCCCGCCCGGAAAGGTAAGTCGAGATCGGCGCATCTGAACTAAACTTCAGAGCCCAACACACAATAACACAGTCAGGAGGGTTTTATCAAACACCACACTGGGGGGGTGATAAATAAGGTGTGTGTGTGGGGGGGAGGGAAGTGGCCGACGGGAGAGGTGGAGGGTGACAACTTGGTGTACCGCGGGAGAAGCGTCGCAACGGGGGGGAACAATATAAGCAACTCCGCTGAGCACAGCCGGGTCTCCTCCTCCATGCGGAGCCCTCAGCGGAGACTCTGCTGCGCTCCGAGCTGAAGGAGAGTAGCTCGCAATACAGTCTATTTACCGACCTAAATGTGGACTGTTCCCGTCTCTCTTATCGGCCCTTCGGTGGTGGACTGACGGACAGACTGAGCCCCCCCCACCCCCCTCCAGCCCCCACCCCCTCGATCCGACGAACCTCTCCTTCCCGGGCCCCCCACCACCTTCCCCTACCCCGAAAATCCTAAATAATTCTCGATGTCTAATGACACAAACAGTTACGAACCCTTCCGTCCGGATGGCGTGTGGACGACGCGCAGCGAGGCACCGCTGTGGCACAACGGCCGCGTCCAGCAGCCTCTTCGCCTCCGCCGGCCGACCGTGGCTCCTCAGTGATCTCGACGGTTTTCGGTTCCAAAAGTCCGTGCTGGGGGAGGGGGGCGGGAGGGGAGGAGGGTACGGGGAGGGGGATCGTCAAGACAGTCCGTTTCGTATCTCCGGTCTCCAGTCTGGTGGTGGGAGAGAGAGAGAGCGAGAGAGGGGCAGAAGGGTGCACGGTGACTGCATGGGAGATGTAGTGCTAGGCTATCCACGCCCAGGATTAGACGCTGGAGAGGCTGGGAGGGGTGAAGACTGCAGGTACCGGCATGCACCGCGAGCTCCAGCCGCTCAAGGGGAATGGGGGGCGACCAGAGAGTGTAACGGTGCGCTAAACTGAAAAAATAAAAAAAGCTTATCGGCGTAACGAAGTAAAACTGTGTTTAGTTTCGACCAAAAGTTAAACGGAGAAGCACAGGATCAAGAAGCCGGTAAAACTGTACTCAAGTAAAAGTACTGTTATTTCATTATCATAATAATTACTCAAGTACACGTAAAACTAGTCACAAATGGTTAAACAAACAAAATAAATAACTTGTTTAAGGAAGAAAAAGGTTACTTCAGTAGTGGGTAACTGATGACTTTTTTCATTATTCAAAGAATAGTGTTCCCAAGGTGCATAAAAATGTAGACCATATATAGCAGCCAGTTTAATCAAAATAATTATAGTAACAGTAAACAGTAATATATTTTCTGAGCAAGAATAGAACAATTATTTCAACTCTGAATGCAGTGAATTAAAATATTAAATTTAGAAAATAAAGACTAAAGATGGATCACTTCTGGTATAAGAACAAGTTATTAAGAGTATAAACAAACATATTTCTGTTCAGCACTTTCACAAATACTAATGTTAACCAATAAATGAAAGTGTTACTCCTGAATTACAAGAGAAAACATTTGGATGTAGGTGTGCAGACAGCATATTGCTTGTACACGGCTCTGCTGCTGTTTAAATGGCGTTCACTTATATAGCGTTTTTCTCATCTCTAGATGACCAAAGTGCTTTACAGATCCCACTATCCACCCATTCACACACTGATGGCAGCAGAGCCGCCATGCACCGGCGCTGGTCTGACCCACCAGGAGCAGCTGGGGGGATCAGTGTCTTTGCTCAAGGACACTTCGACATGCAGACTGCAGACAGAGCGGGAATCGAACCCCTGACCTTCCGATCAGTAGCTGGCCACACTACACCTATGCCACAGCCTTCCCTAATTTAAATGTACTTGAACGTGATTCAAACCACTGAAATCAAAAGTAACTCAAAGAGAATAGCCAAATATAAATGAGTATAAGTGCCTTTTTTCTAAAAATTACTCACACAACAGAAGCATCCAGCAACTAAACCCTTTGGCAAGTATGAGTTTGGGGAAAAATACTTGAGTAAACATAACAGAGTAGATGGAGCTACTGCCCACCTCTGCATAAGTTTCAGTGTCAGATCAGTCAACAGTCAGCCATGGGAGATGACTGCAAAAAGGAGCACCAAAATATTCTTTTAACAAGAGTGGGAGAGGTTTGGGCCCATTACAGGGAGATTAACACAAGGAAACAGTGTTTGAGGCTGACTGTAGCTGGAATGAGATGGAATCTCTATATGAATGGGATTTAAAAACACAAAACAATGTAAGAGATGTCATCAAAGACATGTAGTCATAAAATGTTTAGTTTCAAATACTAACCTCACTCAGTTCTGATGTACAAAAAGCAAACTGATATTTACACGTGGATCTGGAATTATGAATTTTATGAACATAGTGGTCTACTCCCTACTTCATCTTTGCAGTTTAAAGGCACAAGTCCAAAATCACCAAAAAGAAAACTCATGCTACAAGTCAAATTTATTTACCAAGTCCTCTATGCATTACATCTGATGATAATATGGCCTAAATAAAACCCCTCAGTGAACATTTTCATACAACGATAGGTTGTCTCCTTGTACCAAATTACATTTGGACGCATCTTTGAGAAAAATCACCAGGATTATAATAATAAAGCATTTGCTGCCACTTTTATTTTGCTAACTTTTGTACACAATGACCCACTAAAGGTCAATGCTGACCCAGGAAAACCACCTAAGGTCCAGTACTGTCAAAAATTGAGCAACCACAACTTCTAATAGACATTTACAATGAATATATGAATGAGGCAGTGCCATTCCTTCTGCAGAGCCTCTTCAGTTCCCCGTCATTCACCTCTTGCAGGGCCATGTGTAGAAATCACATTTCCTGTTACCATCAGCGCGGGTCAGGTTTTAACTGGATACACAGAAGTGGTTTCAAGACGTGTTCTGAGTGAAACTACAATTTGGACCAGATACAAGGTTTGAATTTTAATTGTAGCCTCGAGTTTTCGGTGATTTCATCGTAAAAGCAAAACAAGCCAGTGCTGCCAACACACAAAGGCAAGAGCGCAGAAACACAACTGAATGTGTGCTATTTAACAAACACAAGACCTGACCGGCCGTGAAGGTGCTCTAAAGGTCACGAGATATTCAAAGGGACCGTATTTGTGAGACAATAACATCACCTTCACTAAACACCTTTTTCTTCCTATAACCTCTTTTAAATACGAACAAGATCCCACTCTGAGGCGGCCCACGCAATCCTGCCACAGACGTGCTTGCAGTTGAGAGTTGAATGACAACTCATCTGCAACTTTCTCACACACACACACACACACACAGAGAGAAAAGTGAAGTCACAGCAGCAGAAGGTTTTTCTTCTTGCTCTTCGCCCGATTCTCTCCGTCTCTCCCCCAAAGACAAACAACCGCAGGACATTTAGCTCCCTCACCCCATAATCACATCGTGGCACAGCGGTCCAGCAGCACAGGTTACCCTGCTGTAATTAGGCCACTTGTCTTACCTGAATCCCGCGAAGCAGCGCGGGCCTGCTGTTTACAAGGGTATCGGCTCCTTTAGGCCAGCAAATTTCCTACTTTTCTCAACACACGCGGCGGCGAGGAAATATCCGCGCACGCACACAACAACGCTGAGCCAAAGAGTTTGTTTACTACACGCACGATCTGCGCAGGGCAGCGATCCCGTCCATCCGCTGAGCACAGCGCGGCACAAAGTCTCTCGCTGCTCGCCTATCGCGGAGCGGATCGCCGTGTGTGAGAGCCTCTAACATGCCCTTCGCCATTCGCTCAGTAATGGCTGCGTGCAGGCAGCCAAATCGTTGACAGATGGCCAAACGTGAAATTGGGAAACAGAAAACGCCGATCAGTGGACAAAAAAAGGGGGGGGAGGAACGCCGTGGAGAAGATTTCGGCATAAAGCGGGAGTGTTACAAAGTCGGCGGCTGACACATCGCATTGTGTCTGAGCCGGGGGTAACCCGGAGAAGACCTATCCCGGTAGTGACCAGCTGCTCGGGGCTTCACCAATTATAGACGAGTTTGGCTCACAGGCTCCACATCGGACGTCTGTACACGCACTACGGCTCCATGTCTTCATCTATAGGCTGCTGGCTGTTGTCATAGTGCATGTGTGGGATAGTAGGCTACACGCACGATGACAACAGCGATTTAGATGAAGACACGCTGTTTAAATCGTAGGCCTGATTCAAAGTGGGCACACTTCATCATCCTACCCGTGGCCGTGAGTCACATTGGAGATTACTGACCTACCCCCTATTTAGGCCGCCATGCTTTACGAGGGTGTCCCGTCTAAGTTGGCTGTTCACCTGGTCAGTGTTGAACGTCGAGGCTGGGGGTGGGGGTGGGGGGGCACAGCAGGGGGTGAGCCTCGAGCTGAGGAAAAACCGAGAGCATTTCCCTTCCATCTTTGTAAGTAAGGAGTTACCCAGCAGCGAGCGCAGCGAGGACATCAGCCGATCGCACAAACAGTGAAGGGCGATGTTCCTATTTCCCAGGTTAATAATGGATGGCCCGACGCGCCACCACATGACGGTAAATACCCGTCTGAGGTGAAAATCCATCACTTCACATCACTTCACAGCGCGGAGAGCACACTCGCGGATGTCATGTCGACACACAAGTTGGTTGTCCATAGGCTACATGTGACACGATCCTACATAATGCCGCGGGATAACACCAACAGCCTACCGTAGCTGCTGCCGAACACCAACAACAAGAAAATGCAAATATCCAGGTCAAAGTTTGACGGAGTTTTACTCGTGCTCAATAGCGTTGTGCAATGCCCCCCTTTAATGCCCCCTGCTCGCCCATAACG
The DNA here is from genome assembly GCA_020510985.1 of Pholidichthys leucotaenia. Lineage (NCBI taxonomy): Eukaryota > Metazoa > Chordata > Actinopteri > Cichliformes > Pholidichthyidae > Pholidichthys > Pholidichthys leucotaenia. The sequence goes on along the minus strand of CM035840.1, from coordinate 375,491,620 downwards.
CCTTTGTTATTAGTAATCGCATGGTATTGCGCCGTCTTACCTTGCGCTCCGAGCCGTCTGCAGCCACACCGCCAGCACACAGCGCAACAAGCTATTGTTACCAGCTCGGCGGCTTCGCTGCGGGGCCAGGGGTGTGATTTTGAAGCAGATTGACTACAGTATGTAATTTTGGCTTGTCCTCGCGATCTTCCCTTTACTGCCAGTTTTCGGTCTGCAGCAGCTGGAGATGAAAATCGCGCACCCTGGGTCCTAGCGCCGGCTGAAGCCCTACAGGTGAATAACACTGCTGCTCGGCCAGCCTCGTCTGTAATTGAAGGACACTTTCCATGCTAAAGCTCGCTTCCCCCCCCCCCCCCTGGCAATCTAACACACACGTTCCAAGATATACACGGTTTATAAAGAAGGGTGTAGAAACTGTAATGCATTTTGATTAAACTGGTACCAGTTAGGCAAACTAATAACGATTATGGCTCATATTCAGTTTTTTTTCCCCTACCCAGTTCATCAAGGCATGTCACCAAACTCTGCATAAGTGTATACAAACAAATAAAACAGCTAAAAATAAAATGTATATACGCTACAAGTTTAAATAATCAATTATATATTTAGTGTGTTTGTACTTTTGTCTTTGTTGGCTTTCTACACTGTAAAATCCAATAGGTTATCTTCAGTTAAAAAGTAGCATCAAGATAGACAACTCTTCTCAGTCCACCATATTGAAATAAGCCTAGAACCTTTACAATCTCCTTTTACATAAAGTGCATTTTGACCAAATTTGCTTTCACCTTTTCATGGTCTCCAACACCAGTCATTTTCTTTCTGCAGAAAAAAATAATTTCTCTTGATTAAAGCTAAAAGTGCAATTACATCCCCATTTGCAGAGAAAAAAAACAGGAAGAGGGTGATTGTCATGAATTAACCACACAGCCGGTTCACTGAAATGGAGGAAGCAGGAGCTGATGCTGTGATACAGGGTAGGGCTGTGCAATATGACAAAAATTTCATATCACAAGTCATCCTATATCACGATAACGATATATCACAATATACGTTTTCTGTAAATTCTACAGTTTAGATAATCATATAAAAAGGACCATCTCTTTTTTAAAACTTTTTTTTACATGCACCTTGTTCCCTCATAATTTTGCATAGTTTTTTTTAAGCTTGATTCTCATAAATTTCAGGTTTTTCTTCTAAACCATATGAATAAAAAGTAAACATCAATAAGTTAAATATTTCCTGAGCCAGAGGAGATAGCAAAAAAAAAAAAAAAATGTCTGAAAATGAGAAAATTACCCATCACTGCCATCTACAGATATAAATCAGCTGTTAGTTTAAATCAATGAAAATTTAAGTGTGGCTGTGGCGCTAGAGCCTGCAGCCTGCCATCCTGTCCTGATTTAACCTGTTTACTTCTTAGTAAACATATTCAGATTGGTCATAATCTGAAAATCAAAGACACAAAAGATAATATAATAAAATACATGTGATGACTTTAACTTTATTCATTATTGCTACTTAACTAATTAAAATGATTAGAAATCAAATAAATTACATTAAGAACCAATTTGCTCCTCTGACCCATTTTAATTTATTTATTATTTATTTTGCATGCATGTGCCACCATCATGCACTTTTGCAGCTTTAATCAGTCCCTCCAGGATTTCATGATGTTGTGATCGCGTCAATTCACACAAAATCAGCCAATCAGTGCAATTATTGCATGACCTTGCAACTTTGTCCAATCACTGTAACTTTCCCACAATTTTGGCCAATCCTCGTCAACTTCCACCAATTTCACCAATCAAATTTGTCTGACTGGCACTCAAACGCGCAGTCTAACCAACCAAATGCATTGCTGCACTGCGTTCACTTATGTGTTTACAGTAAGTATTAACGGAGCACATCAGCAAACAGAGTGTGTGATTTAAAAAAAAAAAAAGTGAGGTTTCCAACACCGTCCTTTCCTCCGTCTACCCCAGCCTGCCAGTGGATGTCTCGTCACGTCTCCGTCCTGAGCGTGTGTACGAAGCACTGGGTTTGTGTTGAAAAACGTCCGCCTGCCCCCAAAAGCACCCCATCATGGAAGCGCCCGTGGGGAGAGATGCTGTAAAACCACAAACACAGCGCGTAAATCAAACACTACAGCCAGTTTTGAATATTTTGTACATTTTTAGAGGTAAAATCATTACTACATCTGGTCAATGAGCTTTAAAGCTGTGAATCTCTGGTATGGACGGATAAACGCATGACCCCCACCCCCTGCCATCCCGTCGTAAATGTGACTGAAGAGACTAGTGTGTGTGTCAAGACCGACAGGCAGCATACAGACAGGTAGGAGTTAGGCATGGAAAGAGAGAGAATATTGTCTGTAATTTTTTTTTTTTTTTCAGAAAAACACAGACTCCGCTAGACAATACAGAGCATTATAATAAATTATTTATTTTTCCCTCTCCGCTCGGTACCAAGTGGTTGGGGACCACTGCAGTCTTCAAATGAAGGTGCTACCAATAATTTCCAAATGTATACTCTTTAACATGCATTCAATGCAGTTTAGCTGCTGTAATGGATATTGTGTTAAAGTCTGTATTTGCTATTGCACAAAAGAATTTTTCTGTATAGCAGAAGTTTCTGCTTAATTTACAAATCACTATAATAGGAAATTTTTGACAATCCTGTGCTTTTCTTGTATTGTTATATAGAATATCACTGCAGTAAACTGGAAAAAAAACTGTTTTAAAATTAGTAACTCTTCCCACAACTTTTAGTGCAAAAAACACTCTACAAACATTGCAACTTTTATCGCAACTTTTTAAAAACGCTCTCGTGAATTCAGGCTTTTTGGGCTGCAACAATCATTAAAACATCCTGCGAAATCCTGGAGGGACTGCTTAATAATTTTTTTTTAGACAAAACTAAGAAACTCAGTAGTAATTTAAACCAAAGAAACAATGGTCTGCTACGGTTTCCAGTTAGCACAACTTAGCATCGTCATTTAGCATTTTATAACTAGACATGGTGTTAATGTTACTTACCTCCTATTAAAACGAGGTTAGCGGACTATCCTCTCTGACGCAGCATGATGGAAAACAGTTCTACATCCCTGACGAACAGGAGTAGCAGCTACAGTATCTGACCAAACCAGTAGTTTGGAGTTAGCAACCACTACAGAGCCTAGCCACCCACCACCCACCTGTTCCGCTGCGTGCACTGCAGAGGAGAGGCGGGGTGCTGACAAGTAGTGGGTGAGGAGCTTTGTTCAAGAAATGGAAGTATGCACATTTTAAATCACAATATAAATGATAGAGTATTCTATGAAATGATAGACATTTTTATACTGTCATCCAATATATATTGTCATATTGCACAGCCCTACTACAGGGTGTTCCAGGAGTTGTCCTGGGTTAGATTTTCCCAGCCAGGTGCTGGGATTTGTCAAATGTCCCACTGCCTGAAGTAGGATTTCTGACCATAAACACATTCCACCACAATGTTTTCACAAAGTCGGAAAACCAAGCAAGATGTCTCAATTTTTTTTTTGTCTTTCGGCTGCTCCCTTTCAGGGAGCATATCATCACGTTATATCACGATGATTCATATGTCAAACTGCCAAGGATTTTTACACTGGATGCCCTTCCTGATGCAACCCTGTCCATTTATGCGGTCATTTCATATGTGCAGGTCATTTTGAATCTTTAATTTCTCCTGAACGTAAGTCGGACACAGTTCTAGGATCAGAGCTTTAGGGGTGCTGAGCACCCAATGAGCGCTACCACACACCCACCCTTTTCACATACACACACACACGCACGCACGTGTGTGCGCACGCACACACACACACACACACACACACACACACACACACACACACACACACACACACACACACACATTATTTTGTTAGAGTTATTATCTTTCATACATCTCCTCCCTAGCTTCTAGTTAGTGAACATGGTGTGTGATGATACATAAAACAGTGACAGCTTGGATTTAATATTTTGTTTATACCAAAATGACAACAGTTTCTTTCTCCTGAATTCAAACAGCACAGAGTGGTTGATTGACAATGCAACCATTAAAGACAACGTCTGCTACTAGCTGTCTTAGGCAGGGCTGGACTGGGACAAAAAAATCAGCCCTGGCATTTTTGGTCCAATTTGTTAAGTAGCAACATTCAGTCATCACACTTAATGGTCTAACAGAGGTCAGAATTATCCCACTTTTGCCCTTAACAAATGAATCCTTGTGGTTTTGAAGAAAGAAAGAAAGAAAGAAAGAAAGAAAGTTACTTTATTATCTATGTTGCATAAATATTTTGTCATAATTTTAACGTCTCAAAATTTTCCAAAGGTGCAAAACTTTGAGAAAAAACTACACAATTACAAGGAAAAAAAAACCATCACAAACATACAATAAAAACTTCAAATTTACTAGAATAAGGTAACAAACTTATAGGGACGAATGCCCATTTATTTATTATATGTACTAAATTCATGAGAGAAAAAAATGCAAAATTACAAGAAAAACAGCCTTGAATTTAAAAGATAAAAGTTACAAATTCATGGCAAAAGTTGCAAATTTATGAGAAAAAAATTCACATATGTACAATTACAGTCATTGAGAATGTAAACACATGAAGTTATTTAAAAGATTTACTAAATTCATTAAGAAAAAGTAATTTAATTCAACTTTATTTATATAACGCCATTTCACAACATTAGTCATCTCATAGCACTTTCAAATGTAGGGGAAACCCCCACAATTGTAGAAAGACCCCAGCAATCAGGCGATCCCCTGTGAGCAAGCGCTTGGTGATGGTGGAGAGGAAAAACTCCCTTTTGACAGGAAGAAACCTCTAGCAGAACCAGGCTCAGGGAGGGGCAGTCATCTGCAGCAGTAATTGAATAAATTGTTGAGACAAAGGTCAGAAAATCACAAAAGAAATGTAGCTCATTTGCATTAATTAAAAATTTTAAGGAAAAAAATCAATGGAAAGATGATGGAAAATTGAGGCAAAAACACAAAGATGGAAGAATAAAAGATTCCAGTTTATGATGCAAGTCAAAAATTCAAGAAAAAAATGTCAATCCATGAGCAAAAACTTTTCATGAAGTTTCAAATTTCATGAAATTTCTTAAAAAGTTTATAATTTCAAAAGGATAAAAATAATCTAAGAAAAAGTAGGTGATTTATGAGAACTCTCCAAATTCACAAAAAATTTCCACATTTTCAATTAAAAAAACTAACTTAGGTGGTAGAGTTGCCTGAAACTCTACACAAGTAAACATAAGTTATCTTGTGGCACATATGTTGGGCTCACATTTTCCACAAAGTTATGACTGCATGTTTATTGGAGGCCTCAGGTCTCGAAGGACAAAAGGCTGGAATCTGCAGAAGATGATGAGGAGGTGTGAGATTTGGCCTTTGTCTCGGAGAAGATGCCCCAGAGAGATTTCTGGTTCATCAATGAATAAGAGACAATGGTGAAAGTTCAAAGGGTTGCATTGTGACTGTATGTTTACTGAAGCACCATGTGACTTGAGTTCTGATGCTGGAAACATATAAAGAGGTGATGTGATATAGTTCTTTCTCTTCTTCCTGCTTTGAGAATGCTAGAGAATGTGTTCTGTCAATAAAGCTGAACCTGAGAAATAAAACTCAGCCTCATCATTGAACGCATCCTCTACAATCTCTGTATATTATCACTCAAATATACATGAGTAGGTACCCAAAAATAGTCAAGAAGTTACTGAGATGTGAGTTTCGTCTGGACAGTTTGAGGTTTTTCTCCTAAATTTATGGCAGTTTTATTCTAAATTTACTACTTTTCCTTGTAAATTTGAAAGATTTTTTCCCCACTTAAATCAACTTTTTCTCATAATTTGTGTTTAGTGCTAATTTAGGGCTTTTTTTCTTGTGCATTTGAGACTTTACTCTCATACATTTGTGAGGTTTTCCTCATAAATTAAAAATCAAAAATAAAATGAGCAAAGATGCTGTATCTTCTGTTATATTATAGGCTATTTATAGCCTATTTTCTAACCCCCACCCCAGGTGAAAACTTCACGTACTTTGAAACCTAAATGTTGGCAGGTATGCATCAAACTCTTGCAAAATAAATTCAGACAGACCCAAAAACTATTCATAACATTGCAGAATGTTCCAGATGAGGCTGGCATCATACATCATTATGAGTTTGTTACCTGTAGAAAAGTTGCAGCAGCCTCCTGCAGTTGGGATAGGGAGAGACCTCTCTGTGCGTGTGTGCCAGGGCTCCAGCGCAGTGCATGCAGGTACAGGGGAGAGAACTTGTGTGACAGGAGGGATCATACCATTTGCCTGGTGGTGGTGGTGAGGGGTGTTTGCATTTTCATTTTTAAAAAGTTTAATTGACAAACTACTGAATATGCTTTGGATGTTATTTCAGCTTGTCAAAGACAAACTAAAATTTTATAATCACACAATTTTTTTCACTCCAATTTTTAGGAGGTGCTGAGTTCAAATTTAAGGGTGCTACAGCACCCCTAAAAAAGGCCTAAAGCCGCCCATGACTTGAGTAGTTGCCTGAATAATCAGAAATCTGACTTCTGGAATTATGGCATTTGACAGCTTGCACTGACTGACGGAAAATGCAGCTCCCAAAACATGTCAACAGTATTAGCACAAAGGATTCCCTTTGTCAGTGTCATGAGTCTGAGCGCAGTGTCTTTACAGAGCTCAGACTCTTAATTTATTTCAGAGTATTTTATGTCTGTTATTATTATTTTGTCAGTTTCTGTATATATTTTGGTTTTGTGACACGAGTGCCCTTCCTCCTTTTCCAGACACTCCCACCAGTTACTCACTGTCTGTTCCCCTGCCACCTCAGCTGTGAGCAGTTGTGTAATTAGGTCACCTGCCCGCTCATCTGCCCACACCTACTGCTCATTTATTTGTCTGCTATTTAAGTACTGTCAGATTATTTTCTCACTGTGGCAGTCTTGATTTGATTTGATCCAAGTAAGTTGTCTCCTTGTCATCTCCAGAGCAATTTCGGCTCTGGAGTGTTTTCCTCGTAAGTAACCTTTGCTTGTGTTTTTGTATTGTCTTCACAGTTTTGGATTTTCTATTTTTAAATGTCACTACTGCAGTCCAGCGCGTGGGTCTGTCTCTCTGCCCTGGAGGGGCCAATGCTGACAGAAGGCTGCCGCCAGGCATAAGACCCAGCGGCTGCAGTTAGTGAATTTTTTGCCCTTTTTGTGTTTTTTCACTCATCTGCCTGTTGGAGCTCATTATGGATTCAGCAGGTGGATGCGGCTACCTGATGTGCCTGGGGTGGGAGTGCTGCCAATCCCTTATGGAAATAGACGGGCTAATCTCCGTAGCATGCAGCGGTTTCGCCCCGAAGGACGCATTGTGGTATCTGGGGCTCGTGGAGGCAGCTGCTCGCCGATGCCCTCAGCTTTTGGAACATGCTGAGGGAATGGAAAGGATTTCTCTGGTGGCGGCGCTGCAACGCAAAAACGGCGGGATGGTGAGGAATTCCCTGGAGAAGTCTGGGCTCGCGCTGAAGGGGAGGCACTCCCGGGTTGTTTCAGCTTCTCACCAGTCTCTGGCGCCCGTTCCTGCTCCATCAGCTCCACGACACCATCGTCCCGCTCCGGACCGCCGGAGGAATCCTCCCACCACTCCGGCAGCCATTTCCTCGATGCCGAGGCAGAAGCCCCCCCTCAGCAGTACAGCCTTTGTCTCTCTCTCTCTCTCTCTCTCTCTCTTCCGGCTGGATTGTCAGCTTCACCCTATCCTGTAGCTGCTGTTTTTTGCTCCACTTTGGCATTCTCTCCTGCTGCCGAGAGGTCCTTTGTTTTTTCCCCGGCTCCGTCCATCTCTGAGACTACAGGGGCAACTCCTCCACAATCCTCCGAGGGGCCCGTGTTCACCGTAGCCACGGAAAGGAAGGACTTTTCACCCGCTGCAGCAGGGAACATTGAGCTTCGGGAAAACAGCCAAGTGCCATTTCATTCTCCATTATTTTCTGATGATGTGCCTTGTGTGAGTCCCGGTAGTGGAGCTCAGGGTTTGCAGTCCCCTGAGTCCCCATGGCCTGCTGCAAATTACCAATTGCTCACCAGCCCTCTCCGTACCTCCTCCTTGTGCCTCTGATTGTCCGCTGGCCCCAGAACTAAGCCGCCGTACGTTGGAGGAGCCTGTGGCCCTGGAGGACCTAGTTCCAGTGCCAGCAGAGAGCCAACCCCCAGCTGCCCCGCTGGATGAGTCACCAGCGTGGGTCACTTCGCCTGGGGGCACCAAGACTGCACCCACCATCATGCCTGCTGCGGAGGCCACCACAGCAGAGTTACAGCTGGACCTCCAAAGGACCGGGCCTGAGACGTCGTCGTCTGGATCGACGGAGTCCTGGACGGCAGTGAAGCTCGAGCTCAGGCAAGTGCTCTCCTTTGTGTTTCTTGTATCTGTCTTGGAGAGCGCTTGTCTGGCTCTTGGGGGGAGAGCAGGGTGCAGCTGCCCGCTGCACCTGAGCTCGCCTCGTCGGGCTCTGACACTGCTGGTGACCCTGACCCTGGCTTTCCTGTTGTTTTGTCCAAGCCTTTCCCCAGGGTCGCCGAGAAGGTTCCAGCTCCACCCGATGTCTACGTGGGTCCAGGCTTGCCACCCGAGGTCGCTGCAGATCCAGCTTCCCCCGCAGTGGAGGTCGCCGCGGGTGTTCTGTCCCAGCCCGGGACCTCTGTGGGTGCAGCTCCTCCTCTGCCCGAGGCCTTTATCTGGGTTCCTCCTCCTCTGTCCGAGTCTTTGTGGGTGCTGCACCCCAGCCTGAAACCAACTTGGGTGCTGTGTTCCAGTATGGGCCCACCATGGGCGTTGCGCTCCAGCCCAGGGCCCACCGTGGGTGCAGCATTAGCCCAGCTGAGGTCCACCAAGGGTACAGCTCCGCTCCTGCCCGGAGCCCCCAAGGGTGCAGCGTTGCTTCAACCTGGAGCCATCACGGGTGCAACCTCGTCCCTATCCGGGATCACCGAGGGTGCTGTTGGCCAATCCGACGCTGTTGTGGTCCCCCCTTCTCTGCCAGATGCTGTCATGGATCCTCCTCCACTACCAGACACCGTCGTGGTCCCCTTCCCTCGGCCCTCCTTCCCTTCATTGGGCCGCCCCGTGGAGAAGCCACCTCCTTGGTCACCCCTTCCATTTTGGTGGTTTAAAAACTCTGGCTGGCTGCCTGATAGACTGAGCTGTTGGGTTGGGTGGCCCATATTCTCCGGCAGGCCACCCGACTCATACCACCTTGCCATTTGTCTGGCCTGGGACTTGGCCGGCCGCCCTAACAGTTTAGTTCTTTGGCCTAGGGGGCCCAAGGGCCTGGGGTAGCATGGGTGTGGGTCCTGAGCGGGGTCCGTATTTTTGCTCCCTCCTACCCTGTTTCCCCCACCTCCCACCTGGGGTGGTTTATTGCTGTACCTTTTTTCTTGGGTGGGGGGGTCTTTTTTGGGTGTTACCTTGGGGTGTCTGGATTCCACCCCTTAAAGGGGGGGGGGGCTCTGTCATGAGTCTGAGTGCAGTGTCTTCACAGAGCTCAGACTCTTAATTTATTTCTGAGCATTTCATGTCTGTTATTATTATTTTGTCAGTTTCTGTATATATTTTGGTTTTGTGACACAAGTATCCTTCCTCCCTTTCCAGACACCCCCACCAGCTACTCACTGTCTGTTCCCAGCCACCTCAGCTGTGAGCAGTTGTGCAATTAGGTCACCTGCTCGCTCATCCGCCCACACCTGCTGCTCATTTATTTGTCTGCTATTTAAGTACTGTTGTGGTGACCCAGCACGCTGCGGACGGACATTATCTCACACCTATCAGGGCTGGAGGAAGGGGAGGACAACTGACATATGGACAGAGAGCCCCGGGGGGCAATCAGACTGGACTGTTATGTATGCGCCCTCCCGAGGACGGAGAGGACATCCGGGCGCCAGCTGATGTCATGCTAATGATGTGTATTAGATGACAATCACTATGTTAATGTGCCATGCATTCTCTCTGTCTGTATAACGTGTATAAAAGAGCTTGTTACACATGCCTCAGCAGCGCAGTAGCTCACATGAGCTATGAAGCGTGTTTCAATATGTTGGAGGAATAAAACCTTGTACCCTTCCAGCTCGTTGCCTCTCGTCTGTTCTATTCCCTCCACATTGGTGACCCTGGACGTGCATGGTGAGTCTCTCGCCTGTTCTATTCCCTCCACATTGGTGACCCTGGACATGGCATGGAGCGTCTCGACTATGCCATTTTCTCCACATTGGTGACCTAACGGGAAATGGACTATTTTCCCCATTGCCGCGCTGTGGAATTGCTTCTTCATCCACACCGGAGCGTGCTCGCTGGAGTGGGCGGCGCTGGGACTGAGACGCACCATGATCGGCGACACGAGTGAACCAAAGGAAACAGCCTGAACGGGGAAAAACGGCGCTGTCTGCGTTGGTTTCCATCAAGCTCCCCAACCCTGACTCACCTCCAGACAGCAGAGTTTCAGCGCACAGACGCCCCGTGCGCATACCGCAGGATTATGAGGACAGCACAACTGGAAGCTACGTGGCCGCAGCGCATGCCATGCAACAGAGACAAACCGGCTCCATTGACTTATACATCATCTTCCGCCGCTGCACATCCCGGGGTCCACGGCCGATCGCCATCCTCGGAACCTTTAGGGCTGCCCTCGCACCTAAAGCAGCTGTGCAGCCCGCACACAGGACTTTGTATAGGTTTCTCAGCCGTGGCACACAGCGGGAATTTAGCTGATTGCTTTCCCAGATGCCTTTAGGGCTGCTCCTGCACCTAAAGCAAAACTGCCAAGTCCCTGACACAGCTTCAGTTGTTTCACAGCCGCCACGCATCCTCGGGGAATTTGGCCGTCCACCTTCCCCACATCCTCGCAGGACTGGGCCCGCACGAGGAATCAGAGACTATATTTTTTTTCCACAGCCATTGTGGATCACCGTCAGGTTTACTGGGAAAGTCCCTCACCCATGGCTGATCCGCAGTCAATTTTTCGTGGCTCAGGCACTTTTGACGTCCTGGGCTGGCACTTCATAGATTCCCACCCACCTCCCCCTCGTCCTCCACATCGCTATGCCTGCACCTCTGCCCTAGAGACCTGCCGATCGCCAGCTTAGTTCCTTCAGCGCAACGTGCACCGGCCCCATGCGCCCACAATCCACGGCCGTTCAACATGTTGCAACTCGGAGCAGAACAGACTGTGCTTTTCACCCCTCCCCCGTTCCCCCCACGGACTGACATACCCTCCAACACTCCTCTACAGCAGGACAGTTCTACTGGAGCAGCAACCCCCGCTGCAGCTTCCATGGGCACCGACTGGAGCCCAAATGACCGGGGGGTCACAGCCCCTTCTGAGTGTTCGGGGGAAGGGGGGGCTGTGTGGTGACCCAGCACGCTGCGGACGGACATTATCTCACACCTATCAGGGCTGGAGGAAGGGGAGGACAACTGACATACGGACAGAGAGCCCCGGGGGGCAATCAGACTGGACTGTTATGTATGCGCCCCCCCAGGACGGAGAGGACATCCGGGAGCCAGCTGATGTCATACTAATGATGTGTATTAGATGACAATCACTATGCTAATGTGCCATGCATTCTCTCTGTCTGTATAACGTGTATAAAAGAGCTTGTTACACATGCCTCAGCAGCGCAGTAGCTCACACAAGCTACGAAGCGTGTTTCAGTATGTTGGAGGAATAAAACCTTGTACTCTTCCAGCTCATTGCCTCTCGCCTGTTCTATTCCCTCCACACTGTCAGCTTATTTTCTCACTGCGGCAGTCTTGATTTAATTTGATCCAACTAAGTTGTCTCCTCGTCATCTCCAGAGCGATTTCGGCTCTGGAGTGTTTTCCTTTTAAGTTACCTTTGCTTGTATTTTTGTGTTGTCTGCACAGTTTTGGATTTTCTGTTATTAAATGTCACTAATGCAGTCCAGCACGTGGGTTTGTCTCTCTGCCCTGGAGGGGCCAAAATTGACAAGTCAGTAGAGGCAACAAATAGAATAAAACTTCTTGTTATGGCTTACTCACAGCACTATTCAGTCCCTGTATTAGGTGTTAGTCATTGTTGCTAAGTGACGAGGAAGATAGAAATGATTTGGTGAAGCACTTGAAATGTCAGGGGCACAAGACCAGGAAAAGTTATCTGTGTTGCCTTTCAGTAAACTCACTGAGCCTCATGCAAGAACATGTTGGGATTAGTATGTGTAAATCACAAATATTTTGTTAGCAACTGGCATTAGTACTAACAACCCACTCCAGATTCAACAAATGCTTGTATGTCTATCCAAATGTGTGTAAAAAGCATGTGTAAAAATGCTGGATTCCATGCATGTGTAAGAGTGGGTGTGCATGTGAAATGATGATCTGCATAACTGACACCCTAAAACTACCATATAAGGTCACGCTTTCCGGGTGAGGGGTCTTGTATTGCTGTCATACCACCTATACTCATGGTGCAGACAAACTACAACGGTGCATAAATCTAAAACTCAACTATCACAGCATCTTAACCTTTGGTCACATGCATAACAGTAACACAGTGTACACTTACACTCTAGCTAAGGAGGAGATGCTCATTTTCAAACATTTAACACGTCCCGTCAGCTACAAGGGCTGCTGGGAAATGGGAAGCCATTTTTTGGGGGGGAGGGGGGGGTGCCAAACTTATACACTGGGGGGCCCAAAATGCAATCTTGCATAGGGCCCCCCCAAAACCAGGAAACAGTCCTAATGACACATTTCAACAATTTTGCTATTTTGCATCTGACATGCGACCCGAAAAAGGATTAAGCGGAAGAAGATGAATGAATGAATGAATGAATGATTTGAACATTGATGGAAGGATATTGCTTTTAATTATTTTTAATTATAACTTGAATCAAAGTATAGAATCTTGTCAACTAATTATTAGTTTATAGGGTTTACACTCTTATACTTGATTCAGACAAATAAAATATACAGCCATTTAGTGAAAACTAAGGTTAGAATAACAGCAAGCTATCTAGACATAACTCTAACAACTTGTCTGGACCAATTAAATTTTGTTAGTAAATGTAATAAATTTATAGATACTAACAGATTGGTGAATCCCAAAAGTTCACGTAAATTGATCATACATCACATTTACAAACAAATCTCTTAGTATTAACAGTTCTTGCATGAGGCCCATTGTCTCAGAAAAAATACAGAATACATTAAAAAAAATACTGTGAACATAAACTGAATTGGAACAGCAAATAACACTAACAAGTTTATTTTAAGAGTGCATACTTAAGAAGGAAAACAATTTTTCTTACCAAAAGAGTTCTACTTAGTGTTAATTTAAATATACACTACATTTCATAACATTTGCATAAGATCTGTAACAGAAGATATGCAAGCACATAAAATAAATGTCACAATTAATGACCCATTTTGTTGTTTTTTCTTTTCTTTCTTAAATTTCTAAATAAATATAATAGTAAGTGAGGTTTCTGTCAAATTCCGGTGTCTGACATATTGTATAGTTACACTAGTATAATTAATAGTTGACAGCCCTGGCAATAAACACTCACTAGAAGTCATTAATTATTAGTCTTGTTCATGGTCCCCTGCTGCTAGCTAATGCCATTTATATAAAACGTGGAAAACACAACACAAAGCCACAAGAATCAAAGTCTAAATACAACATGAGTGAAATAATCATCACATGACCACTAAATTAAGGAATTTAACATTAACAACCCAGGGGTCTTTGTTCCTGGCATTGCTGAAACATTCCTTAGTTAGAAAGAATAAGTAATATGCACACCTCTGTACAGTATACATATCAGAGGTGTGAATCTTCAGTGATCTCATGATTTGATTCAATGATGATTCAGGCATTAATAATTCAAATGCAAAGTGATTCACGATGCATCGCTATGTTGCACCTTCAATTTTTATTTTTTTTTTAGTGTTTTGCCTTTTTTAGATTTCAGCATTTATTTTTGTAAATTATGAAAGGAAAAACTTTCATAGTTTCATAGTCAGCTTGGCCTACCCTGGAGTTGCCCCGGGTGAGAGGCGACGAGCAGGGGTGGGTATTCTTGTATCCCCCCACCTTGCTGCCTCTATGTTGGAGTTTTCCCCGGTGGATGAAAGGGTTGTTTCCCTGCACCTTCGGGTTGGGAAACGGGTTCTGACCATCATTTGTGCCTATGCACCAAATGATGTTTCAGAATACCCACCCTTTTTGGAGTCTCTGACTGGGGTGCTGGAGGGTGCTCCTCTTGGAGACTCCACTGTCCTACTAAGGGACTTCAATGAGCACGTGGGCAACAACAATGTAACCTGGAGGGGGGTGATTGGGAGGAAAGGTCTACCTGATCTGAACCTGAGTTGTGTTCAGCTATTGTACTTCTGTGCCAACAACAGTTTGTCCATAACAAACACCATGTTCAAGCATAAGGGTGTCCATATGTGCACCTGGCACCAGGACACCCTAGGTCGCAGGTCGATGATTGATTTTGTTATTATGTCATCAGACCTGTGACCATATATCTTGGACACTCGGGTAAAGAGAGGTGCAGAGCTGTCAACTGATCACCACCTGGTGGTGAGTTGGTAGGGGAGGATGCCATTCAGACCTGTTAGACCCAAATGTATAGTGAAAGTGTGCTGGGAATGTCTGGCTGAGGCCTCTGTCCAGGAGGTCTTCAACTCCCACCTCCGGAAGAACTTCGACCACATTCCAAGGGAGTCTGGAGACATGGAGTCTGAATGGGCCATGTTCTCCACCTCCATTGTTGAAGCGGCTGCCCAGAGCCGTGGCTGCAAGGTTGTTGGTGCATCTCGTGGTGGCAACCCCCAAACCAAGTGGTGGACATCAGTAGTGAGGGAGGCTGTTAAGCTGAAAAAGGAGTCCTATTGAGCTTGATTGGCTTGTGGGACTCCCGAAGCAGCTGAAGTGTACCGGCAGGCCAAGCGGAGTGCAGCTCGGGTGGTTGCTGAAGCAAAAACTCGGGTGTGGGAGGAGTTCGGTGAGGCCATGGAACAAGATGTTCAGTGGGCCTCAAAGAGATTCTGGCAAACTGTCCGGCGGCACAGGAGAAGGAAGCAGCTCCCTGTCCACACTGTGTATGGTACAGATGGGGCGCTGCTGACTTCGACTGGAGATATCATCAGGCGGTGGAAGGAATACTTTGAGGATCTCCTCAATCCCACTGACATGCCTTCCACGGAGGAAACAGGGCTTGTGGACGCGGGGGACGACTCGCCCATCATAGAGTCTGAGGTTGCTAAGGTGGTAAAAATGCTCCTTGGTGGCTGGGCCCCGAGGGTGGATGAGATTCGCCCCAAGTACCTCAAGGCCCTGGGTGTTGTAGGGCTGTCGTGGTTGACATCCCTCTGCAACATTGCGTGGAGGTTGGGGACAGTGCCTTTGGCATGGCAAACCGGGTGGTGGTTCCTCTCTTCAAGAAAGGGGACCAGAGGGTGTCCTCCAGCTTTAGAGGGATCACACTCCTCAGCCTGCCTGGGAAGGTCTATGCCAAGGTACTGGAGAGGAGAGTTCGGCCGATGGTCGAACCTCGGATTCAGGAGGAGCAATGTGGTTTTCGTCCTGGCTATGGCACATTGGACCAACTATTTACCCTCTCAAAAATCCTCGAGGGTTTGTGGGAGTCTGCCCAACCAGTTTACATGTGTTTTGTGAACTTGGATAAGGCATTCAACTGTGTCCCTTGTGTTTTTTGTAGGGGGTGCTTCGGGAGTATGGGGTATCGGGCTTGTTGTTACGAGCTATCTGGTCTCTATACGATCATTGTGAGAGTTTGGTTCCTATTGCCAACATTCAGTCGGACTCATTCCCAGTGAGAGCTGGACTCTGCCAGGGCTGCCCTTTGTCACCAATCCTATTCATAATTTTTATGGACAGGATTTCTAGGCGCAGCCAAGGATCAGAGGGTGTCATGCTTGGTGACCACAGGATCTCATCTCTGTTGTTTGCTGATGGTGTTGTCCTGTTGGCTTCATCCAGCAATGACCTACAGATCTTACTGGGATGGTTTAACACTGAGTGTGAAGCGGTTGGGATGAGAATCAGCACATCCAAGTCCGAGTCCATGGTCCTCAGCCGGAAAAAGGTGGATTGTCCTCTCTGGGTCTGGGACAAGCTCCTGCCCCAAGTGGAGGAGTTTAAGTATCTTGGGTTCTTATTCCCGAGTGAGGGGAGAATGGAGCGAGAGACTGACAGACGGATTGGAGCAGCATCTGCAGTGATGCGGTAGCTGTACCAGTCCGCTGTGGTGAAGAGGCAGCTAAGCTCTAAGGCAAAGCTGTCAGTTTATCAGTCAATCTACATTCCTACCCTCACCTATGGTCACAAGCTTTGGGTAATGACCGAAAGAATGAGATTGCGGATACTAGCAGCTGAAATGAGCTTTCTTCATAGGATTGCTGGACTCACCCTTAAAGATAAGGTGAGGAGCTCAGTCATCAGGGAGAGGTTCATAGTAGAACCGCTGCTCCTCTACATTGAAAGGAGCCAGTTGAGGTGGTTTGGGCATCTGATCAGGACGCCTCCCACTTGAGGTGTTTTGGGCACATCCCATTGGGACGAGACCCCAGGGCAGACCCAGGACTCACTGGAGAGACTATGTCTCCCAGCTGGTCTGGGAACACCTTGGTATCCTCTCTGAAGAGCCTGGACTTCTTGTCATGGTCTGAGCGCTGATATTGTCTGCGCTGGGATCATGCAGTATTTTCCTCCCGTTCTGTGTTACTGTAGTTTCCTTAGGGCCTTCCGGGCTCTTATTTTGACAGCGTTTCTGCGGGGCTTCCGGCTGTCAGAGCCGAGCTGCGCAGTGAAAGCTGGATTACATTCCACTAATTAGTTCTCATTATCTGATTAATCCTCTAAGCCCTATTTAAGGGAGCAGCCGAGGTTACTCAGGGCTGCGACCTCACACGCAGAACGTTGCATCCATACAACATTCGGCTGGAGTCCCTACGCCCAGCTTCAGTCACCCTGTGATTCTCCGTGTTCTTGTAAGTTTATTCCATAGTCTGAGTATTTCATTACTGTGTCCTAGTCGTAACTCTTGTTTGTGTTTTTGCCCCACGTGGCTCATTATTTTGTCATTTGTCTTTTTGTTAATAAAACATGCAAACTCATTGGCTGGTTTTCGGCATCTTATTGATGGCTCGTGAGGGCCATCGTTGACAGTAGGTCGCAGCCCAAACGAGACACTGGTGACCATGAGTGTGCTTTATTTGGGCTTGTAGTTTTTCCTTTTTTTCATGTACCAGTGTGCTGGGAGATGGCGTTGCCACCTCTGGGCTATGCCATGAGCTTGGGCTACGAGCTAGTTTTAGCCCTCATCGAGTTAGATGGTATCCTCTCTAGTGCTCACAATAGCGTCACTCCCAGCGGCTTACGCTGGTAACTGGACCTCGCAGAGGCAGTTATTAACCGCCATCCTCGCTACTCTAACCACACCGAAATCACGGCGAGGATGGCGGCGATCTCCGCACTTCGGGAGAAAGAAGATCCACGGGCTGGAGGGAAACTCCAGCAGGAAGCCTAAGATGAGGCATCCCCGTTCCTCATCTCGGGATCCAGTTCCTGTCACCCATCCAGCCCAGGAATTCACGTCGCCCAAATGTCGTTCCCGTTGACAGTGGAGGAGGAGGTCAGCCGGGATTCCCCCAGAGGAGACGCAGTGGACAGCGGTGATCATCCAGGACCGTGTGGCTGTGGCTCGTTCTGCCTCCCATCCTACCCAGGTTATAAAGCATGTGACGGCGGCAGTCAGACTAGTGGAGATAAGATCCAAACTCTATGACTATCCCGAGTACGCTGAACTGTTAGCCTCTGTGTCCGCGCAGCAGCGGCGGTTTCCAGACCTCACCTTTGCCTCGCCCTTGGCCAGTAAACGTCATCACCATGCTCAAAACAAGCCTCAGCAAGATCCCCTTCCAGTTCCAGTTCCGGGTAGCCGCATGAACTCTGTCTCCCAGCCAGCTGCTGCCTCTGCATCACATCAGAGGGGTAAGGCAGCAGCCTCCTCCGGGTTGTATGTTCCTATGTTCCTGCTGTTCTGTCAGCTCCTCGTCACCGGACCGCCTCGGGGACAGCTGTCTCCGTTCCTGATCCTGTGGGAGCGGCTCCTCTTCATCCTTCCGGGGGGAGCACCATCCAAAGGGGAGAGGAGAAAACCGAGCCCACTGCAGCAGTTTCCATCGGTCCTCAGCAGAGCAGGCAAGTGTCTTTTCATTCTTTTCCTTCACTGGGTGAATTGCCTTGTCTGATCCCTGGGGGTGGAGTTCGGGGTTCACAGTCCCCCAAGCTCCCTCCACCTGCTGCAGTTATTAATTGTGAACCTGCAACCTCTGTGTCTCCTTCCTCTGAGCATTCCCCGGTGCCAGGACAACATCGCCGGATGAGGAAGGAGCCTGCAGCCCTGGAGAGCCTGGTTCCAGCCCCGCAGCCATGTCATGGGCAGAGGAGGAGGGCGGACTGCCGATTGGAGCCTGCGCCAACGATTAAGCATCCCTGGGTCTTCACGGAGGAACGGTCCGACCCAGCAGATCACGGATCCCCTACCACCACGCCGTGTGGGCCTTCAGCGTGGATGTCAGCGCCGGGGAATCCCCAGACTGTGGAGGCCACCATGCCGGTTGCGGAGCCCGCCACAGTCGAGTGGGAACCAGAAGTGGACCTTCAGTTTGTTGAACCTGGAGCATTGAAGTCCTGGGCGGCGGTAGAACCCAAGATCAGGCAAGTGCTCTATTTTGTCTTCCTTTTTTCTATTCTGGAGCATTATTGCCTGTCTCTTGGGGAAACGGTCCGGGTGCAGCCGTCCGCTGCATCCGAGCTTGTCTCGCTGGGCTCTGCCGCTGCTGGTGATTCTGATCCCGGTTTCTTTTCTTTGTCTGAGCCTTCTCCCAGGATCACCGGTGATGAGCCTGTTCCGGTCGTCACCTTGGAGGTTCCGGGTTCGTGTCTGGAGGTCATTCCTGGTGCTGCGCCGGCCCAGTCAGGGTCCGTCGTGGGTATTGTTCCAGCCCAGTCGGGGTCTGTCATGGATGCGACTTTGACCCAGTTGGGGCCCGCCGTGGACGCTGTTCCGGCCCAGTCAGGGTCCGTTGTGGGTGCAGCATGGTCCCGCTTGGGTTCTAGCAAGAACGCAGTGCCAGTTCGTGTGGAGTTCGGAGAAGGAGCTGCAGATTCTCCGCCAATCGATGTTGGACTGGTCCCTCATCTTTTCCCTGTTCCCTTTTTCCCTCCAACAGGGGCTGCGGGGATTCCCCGTATTCGGCTTGGCTTTCCCGTTTTCCCTCGCGGTAAGGAGGCCGCCTCCCAGTTCTCCCCTGCAGTCCTGGTGGCCTGATGACGCGGGTCGGCCGCCTGGGAAACTGCTTCGCCGGTTCGGCGTTCTGGGTCGGCCGCCCCACGGACTGGACTCTTTGCTCGGCGACCTGAGGTACTGTTGCTCCGGTCCCAAGACTGGGGTAGGCCGCCCGAACAGTTTGGTTTTTCTTCCTCTTTGCCAGAGGTACTGTTTCTCTGGACGCTGGATGCAGGTAGACCTCCTGAACTATTTGTTTTTGTTTCACTGTGCTCTGCCTGCCGTCATCCCTGTTTTTTTTTTTGCTCTCCTCTGTAATTTTAGGGATACTCTTGTGTTTTTGTCGTTTGGACTACTTTGAACTGTGTGTATATCGCCGCTCTTTAGCGTGTTTTTTTTTTTTTTTTTTTAACCTTTTTCTGGTGTTATTAGGGTACGTTGTGTTTGTGCCTGTATTTCTGTTTTTTGAGAGATGTTTTTTTCCCCCCTCCTCTATAGGTTGAGAGAGGCTCTGTTGTGGCCTTTGCCTGTAAATCGTGGTCAATATTCGTAGTATCGCTGTGTTATAGCATCCATTGTTCGGTGTCTGTATTTTCGTTCTGTTTCCTCTGTAGTGGGAGGTGCCCTTTTGGTTTTTCCTTTTTTTTGTGGACTGTATTTGTGGTGACTGCTCCACTTTGAAGTTTGTTTCTTTTTTCTCTCTCCCCTGGTGTGGTTAGGATTCTGTATATTTTGTTATGTATCTGTATTTTAGTTCTGTATCCTACCATGCTCTGTGTCTATTGTAGCCTGTCCATGTTTGACTCTCATTATTTTGTTTATCGTTGTTGCCCTCTGTCTTTTTTTCTTTCCCTTGATGTGGTGTTCCCCCTTTTCTTTTTGTTGGTTCTTGCCCTCCTAGCCTGTTTCCCCCTCCACCCACCCTGGGTGGACCTGAGTAGCCTTCTGGGTGGGGGTGGGGGGGGGCTTGGATGTTACATTGCACCTGGAATGCGCCATTTTGGGGGGGGAGTACTGTCATGGTCTGAGCGCTGATATTGTCTGCGCTCAGATCATGCAGTATTTTCCTCCCGTTCTGTGTTAGTTTCCTTAGGAGTCCCTATGCCTGGCTTCAGTCACCCTGTGATTCTCCGTGTTCTTGTAAGTTTATTCCATAGTCTGAGTATTTCATTACTGTATCCTAGTCGTAACTCTTGTTTGTGTTTTTGCCCCACGTCACTCATTATTTTGTTATCGTTTATCTTTTATTAATTAATATGCAAACTCATCGGCTGCCTAATGCATCTCATTAATGGTCCACGAGGGCCATCCCTGACACCTCTACTTGAACTGCTACCTGTGTGACCCGGACCTCCGGAAAAGTGGTAGAAGATGGATGGATGGATAGATGAAAGGAAAAACACTGCTGTGTGGATCAAGTTCAGTGTTTCCTCTGGCTTAAAGACCTTGGCGCGGTGGCAACATATTTTTCCGGGGGGGGGGGGGCAGGGGGAGGTGGCAGAAAACACATGACATGATTGTAACCGGAATATGTTAATTTTACATTATTTCTTTTTTCTTTTTTTTTCTTTTGCACAATAATATTGCATAATGGAACTTACCATTTGAAATATTGTACAACCAAGGCTTGAATGTTGGCATATTGGGCCAGTTGGGGTCCCACCCAGATGTCCTGTGTTTGGACTTTTTACTGGTGTCATCCTTCTCTTCTCCCTCTGCTTTCACCTCTCCTGGACCCTCTGCCTGAACACTTTCCTCTCCTTGGCTCCTCTCTTCTGTCTCATCTTTCCTTCTCTGAGCCTTGTCTAATTCAGGTTCTCTCTCTGTCTATAGTGGTGTACAAACAGGTTAGAAAATACCAAGTGTTATGTTTTGTCCTGCAGGATTTTTTTTCATGGTTTACATAAATAACCAAAATGTGTATTTTTTGTATTTTTATTCTGTGTTTCTTTTTTTCCATTGATGAAGAGTAGGAAAGGGAAGGGAAAAAAACATTCATAATAGTAATTTACTCATACATACTTAAATTATATGATCAGAGGTGGGTATAGTAGCCAGAAATTCTACTCATGTAAAAGCAGTGCTATGAAATTAATAATTAAAAGTAGACAACAAAAAATTTCTAGTTGAGTTAAGGGTACAAAGAGCACCTACTTAAAAACTTGAGTAATGACTTCAGTCTTCAAGGTTTGAGGTTTTTCTCCAAAATTTATAACAAATTTCTTATAGTTTTCTGCTTTTCTCTGTAAATTTATCTAAATTTGCAACCATTTTCCTCAAATTTGTAATTTTCTCTTGAAAAATTATGAATTTTCTTGTACATTTGAGACTATTATAAATTTGTGGACTATTTTATGGCTAATGTTTATCTTTTTTAATACAATCCAACTTTATTTATAAAGTTCTTTAAAAACCACATCAATTGACTTCCGGTCTGGACACCATGGTGATAGCAGCTTAACGCTGAAGCTCCCAGACCCGATCCAGGAAAATACCTTGAAAATCAGATTTAACAGATTTTTGGAAGACTGAAAATCAAGAGACAAAGTCATCATGCCTAAAGGAAAACAGAAGAAATCGACATTTACCAGGCCAGGACACGCATCGGCCGAAGAATCTGATCCAGATGATTTCCATTCAGAAGACGAGGAGCTGAATGAAGCTAGCAACAAGGTTAGCATAAAAATGGTACTTAAAGAATTAAGACGATTTCGCCAAGAGTATTGGGCTGAATTTCGTGAAATCAAAGACGAAATAAAAAGGACAAACAGCAGAGTGGACCAGGCCGAGGACCGAATCATGGAAGCAGAGGAAAGAATAAAAGGGCTGGAAGATACCGTGCTGGAACTGCACAAACGACAGGCTAGACTGGAGGCTAAGCTAACCGACCAAGAAGGAAGACTAAGAAGAGACAACATAAGAATTCATGGTCTGAAAGAAGGAGTCGAGGACGGTTTCACCACAATGGCGGCATGCGTGGAATCCTTACTGAGAGAGAAGTTGGATATTCCCCAAACCACCGACTTGAAGATAGAAAGGGCGCACCGTACATTAGCCCCTAGGCCGGCGGCGGAAGCGCCACCAAGATCGGTGGTGGTGAAGTTCTCCAACTCCAAAATAAAAGAAGAGGTTGTAAGACTGGCTTGGAAGAAAAAAGGATTTATGCACCAAGAGAGAAAAGTTTTCGTGGAGCACGACTACGCTCCGGAGGTCCTTAAAAAGCATCGGGAATACAACGACGCTAAAAAGATACTACGAGAGAAGAAACTGCGCTTTCAGACTCCATTTCCGGCGAAGCTGCGGGTTTTCTACGGGGATGAGACATGTCTCTACAACACGGCGGAAGAAGCAACCACGGATATGGCGAGAAGAGGACTCCCGGTAACGGTGTATAAACCCGCAGCAGACCCGATCGAAAGAATCAAGGCTCAATCGTGGTCCACACAGAGACCCTCAAAATCCACGGGCCAGCAGTGGGAAACCCAGCGCCAGGGCTGTAAGGAAAAACTGGCCGTTTACAGGAGGGAATAACGATATTTTTAATCAATCTGCACATCCAACCCTCCTCCTACAAGGTAACAAACATTAAAGGAGATGCAGAATCAGCAAGTGGTAAAGCATTTTATGGAACAGACATAATATTAGAAACAAATAAGTCTTAAAAAAAAAACCCAAAAAACTTGTTAAAATAGAAATGTGACAATGAACCACATGATCTCTCCACACTAACAAATACTGTATTAATGTGACTGTTTGCTGTGATGGTGGTGGGAGGTTGCGCACAATTTCATAGGGTATAGGCATTAAAAAAAAAAAAATCATTACAAGTTCGGATTGGGATCTGAAATTCACGTTAAAAACATGGGACAACTTACAGGGGTAAGAGAGGGCCCTCAGCACGTAACGGAATCTGAGGAATTTCCCTCAGAGCCAACACACCATCAAGGCTCTTCTAAGGTCACTAAAAAGACCTCAGCTCAGGAAGATCTTTTGTCAGTTTTGTGTTTTAAAGTTTTATATACTATGTTCTTAATGTTTTTTATGTTCTTAATGTTCTTTCAGTTTCTGAGTAGCATAAAAGAGGGCCACCACACTGTTATACTAAATAAGACAACACAATGGAGAAACAGGATGTAACCAAAATAATCTCATATAATGTAAAAGGGATCCTGAATCCAGTTAAAAGATCCAAGATTCTAGGCAAAATGAAAAAAGACAAAGCAGGAATAATATTTTTACAGGAAACCCACCTAACAGACGTGGAGCACACTAAACTCAATAGACAAGGGTTTAAATTTTTTTTTTTTTTTTGGACTTATTTTGTACCCGTAGGTAGATTTGTTCTGCAGTCCGGTGACAAGCCACCAGCTGCCGATCGCTGTGTGCGCAAGCGCCCCTTAACTCCCTAACCTGCATGTTTTTGGCATGTGGGAGGAAACCGGAGAAATCCCGGAGTAAACCCACGCATACACGGGGAGAACATGCAAACTCCACACAGATCACTGTTGGCCGGGGGCAGGGATCGAACCCACGATCCCCGCGATCCCCCGGCCGAGGGTAAACTGTGCTGCCGCGGTGCTAACCACTGCGCCACCGTGCAGTGCGCAGTGCAGTGCACCGTGTAGTGGGTTTAAAATGATCTCTTCATCTTCATATTAGTCAGGGAGGAGGAGGGGGGTAGCGACACTGATCTCAACCAAAATTATATTTGAAAAAAAAATCAGAACACAAAGATAAAGAAGGGAGATACAGTATGGTACTTGGGCGGCTAGAGGGAGAAGATATCTCCCTGCTGAATGTATATGCACCTCCAGGGGCTAACTGGAAATTTTATAAAAATGTATTTGACCTAATGATAACTAAAGCCCAAGGTTTAGTGATATGTGGTGGAGACTTCAATCTAAGACTGAATCCATACTGGGATGCATCAGGTAATTCTCCACATCAAAATAACACTCAAAGTAGAAAAACTCGGATGCAACTAAAAGAAATGGGAATCTGTGAGGTGTGGAGGGAATTCAACCCCAGTGTAAAAGATTGTACATTTTACTCAGCACCACATTCATCATACTCAAGGATTGACTATTTTTTTTATGTTTAATAGAGACATTGGAAGAGTAAAAACATGTAAAATAGGACTGATGGATCTCTCTGACCACAGTCCGATCTATATGGACTTAAGTATCCAAAAATACACAAATAATACATTTTCTTGGAGGTTAAATTCAAATGTGCTGAAAGGACCACTGAAAGATGAATTGGAATCAGATATTCTCAGATATTTGGAAGAAAATGATAATGGAGAAGTATCCCCTTTAATACTGTGGGACGCATGCAAAGCTGTAATAAGGGGAAAGATTATCGCAAAACTGGCAATCCAAAAGAAACTGAGACAAGAAAAACTAATCACATTAGAGTCAGAACTTAAGAACCTAGAAAAAGAGCACAAAGATAACACTCATTCTAATGACTCGCTCAAAATTAAGGAAATTAAAAAACAAATAAATGAGATCTACACAATAGAAATCCAGAAGAAACTTACATTTCTGAAACAAAAATACTATGAAACAGGCAGCAAATCGGCAAAATTGCTAGCCTATAAATTGAGGAAACAACAAACAGAGAGAGCAATCTGCAAAATCAGAGACCCAGTATCAAAGGAAATAAAATTTAGGAATTCAGGATATTCTTAAAAGCTTCGAGAACTACTATAAGAACTTGTACTCTCTCAAAAAACATAAAAATGCATCCGAAACATTCCTAAACACATTAAACCTTCCCCAACTTACTGAGTCACAAAATAAAACACTACTGTCAGAAATACAACCTAAAGAATTAGAAAAAGCAATTATGAAACTTAAAGCTAACAAATCCCCAGGAGCAGAGGGCTATACAGCAGAGTGGTACAAAACCTTTAAACAGCAACTATCTCCTCTCCTCCTGAAAACATTTAATTATGTCCTCCACACAGGGGAAATCCCCCCCCCTCCTGGAGAGAAGGGGTCATTGCAGTTATACCTAAACCTGAAAAGGATAAACTAGACTGCTCCAACTACAGACCAATCAGTGTGTTAAACCAGGACTATAAGCTTTTTACCACTATCCTTGCCAAAAGGTTAGAAAATATACTGACAAACTTAATTCATTTAGACCAAACAGGTTTTATAAGACAAAGACAGACACAAGACAACATTAGACGCACTTTACACATAATTCATCATATAAAAAATATAACTTAAATGCAGCCATATTGGGATTAGATGCTGAAAAAGCATTTGATTCGGTTGACTGGTCTTTCCTATATAGAATCTTATCCAGTTTCAATTTTCACAACAACTTCATTAGAACTATCCAGGCATTATATAAAAAACCAACAGCTAAAATAAGTATTAATGGTAAATTATCATCATCTTTTGAACTGGAAAGAGGATGTCGTCAGGGCTGCCCCTTGTCTCCACTGCTCTTTGCAATCTTCATAGAACCTCTGAGCCAATGGATAAGACAGAATCAAAAAATTCGAGGTATTACACTTGGTCAGAAGGAACACAAAATAACACTCTTTGCTGATGACATTTTAATATACCTGGGGCAGCCGGACACCTCTTTTCCAGAACTAATCTCAGTTTTTTCAGAGTATGGAGATCTATCGGGGTACGAATTAAACATGCATAAAACCCAAGTTTTAACATTCAACTATGACCCAAATCAATATTTACTAAGCAAACTCAAAACTAACTGGGAGATGGAATCTATGAAATATCTGGGGGTCAATATCCCGAAACAACTCAACAAAATTATAACACTAAACTATGATCCACTGATGGCAAAAATAAAATCTGATCTAGCAAGATGGAATATGATACCATTCTTGGGTACCGCACAAAGAACTGAAGCAGTCAAAATGAATATACTTCCACATCTTCTATACCTTTTCCAAACAATACCGGTAGAACCTCCCAAAAAAACATGGCAAGAACTGGACAGAAGGATCTCAAGATTCATATGGCAGGGCAAGAGACCTAGAATCAGATATAGAACCCTACAACTAAACAAAGACAAAGGTGGGCTCGCACTGCCAAATATCAGGGATTATTTTAACGCTGCACAAATTAAAACTTTAGTAGAAATATGTAACCCAGTCTACACTGCACAATGGAAGGAGATGGAATGCCAAATAACAAGTGACATCCCCCTACAGGCAATAATAGGGAACAATGCCTTGCCTAAACTTTTGAATAACACTCACCTGTGGATAGAGACCCCGCTAAAAATTTGGTTTAAGATAGTCAGAGAGAATCAAACTAAAGAACCATATCGATTACTGCAATGGATTGCCTATGATCAAGACTTTACTCCTAATAAAACAGACACTAGATTTAAAAAGTGGAAAGAGAACGGACTGATAAAATATTACGATTTTTTTAAAGGGCAAATTTTAAGAAGTTTTGAAGATTTGAAAAAACAAGGTCTAATAAATCAAAACCTTTAAAGGTTCTTTCAGCTTAGACACCACATAAACAAAATACTTAAAAAGGAGGATTTGGAAAGGGCCCAGTCAGGTGTTCTGAAGGTCTTCTTAATGGCATATAAAGGGATCCCAGGGATCAGATACATCTCTAAAATATACCAAGGTCTTCAAGACTTAAAAGGAGACAACACATCATATATAAAAGAGAGATGGGAAAAAGAGGGGAATTTCACTTTACAACTGGAAATATGGGAAAAGCTAAATAAACAACAATGGAAAAGTACCTCATCCCTGCAGTGGAGAGAATTTGGATGGAAAAATTTGGCAAGATTTTTCAGAACACCTGCACAAAACAAATTTACTCGTAAGGGGTTGAATTGGCGCTTGTGTGGTGAAGAGACTGCAAATCATTTTCATGTGTTTTGGTCATGCCCAGTTATCCACCAATATTGAACCAATGTACAGACAATACTGGGGAAAATATTCAAAATAACAGTCCCCTTTTCTTTTGTAACTTTGTATTTGGGTTTACTACCGGAATCACTGGAAAGACGAGGAGAAAAATACTTATTCACTGTTTTAATATTGGCAAGTAAAAAAGCTCTAACTAAAAAATGGATGTTGAAGGATTGTCCTACACCTGAAGATTGGATTAACGTGATTCAAGACATTTATTCAATGGAAAAGTTGACATTCGCACTGAGACAGGACATGGATGGGTTCTTGAACTTTTGGCAACCCTGGATCGCATATGTGTCTTCCATCAGATCTAATCTTTGACAAATACCATTTCAATAATGGCACCTCTCTTTGTTCCAACACTACTCAGATGCTCTTTTATTTTTATTTATTTATTTTATTTTTTTTGTTCTTTTGTTTTGTTTTTGTTTTGTTTTTTGTTTGTTTTTTTTGTTCTTTCTTTAATTCTCTTTTTCTTTCACTTAAAAAAAAGGGTGTTGTAATAATTATTCTTCCAACGTTGTCAAAAAACTAAAAAAAAAAGGGAACATGTGATGAAAATGTAAACAATGCAATGCTGTAATGACATGTATACCCTTTACAAAAACTTGAATAAAAAAAACCACATCAACTGACACAAAGTGCTGTACATCAATGATAAATAAAATATAAAAACAAATAAAATACAGCTAAAGTACAAAACAGCACAGACAAAACAATAGTCATACAATAGAGACAATAAGAACAAATAAAATAAAATCAATGTTTCAAACTGGGTCAAAAGCCAGAGAATAAAAATGGGTTTTAAAAGGAGTTTTAAAACTGGACTGTGAAGAGGCCTGTCTGATGGACAAAGGGAGATTATTATAAAATTACTGTTTGTTTTTTTTAAAAATAAATTTTAATCAGAATGTGGCAAATTTTTCACTTTTTTCCTCATACAATTTAAACTTTTGGCCATAATTTTGTAGAGCCAGAACAGAACAATAACTTTAACTCTGAATTCAAAGAAATATAATTATTAAAATTATATTTAAAGAAATAAATTAACTTAAATGACCAAATATGCAGTTATTTCTGTTATAATATTTCTATATATTTATAGCTTTTTTGAAGTATCTCCTTACCAACCAGACAGCAGGAAAAACCTCCCTTATTTTGAAATTCAAATGTTGGCACGTTTAGTTTCTCTGAAGGCTGCTGACAGATTAAAGTCATTGACTTCGTGAATTTCGGTCATCTTAACTTGCCAGGTACATAATAATGAACATAAATTATTAGTTAATATTGTAGTAGCTGGTGAAGTAAATCCTCAGCGATTCATCAGTCACTCTTGCCTTTCCCCGCAATGAACCCTAACCAGACCTGTTAGCTTAGCGACTCCCCAAATGCCTCCACTGTTTATCTCTTGTACTTTTTTCCACTTTTAAAGTACTTTAATAAGCTCATGCTTCTCCTGGACAGCAACACTAGAGAGACACTCTCTGCCTGCAGAAACAGTCACGTGGGCACTGGGCAGGCAGGGCGCTTCCGCGCGGATGACAGTCACGTGTGTTGTTCGTGTGGGCACTTGTGGAACATTTCTTTCATATTTAATTCTTCTTAAATTAACTATAAACCTTGGATGACTGCAGAGGTGCGCTCGCTGCTCACAGCCAGAGATGCAGCCTTCAGAGCGGAGGACAGGATTGCTCTCCGCTCAGCCAGGTCTGTGCTGTCAAAGGGAATTAAGACGGCGAAACGCGCCTATGCAGAGAAAATCCTTGGACACCTCTGTGACACAGGGAACACCAAATGGATGTGGCAGGGAGTTTGGGCGCTGACGGATTATGTCTAGGCAGGGGGTCGATGATGATGACGCTTCGCTTCCAGACAGGCTCAACTTCTTTGCATGTTTTGAAGAATCAAACTAGACAATCGAAGGGAGGGCTGGCCCATCTCCACCATCTGTTGGGCCAGCTATCACCATCAATGCAGTGGACACACGGAGGACCCTAATCAGGGTCAACCCACGTAAAGCTGCAGGTCTGGACAACATCCCGGGACGTGTGCTCCGAGTCTGCGTGAGCGAGTTGGCGGATGTCCTGACTGACATTTATAACATCTCCCTGAGTCAGGCCATCGTTCCCAGATGCTTTAAGACCTCTACCATAGTACCGGTGGCAAAGAAACCAGTTGTGTCCTGTCTGAATGACTATTGTCCTGTCACACTGACATTAATTGTGATGAAGTGTTTTGAACGGCTTGTCAAACCACACATCACAGCCTGCCTCCCTGCATCACATGACCCGCTCCAGTTTGTGTATCGTTCAAATCGCTCCACAGATGATGCTATAGTCACCACCCTACACTCTGTCATCACCCACCTGGATCAGAAAGACACCTACACCAGACTCCTGTACATTGATTTCAGTTCAGCATTCAACACCATTATTCCCCAGAGACTCCATCCATCCATCCATCTTCTACCGCTTTTCCGGAGGTCCGGGTCACGGAGGCAGCAGTTCAAGCAGAGAAGCCCAGACTTCCCTCTCCCCAGCCACCTGCTCCAGCTCTTCACAGAGGATACCAAGGCGTTCTCAGTCCAGCTGGGAGACATAGTCTCTCCACCAAGTCCTTGGGTCTGCCCCGGGGTCTCCTCCCAGTGGGACGTGCCCAAAACACCTCAAGTGGGAGGCGTCCAGGAGGCATCCTAATCAGATGCCCATACCACCTCAACTGACTCCTTTCAATGTGGAGGAGCAGCGGTTCTACTCTGAGCCTTTCCCGGATGACTGAGCTCCTCACCCTATCTCTGAGGGTGAGTCCAGCAATCCTACGGAGAAAGCTCAT
Organism: Pholidichthys leucotaenia; assembly: GCA_020510985.1. Lineage (NCBI taxonomy): Eukaryota > Metazoa > Chordata > Actinopteri > Cichliformes > Pholidichthyidae > Pholidichthys > Pholidichthys leucotaenia. The sequence goes on along the minus strand of CM035840.1, from coordinate 375,461,503 downwards.
TTCAGTCGCTTGTATCCGCGATCTTGTTCTTTCAGTCATTACCCAAAGCTCGTGACCATAGGTGAGAGTAGGAACGTAGATTGACTGGTAAATCGACAGCTTTGTCTTAGAACTAAGCTCCCCCTTCACCACAACAGACTGGTACAACGTCCGCATCACTGCAGATGCTGCTCCAATCCATCTGTCAATCTCTCGCTCCATTTTCCCCTCACTCGTGAATAAGACCCCAAGATACTTAAACTCCTCCACTTGGGGCAGGAGCCTGTCCCCAACCCAGAGAGGACAATCCACCTTTTTCCAGCTGAGGACCATGGACTCGGACTTGGAGGTGCTGATTCTCATCCCAGCCGCTTCACACTCAGCGGCAAACCGTCCCAGCAAGAGCTGTAGGTCATTGCTGGATGAAGCCAACAGGACAACATCATCTGCAAACAACAGAGATGAGGTCCTGTGGTCACCAAGCATGACACCCTCCATTCCCTGGCTGCACCTAGAAATCCTGTCCATAAAAATTATGAACAGGATCGGTGACAAAGGGCAGCCCTGGCGGAGTCCAACTCTCACTGGGAATGAGTCCGACCGAGTGTTGGCAATACAAACCAAATTCTCACAACGGTCGTACAGAGACCGAATAGCTCGTAACAACAAGCCCAATACTCCTTACTCCCAAAGCACCCCCCACAAAAAACCACGAGGGACGCAGTCAAATGCCTTCTCCAAGTCCACAAAACACATGTAAACTGGTTGGGCAAACTCCCACGAACCCTCGAGAATTCTCGAGAGGGTAAAGAGCTGGTCCGATGAGCCACGGCCAGGACAAAAACCACATTGCTCCTCCTGAATCCGAGGTTCGACCAACAGCCGGACTCTCCTCTTCAGTACCTTAGCATAGACCTTCCCAGGGAGGCTGAAGAGTGTGATCGCTCTAAAGTTGGAGCACACCCTCCGGTCCCCTTTTTTGAAGAGAGGAACCACCACCCCGGTTTGCCATGCCAAAGGCACTTCCCCCGACCTCCACGCAATGTTGCAGAGGCGTGTCAACCATGACAGCCCAACAACATCCTGGGCCTTGAGGTACTCATTGCATATCTCGTCCACCCCCGGGGCCCGGCCACCAAGGAGATTTTTAACCACCTTGGCGACCTCAGCCCCTGTGATAGGTGAGTCATCCCCCTCGTCCACAAACCCTGCTTCCTCTGTGGATGGTGTATCAGTGGGATTGAGGAGATCCTCGAAGTATTCCTTCCACCGCCCGACGATATCCCCTGTCGAAGTCAACAGCGCCCCATCTGCACCATACACAGTGTGGACAGGGAGCTGCTTTCCCCTCCTGAGCCGCCGGACAGTTTGCCAGAATCTCTTCGAGGCCGACCAAAAGTCTTGTTCCATGGCCTCACCGAACTCCTCCCATACCCGGGTTTTTGCTTCAGCAACCACCCGAGCTGCACTCTGCTTGGCCTGCCGGTACACCTCAGCTGCTTCGGGAGTCCCACAAGCCAACCAAGCTTGATAGGACTCCTTCAGCTTAATGGCCCCCTTCACCACTGGTGTCCACCACTTGGTTCCGGGGTTGCCACCACGAGATGCACCGACCACCTTGCGGCCACAGCTCTGGGCCACCGCTTCAACAACAGAGGTGAAGAACATGGCCCATTCAGACTCCATGTCTCCAGACTCCCTCGGAATGTGGTTGAAGTTCTTCCGGAGGTTGGAGTTGAAGACCTCCCGGACAGGGGCCTCAGCCAGACGTTCCCAGCACACCCTCACTATACGTTTGGGTCTAACAGGTCTGAATGGCTTCCTCCCCTGCCATTGGATCCAACTTACCACCAGGTGGTGATCAGTTGACAGCTCTGCACCTCTCTTTACCCGAGTGTCCAAGACATACGGTCGCAGGTCTGATGACACGATAACAAAATCGATCATCGACCTGCGACCTAGGGTGCCCTGGTGCCAGGTGCACATATGGACACCCTTATGCTTGAACATGGTGTTCGTTATGGACAAACTGTGGTTAGCACAGAAGTCCAATAACTGAACACCACTCGGGTTCAGATCGGGCAGGCCGTTCCTCCCAATCACCCCCCTCCAGGTTTCACTGTCATTGCCCACGTGCGCATTGAAGTCCCCCAGTAGGACAATGGAGTCTCCAAGAGGAGCACCCTCCCGCACCCCAGTCACAGACTCCAAAAAGGGTGGGTACTCTGAAACATCATTTGGTGCATAGGCACAACTGATGGTCAGGACCCGTTTCCCAACCCGAAGGCGCAGGGAAGCAACCCTTTCATCCACCAGGGAAAACTAACTAACTAACTAACTAACTTGCACTTATATAGCGCTTTTCTAGTCACAAAGACCACTCAAAGCGCTTTCATTAATACTAACCCTCTATTCTAAGGGCCTATAGGAAACAAATATCTAGGGACAATTTAGAACAGCCAATTAACCTAACATGCATGTTTTTGGCATGTGGGAGGAAACCGGAGAAATCCCGGAGTAAACCCACGCAACACGGGGAGAACATGCAAACTCCACACAGATCACTGTTGGTCGGGGGCTGGGATCGAACCCACGATCCCACGATCCCCACAATCCCCCGGCCAAGGGTAAACTGTGCTGCCGCAGTGCTAACCACTGCGCCACCGTGCAAAACTCCAATATAGAGGCAGCAAGGTGGGGGGATACAAGAATACCCACCCCTGCTCGTCGCCTCTCGCCCGGGGCAACTCCAGAAAAGGCCAAGCTCCAGCCCCTCTCCAGGAGACTGGTTCCGGAACCGGAGCTGTGTGTTGAGGTGAGGCCGACTATATCTAGCCGGTAACTCCATCAGTTTCTCCATCAGTCTCGATGGAGAAATTACTCCTCGGTCTGAACACTGCCACGTCTCTGGATCCTGGACTTCCTGACCGAGAGACCTCAGTCTGTCCGTATTGGAAACAACATCCCCAACTCCATCACACTGAGCACTGGACCCCCTCAAGGCTGCGTACTCAGTCCACTGTTGTTTACACTTCTAACACATGACTGTGTATCCAGACACGAGGGGAACCAGATTATTAAGTTTGCGGATGACACCACAGTGGTGGGACTTATTCAGAGGGATGAGGAATCAATGTACAGGGAAGAAGTTAGAGACCTGGAGGGCTGGTGCAGGGAAAACAATCTGGTGCTCAACGTGGACAAAACGAAAGAGATGATTATTGACTTCCAGCGGTCACGGCCTGAACACGTCCCTCTCAGCATCAGCGGCCGTTCGGTGGAGAACATCAAGTTCCTCGGAGTGCAGATCTCGCAGGACCTGACCTGGAGCAAGAATTCCTTGGGGATCAGGAAACGGGCCCAGCAGAGACTGCACTTCTTGAGGAAACTCAAACAGGCCTCTCTCCCCATCTGCATCATCAGGACCTTCTACAGAGGTGTGGTAGAGAGTGTTCTGATGTACTGCATTGCAACATGGTACTCCAGTTGCAGTATGTCAGACAAAAAAGCCCTGCAGAGGATAGTTAAGGGAGCTGAGAGGGTAATTGTAGTTTCCCTCCCCTCTGTCCAAGGACTTTTTCAGAGCCGTTGTAGGAGCAGGGCACTGAACATTGTCAAGGACCACTCTCACCCTCTGCATAAACACTTTGAACTGCTGCCATCTGGCAAATGATTCCGGAGCATCAGAGGCAGAACCACCAGACTGATTAACAGCTTCCTTCCACAAGCTGTTAGGATGCTGAACAGTTGGTCCGGAATCTTTCATACATACTACTGCACCTTATGGACATTATGTATATTATATGTATATTATAGTTCTAGTTAGTTTTAAGTATTTATTTCACTCAGCTACTTTGACTCACTCAGCCACTTTAATTGGTATTTTATACAGGCAGTTATTATCATTTTAAACTGCAACTGTAATAAGTTAATATTACTGGAATAACCAAATGTGTCTCAGGGATGTGTTAATGGCTGTGTTGGGGTAGGGGGTGAAGGGGTGTGTGAGTGTGTTTTAAATTATGTTTTTTTTTTTACATATATGGATGCCTAGAGAAACGTAATTTCATCTTGCCTGCACTACAGTTGTATGTACAGCAACATGACAATAAAGGTTGATTTGATTTGATTTGATTTGATATCATAGGCGTGGTGACATACTTCCTTAGGGAGGCGGGCTGCCACACAAAAATGTTACCAGAGGAAACCCTGAAGTTATAAATACATTTTCTTTGCTTTACTACATGACTACTTTTTTAGGGGTCAGGAACTCGACAAGGGCCGGCCCTGCACCTGGTCCCCTCCCCTGCTGCATCTCCACTGAGGGGGCAGGAATCATCTGTCCCTAGAGGACTATCCAGCAATGCAAAACATGTTGAAAATCACAGAAATCAGAAACTTGCCATCGTTGTCCAGTAACTGCGGAGAAGACCAAGGGGACCAGAGCTGTGTAAGCAGCACCAGCACGGACTCAGCCCCTGGCTCGACGATGGTGTGGAACTACCCTCCAGCCACGAACAACCCGAGCCGTCAGCCCTGCGTGTTTGCCTCTCCTCCGTGTCCACATCACCCCAATGCTTGTGTGGCCACACATGACATACAATTGATCCACCGTTCCTCTCCACAACCATGGTGGCACCAACCTTTTAATTTTTAGACATTATATGACATAGCCCTTGCGACCACATGGGAAGAAGTCAGTGGAACTTATATCGGTCCATAACCAGGAAACGGGCGGGAAACATCTGTGCTGACCCATCACACCCCGGCCACAAACTGTTTGAACTTCTATCTTCTGGTCGTCGTTACAGATCACTGAAGGTCAAAACCACCCTTCACAGGAACAGTTTCTTTCCTCAAGCCATCACTCTGATGAACTCCTAACATTCACCTAGTCCTACCTGTTGCTGTACTCATGACTTTTCATCCATTATTACATTGCACATAACTCTCACACTGCTTTTTACTTCATTCACATTATTAGATTAGATTAGATTAGATTAGATTCAACTTTATTGTCATTACACATGTATGAATACAAGGTAACGAAACACAGTTTAGCATCCAATCAGAAGTGCAAAGGACAGCAGTGCAGTATATACGGTAATTAACAGTATGTGCAATTTAAGCAAATATATGCAAATATATGCAGCAGTGCAGAAAGTTAAAAGTACTGTTATGTGCAAATAATGTGCAATAAGTTAGATGTAGTTATGTAGTTATGCAGTTATGTACAGGTGAGGATGGTAAAAGATGATTGTAAGAGAGTCAGCGGGGAACTAAGTTCAATAACGTGACAGCTGTTGGAAAGAAACTGTTCCTAAACCTGCTGGTTCTAGTCCGAAGGCTTCTGAAACGTCTTCTGGAGGGGAGAAGCTGGAACAGTCCATGAGCAGGATGGTTGGAGTCCCTAAGAATGCTGCGTGCCCGGCGCAGACATCTTTTCCTGTAGACGTCCTCTATAGCTGGAAGTGGAGTCCCTGTGATGCGTTGGGCGGTTTTCACCACCCGCTGCAGCGCCTTGCGGTCAGCTACAGAGCAGCTCCCATACCAGAGTGTGATACAGTTGGTCAGGGTGCTCTCTATCACGCAGCGGTAGAAGTTGCCCAGGATGTCAGTTGACAGATGGTTCTTCTTCAATGTCCTCAAGAAGAAGAGGCGCTGATGGGCCTTCTTGATCAGGCTGGTGGTGTTAACTGACCAGGACAGGTCCTCCAAGATGTGGGTCCCCAGGAATTTGAAGCTGGGGACACGTTCAACAGCTATGCCATTGATATGGATGAGGTCATGTGTCTCTTCCCTCTCCTTCCTGTAGTCCACTATGAGCTCCTTGGTTTTGCTGGTGTTAAGGAGCAGGTTATTGTCAGCGCACCAAGTAGCCAAGTGCTCAACCTCTGCCCTGTAATCTGACTCGTCGTTGTCCCTGATGAGTCCAATCACCGTGGTGTCATCTGCGAACTTTATGATGGAACTGGATCCATACATAGGCCTGCAGTCATGGGTGTAGAGGGAGTAGAGGAATGGGCTGAGCACACAGCCCTGTGGTACACCAGTGTTGAGTGTGATGACGGAAGAACGGTTGGGGCCTGACCTAACATGCTGGGGTCTGTTGGTCAGAAAATCCATGATCCAGTTGCAGGTGGAGGTACTGATTCCCAGGTCCCCAAGTTTGGTGAGCAACTTGGAGGGGATAACTGTGTTGAATGCTGAGCTGAAGTCAATAAACAGCATTCTTGCGTAGGTGTTCTTGTCATCCAGGTGTGAGAGTACATAGTGCAGCGCTGTAGAAACCGCATCCTCTGTACTCCTGTTGCTCCGGTAGGCGAACTGATGAGGGTCCAGTGTAGGGGGCAGGCCTTTTTTGAGCTGTGCCAAGACCAATCGCTCAAAGCACTTCATGACTATGGGCGTCAGTGCCACAGGGCGATAGTCATTTAGGCACGATGGTGTTGAATGTTTCGGCACTGGTACTATTGAAGTGGTCTTGAAGCACGCTGGTACCACGGCCTGGGCCAGGGACAGATTGAAGATGTCTGTGAAGACCCCTGCCAGCTGCTCAGCGCATGCCCTCAGCACACGCCCAGGAATGCCATCAGGGCCAGCAGCCTTACGTACGTTGACATGACTCAGTGCATTACGGACGTCGGTGTGGGTGAGTGTGAGGTGGTGGAGGTCATCAGAGGGTGGGAAATTGATGTTCTTTTCATTGCTGTCCTTGTCAAAACGAGCATAGAAGTTATTTAGCTCATTGAGAAAGGGCACAGTCATGGCTATAGGTATGGAGTTGCTGGGCTTATAATCAGAGATAGCTTGAATGCCCTGCCACATACGTCGGGGGTCAGAGTCCCCAAAATGTTCCTCCACCTTCAGCTTGTAGCTGTGCTTGGCCTTCTTGATGCCCCTCTTCAGATCTGCCCTGGATGAACTGTAGGCCTGTGCATCACCAGATCTAAAGGCATTGTTACGTGCTTTTAGCAGAAGTCGCACTTCTCTGTTCATCCACGGCTTCTGATTTGGGTACGTGGTGATCTGTCTTTCCGTGGTGACACTGTCAATAGTGGTGTTGATATGGTCCAGGACTGAGTGGGTGTAAGAGTTATATTATATCACTGAATCTGAGTTCACATTGAAATACTGTGTGACTGTATATTTTTTCATATATTTCTGCAAAGTGTGGTTAGTCTGAGTAAATAACTGCATATATTCCTGTATATATTTGCATCCTTTTATAGAAACGTGGACAGACTGTAATTTACTGTACATACTCTGTTGTCATTGAATCCTTATTTAAATCCTCCACCTGAACAATGAGAGCAAGTTTTTAGCCAAAGTCAAATTCCTTGTATGTGTTGTGCATACTTGGCCAATAAAGCTGATTCTGATTCTGGTGTGGTGTTTGAACATGGTGACATGCATGCAAGTGATGTCACCACGTGGCGAACTGGCAGTGGCGCAATACGGCGCCACCATTCTGTATATAGTTCAGTGGTGTGCTCAATAAAGCAGAGTTCAGCCCCTCATTACAGACATAATAATGGCGATGAGGGTAAAAGAAACCTTTTTTCAACCTTTGGAACCGTTCTTCGCTCTACCAGGTGAGCCACCAATTCCCTGGTCCTGCTGGCATAAGTCATTCCAGACTTTTATTGACGCTGTTGGCTTAAACAATGCTAGCGAGGAAAGGATAAGGGATGTGCTAGTCCACAGTCTCGGTAGCGAGGAGCAGCGTGTGTTCCATTCTCTTGGCCCTGTGGACACATATGAAGACTGTGTTGCTGTGATGGACGACATTTCGCTGACGCACATAGTGTCATGGTGCGGAGGATTGTTTTTATCCAACGCCGCTTCACTCAGTTTGCGCCAAAAGTTGGCCAGTCAAGTGGTGCACAGTGGAGCTGGACGGTGTCGGCGTGCTGCTGCTGCTGGATATGGCAGCCTCGAGGTCTCTTCTGAGCAAGCCTAGAGTCAGGAAACTGTTCCCTCGGAAGACCATCACAGCTAATGCGGAGGACTTATTCGGCTACAGGTATGTCAGGATCGGCATGGTAGGGACGGTCGCCTTTTCTGTATGCTGCGGCTCTAAAACCATTCTGTCGTTCACCTTTCAAGTGACGTGCCTGCTGGGCATCGATCTGATCAGTGAGCTGGGTTTCTCCATCACCGACCCAATGGGCTCTACCGTTTTGACGGTCTCCTTGTCCTGGCGGTACCATTGGCCAGCATTCTTCACGGGACTAGGCTGCCTCACCTCTTTCAACTACCGACTGCTCATTGATCCAATGGTGTCCCTGAAAATTCAGCCAACTACCCCTTGCATTGCAGGAAGACATCACGGCGGAACTGCATAAGCTTTTAGACACCGGTATCATTGAGCGGGCCAATGCATCTCCCTGGATCTCCAACTTAGTGGTGGCAAAGAAGAAGTCAGGTGGCCTACGACCATGCATTAACCTCAAAATGGTGAACAAGGTGGTGATTCCCTATAAATATCCCCTGCCCATGATGGAGGAACTGACGGTGGTGTTCCATGGCTCAAAAGTTTTTTTCCAAACTGGGCCTCCGCCAAGGCTACCTGCAGGTTCCCCTTCACCCAGACAGCTGCAACCTAACGACCTTTGTCACCCACATGGGAGTGTTCCGGTACGCCCACATGCCTTTCAGCCTCAGTTCCGCCCCGAGCTGTTTTTTTAGAAAATCATGGTTACATTGTTCGCCGGTCTCCCAGGGGTGGTGGTGTACCTGAATGACATTGTGGTGCACGGCACGACATCGGCCTCCCACGATGCCCGCCTCACTAATGTAATGGTGGTACTGACAAAACATGGCCTCACACTCAATGGGGAACAGTGAACCTTCGAAGCATCAGTTATCGAATTCTTGGGGTTCCACCTGTCTGCCGAGGGCCTGAGCCCCCTTCATTCAAACATTGAGGCGGTACAGCACTTACCCAAACCATCATGCCCACACAGCTATCATCATTTCTGGGCATGGCGAACTTCTATGGGTGCTTTATCCCCTGCTACTCAGAGACGATAGAACCACTACGCGCTCTCTTGAAGCAGGATGCACCCTAGGAGTGGACACCGGCGTGCTCCGCTGCCATCCGCCGACTGAAAACACAGCTCACTTCCCCACCGGTGCCCCATTTCTACCCACAGAGCCCCACGTTTGTGACCTGTGATGCGTCCAACATGGCAGTGGGAGCCATGCTATCTCAGCTCCAAGGGGGGACCAAGCACCCAGTGGCATTCACTTCGAGGTCACTTACTTCAGCCGAGCAGAAGTACTCAGTGGAAGAGAGGGAGGTGCTAGCGTGCATCTGGGTGTGCGAGTGTTGGCACATGTATTTGTATGGGCGACACTTCACACTCAGGACAGATCATAGGGCCCTCATGGCGCTGCTGGAAACATTGGGGTTGGGCACAAACCTTTGCGCAGCTACAGGTGGACGGAAAGGCTACAAGCATATAACTTCACCACCCAGTTCACGCCGGGCAGAGAAAATGTAGTGGTGGAACTATTATCCCAGGCCACACCTAACCCCACATTGAGTGTTGACCAGGACCCCTTAGAGCCTGAACTGGTCCACATGCTGCATGGTCCACTTCAGACCAGCATCTCCCTGCAAGGACTCCAGGCCACGTCTGAGCAGGATTCAGTACTAACCCGGATCCGCACCTTCATTCACGAGAGCTGGCCATCCAACGTACCGGAAAAACTAGCACCCTTTCACAGAGTCAGAGACGATCTAGCTGGAACGACAGCTGTGTGGCAAGGGGGCTCTGCATGGTGATCCCGGAGGTGCTAAAGGGTTGCATCCTGACCATGGTACACGAGGGCCACCTGGGAGTCATCAGAGTCAAACAGTGTTGTAGGGTCTCTGTCTGGTGGCCAAGCATCAACAAAGATGTGGAGATCATGGTGAAAGAATGTATGCCTTGCCTAGCCAGCAGAAAAACTGGCGTCTCACCACCCCCGACCCTGCAGCCATTGCCATGGCTGTCAGCCCCATGGAAGCACGTCCAACTGGACATGCGGCGAATTGCATAGCGCCCCCCGCACCAATGCGTTCAACTAGTGGCTTATGATCTCCACTCAAAATGGCCCAAGGTGTTGCCCACCGGCTCAGTCACCACCAACGTAGTCACTGATTTCCTCACCTCCCTTCTTGCCCACTGGGGTGTGCCAGACGCAATCACAACAGACAATGGACTGCAGTTCACCTCAGCGGACTTCATGGCCTTCGTGGGGGGAAGAGGCATTAAGCACATAAGGACTGCCTTCTACCACCCTCAGGCGAATTGGGGTGGGGGGTGGAGAGATTCAACCAGACCCTCAAGAACGGTCTCAGGGCACACCTAGTGGATGGGCTCCCGTTTTTGGCTGCACTACAGAGCACCCCGCTACATTAGAGAACGACGCCTCACGCCACGACAGGCAGCTCCCTGGCCCTACTAATGCTAGGATGTGAGATGTACCTCCCCCTGGACCGACTAGGCCCTCCATCGGACACTATCCCAACAGAAGGGCCCTCACTTAGGGGAAGGGTGGTCGAACAAGAGCAGTGTATGAAGCAAAGGTTTGACAAGAAATGCCAGGTGAAGCGACCCGGGCTTGCGGTACTGGACTGGGTCTGGATCCAGCACCCCAACTGCATTCACAAGTTGCAGTCATTTTGGACAATGCCAATGCAGATCACAGCTCAGCTGGGGCCAGCCATCTTTTGTCTCACTGATGGATCATGGTGGCACGCCAGTCGCCTCAGAAAGGTGACACCGACTTTGACTCCGGATCAGGAGATGGCTGTGGACATGGCGGGATTGGGCTGGGACTTCAGCAACACAAGACCCACAATTCTCGAAGAGTGTCCGCCGAAGCCTGCAGCGGCAGCACAGCCCAAGTGCCATTTGGCCCAGGTTCAGCAGAGGCCTCGCCGCCTAAAGGACTTTGTGACTAACTTTTGAAATTTGGACTTTTATGTTGTTAGTTAGGACGTGACCAACCAAAGTGGCAGAATAATCCACTTAGTCACGCAGGCATATCGGTGGTCTATCCGGGTGCCCAGTTTGCAGTTTTAAGTTTTTTTGGGGGGGGGGGGGCGGGGTTTGGGGGGGGCTAAATGTGGTGTTTGGATGTGGTGACATGCATGCAAGTGACGTTGTCACGTGGCGAGACCTGGCCATGGCGCAATACGGCGCCACCCTTCTGTATATAGTTTAGTGATATGTTCAATAAAGCAGAGTTCAGCTCATGTCTGTTGTCAGCCCCTCATTACAGACGTAACAAGCGGGACTCGGAGTTGCTGTTGCCTAGCTGTGTATATCTACATCCAAGCAAAGAACAGTGGAACTGGCCCGCTCCACTGCAGTGATGTGGTCAACAATCCCACAACCACACACATGACAGTAGTTTTCAATGTTGCAGCGTAACTTTATTGACAAACAGGGTGGCAAGATCTTGATCAGTATCGAGACATTTCCACACCTCTAATGCATATAAGTCAAATAAATAAATTCTGTAAGCAGTATTAATTAAGACGAATCCATTATTTGAATAATTCTAGGATATTTATACAGTGTAGAGATAATGGCAGTTATTTAATAGTGAACATGACCCATGCAAAATCTGACAGACTTTTTAGAGTTTTAAGTATACAAACTGTTGAATATTTTTGAACAGGGGTGGGTGATATGGCCCAAAAGAAAGGAAGGGCAGACGGCCTGAAACATTACACTAATAAATAACTAATTAATGGGAGCTTTTTGGTGTGTGGATCTTCTTTGATCTTTCAAATATGCCTTTTTGGGGATCCAGCACCCGACTAGGTCGATCATGTGATGTGTGTATCACCTCTGTTATTTTTACTAAAAATAAAATACCCAATTTTTTCATGCCCCATTAGAGTTTTGATTTTGATTAAGACTTTTCAAAACTATGAAATACAAGAAATTATTTCAAATACTTTCATTTCAGGCAAACATGGAAAAACGTAATTCCTTGTTGACAATAAAGTGCAAACCAAAGTATACAAAACCTGGCTCAAACCAAACAATTTACTTTTATAAAATCATCCATCCATCCATCCATCTTCTTCCGCTTAATCCTTTTTGGGTCACAGGGGGGGCTGGAGCCTATCCAATCAGCTTAAAAAAATTAAAGAGTTCCTCTATCATCCTAAAGCTAAATAAAGAAAATACAAACTTATCTTGTTGCTTTTTGTAAAATAAAAGTACCTCACTAATGCCAGTCACCATGTTTCACTACATACAGTACTCACAAAAAGTTAGGGATATTTGGCTTTCGGGTGAAATTTATGGAAAATGTAAAACGTTCATGCTACAGTGAAATTATATCATATATCATTTAATTTTTTTTTTGTTTTAAAAAAATGTGACAGACCAAAAGACTTTATATCAGTAGGGCATTTAAGTAGAAGCATGCAATAGTGATTTCCTCACCTCAAACAATTTAGTGAAGCAAAAGCCACCAACAGTGGTGTGTATACCACAACAAAAAATGTCAGTGTCTCAATAACTAGTCATGTGCCCTTGAGCATCAATTATAGCTTGATAACGACGTCTCATGCTGTTCAGAAGTCGACTTATTGTCTGCTGAGGCATGGCATTCCACTCTTCTTGAAGGGTGGGCCTTAGGTCATTGAGGTTGTGGGGTGCAGGGTTACGAGCCTCTACATGGCGACTCAGCTGATCCCATAGGTTTTCTATAGGATTCAGGTATGGAGAAAGTCCAGGCCACTCCATTTGAGGTACCCAGCCTCCAGCAGCCATTCCCCAATGATGCAGCCTCGATGAGCTGGAGCACTGTTGTCCATGAAGATGAAATTAAGCCTGTGTTGTTCATGCAGGGTCACATTGACTGGATTAATGATATTATTCAGATAGTTTCGGCTTGTTACTGTACCATTCACAAGGTATAAGGCAGTTCTGTATTGACTAGACACACCTGCCCAGACTGTAACACCACCACCACCAAAAGCTTGTCTGGTGACAACAGTGGCTGATGCATAGTGCTCTCCTTGACATCTCCAACCTCATTGGCGGCCATCATTTCTGCTCAGTGTGAATCGACTTTCATCAGAGAACAGCACTGAGGCTCACTGGTCCCTTGTCCAGCGTAAATGCTCCCTGGCCCATACAAGACAATGATGCCTGTGCCTCATGGCATGGTCAGGTACCCTTGCAGGTCATCTAGCACACAGACCATTCTGATATAAACAGTTTCGAATGGTCTGACGTGACACTTGGGTGCCTCTCACTTCCCTTAAATGTGCCTAGAGTTGAGTGGCATTCATCATCCGGTTCTGCAGGGCACTATTCACAATGAAGCGGTCATCAGCGTGGGATGTGGCCAAAGGACACCCACTTCTGTGCCTTTGTGTGACTTTTCCAGTCTCTCTGTATCTCTATTGCAACCTGCTGATGACACTCTAAGCTCATTGGCCACTTCCCTCTGAGAACATCCTGTTTGAAGTCTCACAATGGTGAGGTACTGTTGATCATTTGTGAGGTGTCGTCTTGATCTCATGATGTCAAAATGTGAACAGCATGATGAAGAGGACTGTTTAAATACCAATTCTAATTGAACCAGAAAATTTATTGGTCGATTCATGGATCAAACACCTGTTGTGAATTTTGCTGTTAAGCACCTTGTTAGAGAACAGCAGGTTAAGCAAAAAGTACTGAAACACTGAACAGTTGGAAATGTGCATTCAAAAGGTTAGAGAAGGTCAAATTAAGTTCACATGTAAAGGTTATAGTGCATTTTAGGTGCATCCTGAAATTTCATCTGAAAGCCAAATATCCCTAACTTTTTGTGAGTAGTGTATGTGTTTGTGTTGGAGAGAGATGGGGTGTTGGATGGGGTTAGAGCTGAAGACAACTGTATTTAAGCTAGTGAAAGGGAAAAATCAATTTTCACAATTTAATTTTTTTTTTTTTACATTTTCTAAACAAATCAATTCAATAATTGTACTGTATTTCAAGAAAAGATAACCAACACTTGGATATCCAAGGCAGTCTTTCTCCTGTGAATAAAATAGTAAAACTCAGATACAGTTTTCAAACAGCAGCACTACAGAACACCAGGAGTTATCATCCATTTACAAAATGAATGAGCGTCTGGTTGCCTGTAGTAAAAGTATACTGGTTCTGTTGCATGTTACGTCTCACCCTCTCTTTGTCTGTTTTACGTCCGCTAATTAAATAACAAACTAAACCTGAAGATATCCAAACTATGCTCAAGCATAGCTGGAGCCTTCATCCTAAATGTCACACAAGAAGCCTTTGTTTATAGCTACCTACCATAACTGAATAATATAGACTCTTCATCATCTGCACACAGAGGAGTCAGTGCATACAGTCTAATAGCAAAAATATAGTTGTATAAAGAAAACCTGTATAAATGTGTTATTATAGAACTTAATGCTTAGAGATGTGTTTGATGAGGGCTTCTGCAAAGTCAACAAATTAAAAAAAAACATTTCCTTTTCTCTTGTCATTGTGACACAGAGGAAAGAGAAAACCCAAAGCTCCAAAATGTATGGTTCCTAAAGTACAAATAAAGATTTGGAGAAAAACAGAAATGCAAATACCCTTCTTAGCATCTTGGCCAAGGTGTACCCAGTGTTGTCACAGAAATTTTATTTTTTGTTTCGTTCTTCCCCTGTATAATTACACACAGAGATCTGACTGAGTTACCTGGGCCAGAAAGGTCAGCTCATCCTGACAACTTATTAGAGGCTCATAAGTGTGGCTTAAAGGAGAACTAGACAGTATTTTCATGAAAACAAATATTTTGTGCAGCTCAGTGGAGCAGTGGTTTGCACTGTTGCAAGAAGGATGTGGGTTTGAACCTACTCCAGGCCAGCTGTGACCTTTCTGTCGTAACGCTTTGATTTCCTCCCACAGTTCAAAAACATGCATATTAGGTTAACTGGCATCAACTGGGGTAAACTGTCTTTAGGTATGAAAGTGAGAGTGAATGGTTGTCTGTTTCTCTGCGATGGACTGGCGATCTGGCCAGGGTATACCCTGTCTCTCACCCAAAGATGCTGGGATAGGCTCAAGCCCCGCCACCAGCCAGGTAGCATAATATTAGCTTGTTAACAGCTGGGATGGTGGCCCAAGACCCTGCAGTTTTTTTTTCTTGCACCCTGTCTTTTCAGCAGGTGTTTTCACTGATCAGCAATCAGTGGAAGAAATTCAGTGAAATCACCTGTTGAAGACACTGGTTGGAGGTAAAACCTGCAGGGTCTTGGGTGACCATGGGGCATGAGTGGCCACTGATTTAAAGAGCTGAAAACAGAGATGGAGGGTGAGGATTCTGAGAAGGATACTGAAGTTAAACCAGACCAACTTGTGCCAAAAATGACCTGTGTCTGCAGTTTTAATTTTTTTTTTGTTTTAAAAAAATGTGACAGACAAAAAGACTATTGCACAGTTTGTTAAGCCATTGTGGTTGCTGCTGGTGTCAACATTGCATAACAAATGCATCACCTTGTTTTCATTGAGTTGCTGTTTGCAAAATTAAAGTTCAACTGTTTCACTCATACTGATTCCTTCATATAGTGTGTCAGTTTGTGAAGCAAATCAAAGCCATCATATACTCTAGAATAGATGGCTAAGTATTTGTATATACCTATCATAAACCTACAAAAAAAGGTTGATATATCATGAAAGTGCCAAAATCTCAACAAATAATGTGATATAAATTTTTGGTCATACCGCCCAGCAGTACACCTGGATGAACTTGCACATTTACGACTAGAATGCACTCAACTGAGATGCAGACCTGAGATGCAGAGATGCCTTTTGCTTGGCAATCCCTCAATCGAGGATGATGGTCTTCATGGTCTCATGTAGTCTTCCGTAGCTGCAAATAGAGTCAACAATGAGTTTGCAGGTGACTGTTAAGTCTAATTCTAGCTTGGAAAGTTCGGTCACAGTGAGGGCATGTTGTTCCTTGGGGAAATGCCGGTCAAAGTTGCTGCCGTTCTTTCTATAGTCATCTTTTTTTCTCCAGTTCTGCGGACTGTTTGGTTTCAAACGTCACTGTCCCTTCTCTGATGGTGGCTCTCAAGAGAGGTTTGTTTCTCGCTGTCTCCTCACAGTTTGTGAAAATGATATCGCATTTCTTGAGGATGGCTTTCAGGATGTCTTTGAAGCATTTCTTCTGGCCTCCTCTTGTATGCTTGCCCTTTTTGAGTTGGGAATATAAGATCTGTTTGTGTCATGATTACCAATTAGGAACAGTTCACATGCACGATGCAATGACAGAAGGACAACCAAACACACAAGCACACGTTTGAGAAGTTTATTGAATATCAAAATACAGCACAGCTTAGGGAAAACGTCACTCGCCAGAGGAATGAGCCTGTGGAGAGAGAACGAGAGCTGTGAGTGGAGGAATGGAGATAGGGAAAATGGACGAGCCAAATTGCCACTTACGTAGGATATAATGGAGAACCGGCAGGACCCCGAACTGGGGTAGAGACGAACCAGCAGGGTGAAGGTGGTGGAGTCAATGGTGCCTGACTGGGTGGATGATGATTGCAGCGGAGTAGAGGTGATGGGGCAGTGAGCGCATGCAGTCCCCGAAGACACAACCGCACGATGGCAGCAACCTGGAGAAAAGAAGAAAAACAGTGAGTATGAAAACTACACCTAGGAGTGAGCACTAGCATACAAAGTACTCTGCTTTAGGTAGTAAACCCAGACGAGTCAGTGTCAGCACACTGAAGAGAAGCTTCTTATAAATGCTGGCTGATGAAAGGCGGCAGGTGCATCTCCTCACCCAGGTGTGTTGATGAACTGAGGAGGAAAACAACAGGAAGTCGGGGACGAGTGCTCACAG
This sequence comes from Pholidichthys leucotaenia, assembly GCA_020510985.1. Lineage (NCBI taxonomy): Eukaryota > Metazoa > Chordata > Actinopteri > Cichliformes > Pholidichthyidae > Pholidichthys > Pholidichthys leucotaenia. Next base: position 375,444,652 of record CM035840.1, on the reverse strand, counting down.
CCATGGCAGTCCCCCCCCCCCCCCCAGGAACGCCTCCTTGCGGTCCCTTGGGCTTGTCGGGATGGGCTTGATGGTAGGCCCGGAACATGGCCTTATCCAAGACGTGTGATCTGGGGATCTAGGAATGCTCCTCCGGGCTGTAGCCCTTCCAATGGACCAAGTATTGGAGACCCTGGCCCGACGGCGAACATCCACAATGCGCTGCATGGTGTAAGCAGCCTGGCCATCGATCCTCCAGGGAGGAGGAGGAGGCTTCGGGGAGGAGAGAGGGGGCTGACTGAGAGGGGCTTGATGTGGGAGACGTGGAAGGTTGGGTTCACCCGTAGGGTTCGTGGAAGCTGCAACCAGACCGTGACGTCGTTGACCACTCCAGAGGTGGTATAGGGTCTCAGGAAGTGGGGAGAGAGTTTCTTTGAATCCGTCTTCAGCAGAATCTGGTCCGCTGCCAGCCACACCTGCTGCCTGACAGTGTACTTCGGTGCAGGGACCCACTTCCTGTCCGCCATCTGGTGGTTGCGCTCAGAGGAACAGGTGAGGGCAGCTTGGGTAGACCTCCAAATGTGTCGGCAGCGTCAAGCATGGGCCCCTACGGACGGCACCACAACCTCCCTGTCGGCCATAGGAAGTAGAGGCGGGGTGTACCCCAACGAGGCTTCAAAGGGGGTAAGCCCCGTAGCTGCAGAGACGGCAGAATTCATAGAATACTCCACCCAGGTCAGATGGGAACTCCACGAGGAGGTATTCTCGGCTGCTACGCACTGCAGGGTGGCCTCCAAGGACTGGTTGGCGGGCTCAGCCTGCCCGTTGGATTGAGGGATGATGACTGGAGGAGAGGTTGACGGTGGTCCCAAGCGTCTGGCAGAAAGCCTTCCACACCTGAGACGTGAATTGGGAACCCTGGTCAGACACGATGTCCAGAGGAATGCCATGGAGACGGATGACGTGGGTAGTAAGAAGGTCCGCAGTCTCCATGGCCGAGGGGAGTTTGGGAAGGGCGATGAAGCGAAAAGCTTTTGAGAAGCAGTCAACGATCATGAGGATGACCGACTTCCCGCGGGAGAGAGGAAGACACACTATAAAGTCTACAGCGATGTGGGACCAAGGATGACCAGGAATGGGTAGGGGATGAAGGAGTCCAGTGGGGGGGGGGGAGTCAGACTTGCCCCGAATACAGGTCTGACAGGCCCGCACATACTTCTGCACGGCCCGCCGCAGCATGGGCCACCAGAACACCCGCCGAATCAGGTTGGCAGTGCGGGTGATCCCAGGATGGCAGGCAAAGTGGCTGGTGTGGCCCCAGAGGATTACGTCACTGCAGAGACCTGGATGGACATACAGGCGGTTCCAGGGGCACCCCGCTGGTACGGGCTCCCGAGACTGGGCCTTGCAGACTCACCGCTCTTTATCCCAGGTAAGGGCTCCAAGGACGCATGAGGTGGGGAGAATAGGCTGAGGGTGGGATGGGGGCACTACCTGTTTGGAATCAAACTGGCACAACAGCGCATCCGGTTTGGTATTCCAAGAACCAGGCTGGTGCACCATAGTAAAGTTAAACCTTTGAAAAAATAGGGCCCAACAAGCCTGTCTGGAGTTAAGTCAGCAGGCCGACCGCAAGCACTCCAAGTTCTTGTGATCGGTCCACACTACGGGGTGAATATCCCCCTCTAGCCAATGTCTCCACTCCTCCAATGCCAACTTAATGGCGAGAAGCTCTCTGTCCCCTACATTGTAATTTCTCTCAACTGACGTGAGCCGCCAAGAAAAGAACGTGCACAGGTGGAGCTTCTGATGGGAGGGCGAGCGCTGTGAGAGGACAGCGCCTACCCCCAAATCAGAAGCATCCACCTCGAGGACGAACTGGAGCTGCATGTCGACCTGATCCAAGATAGGTGTTTCTGTGAACAGGCCCTTTAATTTAATAAAGGCCTGTTCAGCTGCCTCGGTCCAATGGAATGGGACCTTAACAGAAGTCAGCTGTGTAAGAGGCAGTGCAATCCCACTATAGCTCCGGATAACCTGCGATAAAAGTTTGCAAACCTGAGCAAGCGCTGAAGCTCCCTACGGGAGTGGGGAGTTGGCCAATTAAGCACTGCCTTTACCTTGGCCGGGTCGACAATCAGTCTCCCCTCAGCTACTATGAAGCCCAAGAAGGTGGTAGATGTAGTGGAGAACTCACACTTCTCGGCCTTGACGTAGAGCTGGTTCAAAAAAGAGCCACTGTAAAATGGCTCTTACATGGACCTCATGTTCCTCTGGCGAGCAGGAGAAAATTAGAATATCATCCAAATAGACAAATACGAACTGATTCAGCATATCGTGGAGGATGTCATTAAAGAGCCGCTGGAAGACAGCGGGGGCGTTAGTAAGCCCGAAGGGCATGACCAAATATTCAAACTGCCCTAGGTGTGTTTTAAACGCCGTCTTCCACTCATCCCCCTCGTGAATGCGGATAAGATGGTACGCGTTACGTAAGTCTAATTTGGTGAACACCCGTGAGCGCTGAAGGAGCTCAAACGTGGAGCTGATCAAGGGCAGAGGGTATTTGTCCTTAATGGTAACTGCGTTCAGCTCCCGGTAGTCGATACATGGGCGCAATGAGCCATCCTTCTTACCAACGAAGAAGAACCCGGCTCCGAGTGGAGCCGAAGATGGCTGAATCAGGCCGGCGTTCAGTGAGTCTTTTATGTATCTTTCCACCGCCTCCCTCTTTGGGCCAGAAATGTTATAGAGTCTGCTGGACAGCAGTCTCGTCCCTGGGATGAGGTCCACAGCACAGTCGTAAGAGCGATGAGGCGGAAGCGACAACACTCTCGACTTGCTGAAAACCTCTCCCAAATTGTGATAAACCTGGGGAATGAGACAGAGGTCCGGCAGCTTGGTCGGAGGGGAGGAGACAGGGAGAGACGGTGAGCACTCAGCAGAACGCAAACAGTGAGCTAAACAAAACGGGTTCCAGGAGGTTATGGAGTTTTGCCCCCAGTTTATCATGGGGTTGTGCCTCCAGAGCCATGGATAATCCAGAACCATCGGGGAAGATGAATTAGGGAGAATCAAGACGAAAGTTCCTCCTGATGGTTGCCGGAAAGAAGGATGGCCATAGGTGCCGTGCGGTCGCAGACTACTGCCACCTTGCGGCCGGATATGGTAGTGATCTTAAGGTTACTAGGCATTTTTTGCATTTGCATGGGAATTCCCATGTCCCACACAAGCCGGGACGAGATGAAATTCTCCTCTACCCCCGAATCCTCAAGCGACATAGTCCTCCTCTCGACCCCTGGCAATTGCACGGGGGCCAAAATAGAGAAATTGCTGGGGGGAGTAAGTATAGTCCCGCCCACCAGACCCCCCGCGTTTACTGACAGGCCGGATCTTTTGGCTGCAGGTGGCAGTCGTTCAGGCTGTGCTTCATGGAACCACAGTGCATGGACGCGCCCGCCTTCCTCCTCTACCAACACTCATCATCGGTCAACTGGAACTGACTGAGCTCCATCGGCTCGGGAGGGAGGCCAGTGCCACCCGTGCCAGTAGCCGCAGCGGGTACCCGCTCAACAGGCAGGCGAGAGGAGGACTGTCGCTCCTTTGAGCATTCACGGTAGCGGTTATCCAGTCCCACCGCTTGATCTATAAGACCATTCAAGGTGTCGGGAACAGCATGCACCGCTAGGTCGTCACGGAGGCGAGTGTTTAAGCCGAAGAAGAACATGCTGCGTAAGGCAACATTGTTCCACCCCGACTCCGCTGCTTCGACACAAAACTCTATTGAGTACTCAGGTGCCGACCGAGCACCCTGGTAGAGTGACAAAAGGCGGCTAATGATGTTCCCTTGACTCTCGGTATGGTCAAAAGCGTGAGAGACTGCAACCACAAATTGCTCAAACATGTATGCAGCTTCCTCCGGGCTGTCAAACACGGACCTGGCCCAAGTAAGGGCCTGATCTCGCAGTAATAAGGTCATAAACTGGATTTTCGCTGTGCCCGACGGGTACTCCCCCCCCAACCTGCCCAAAATACATCTGTATATGGAGAAGAAACTCCTTACACTTTCCCACCTCCCCTGCATATGGGGCAGGTGTAAGTACGGAGATAGTACGACGTACAGGAAGTTGAACAACGGGCGCAGGTTGAAGAGGAGGAGCCGGAGGAGCCAGATTAGCCAAATGTTGTATCTCACAGCAATTGGGCGACCATGCCCAATTGCTGTGAGATAGTCTGCAGCTGCTGAGTTAACACGGCTACTTGCTGCTCGGTCACTTCTAAGCGATCCAGAGCTGATTGCCCCGATGCTATTGCACCTGCTGTGCTGTAATCATAGCTGGCTTGTTCTGTCATGATTACCAATTAGGAACAGCTCATGTGCACGATGCAATGACAGAAGGACAACCAAACACACAAGCACACGTCTGAGAAGTTTACTGAATATCAAAATACAGCACAGCTTAGGGAAAACGTCACTTGCCAGAGGAATGAGCCTGTGGAGAGAGAACGAGAGCTGTGAGTGGAGGAATGGAGATAGGGAAAATGGGCGAGCCAAACTGCCACTTACGTAGGATATAATGGAGAACCGGCAGGACCCCGAACCGGGGTAGAGACGAACCAGCAGGGTGAAGGTGGTGGAGTCGATGGTGCCTGACCGGGTGGATGATGATTGCAGCGGAGTGGAGGTGATGGGGTAGTAAGCGCACGCAGTCCCTGGAGACACACCCACACGATGGCAGCAACCTGGAGAAAAAGGAGAAAAACAGGTGACTATGAAAACTACACCTAGGAGTTAGCACTAGCATACAAAGTACTCTGCTTTAGGCAGTATACCCAGACGAGCCAGCGTCAGCACACTGAAGAGAAGCTCCTTATAAACGCTGGCTGATGAAAGGCGGTAGGTGCGTCTCCTAACCCAGGTGTGTTGATGAGCTGAGGAGGAAAATAACAGGAAGGCGGGGGCGAGTGCTCACAGCCATGACAGTTTGGGAAGGTGATCATCAGGCATTTGGACTATGTGATTGCTCCATCTCAGTTGGTTCTTGATGGTGCAGGCTTCAATACTATTCACTTTTGCTTCCTGTATTACGCTGACGTTTGTTCTTCTATCTTCCCAGCTGATGTTGAGGAACTTCCGAAGACAGCGTTGGTGGGACTTTTCAAGTGTTTTCAGGTGGTGCTGTTAAGGAGTCCATGTCTCAGATGTGTAAAGAAGTGCTGAAATAACAACACGTCTGTACACCATGAGTTTTGTTTCCTTCCGGATGTCCCAATCTTGGAAGACTCTTGTGTGAAGCTTGCTGAAAGTTGTTCCAGCACTCTTCAGGTGGTTTTGGATTTTGTTGTCAAGATTGACATTTTCTGACAGGTACAGTAACTCCCAAGACAGCACAAATGGTTCACGTTTTCTAATGAAGTCCCGTTGAGTTGGATCAATGGCGGATTGTCTCCACGCCTTTTGCCTTTTGCAGCCCTATAGATTTAAAGCCTTGACCTTTGACCTTCTGACCCCAAACCCATAGTCAGAGGTCAGGGTGAACCTATGTACCAAGTTTGGTGACCCTAGCTTTACTTGTTGTTGAGATAAAGTTTATATAGCATTCTGACCTTGACCTTTGACCTTTTGACCCCAAACCCATAGTTCGAGGTGAGTATCCTAAGGTGAACCTGTGTACAAAGTTTGGTGAGCTTAGCTTTTTTGTTGTTGAGATAAAATTAATATGCAGGGATGGCAACAGGAAATTCTGATTTCAGCTGAAATCTAATTTGGTCGATTGACTTATGGTGGGGCCGGGGGGGCACAGCCCCCCTGAAGCTGGGAGGTTTTCAGTAAAACAGAAGTAATTTAGACTGAAAAAAAATGATAAAAAAAAAAATACTAGACTTAGATAAATCATTAAATTTAATGAAAAGTTAACTTACTTTTTCTTCAATGTTGTCTCACTGTCTTTAGTCCAACATATTTAACAGTTCTATAAGAGTTTATTACACTATTTACACTGGTCACCAAGTCACTTTTAATGTGAAACTTTCTTCCTTTTGGCAGCCAGCTGTGTCAGTCTCTGAACTTTGAACTTCATCTCCTTTTCTGGTTTCTTCAGAAATTGTCCGAGTGTTTCTGTTACCTTGTCGAACTTTGAGCCAATTTTCACCTTTACTGTCACTTTTCTAACTAATTAACTAACTAACCTGCACTTATATAGCGCTTTTCTAGTCACAAAGACCACTCAAAGTGCTTTCATTAATACTAACCCTCTATTCTAAGGGCCTATAGGAAACAGATATCTAGGGACAATTTAGAACAGCCAATTAATCTAACATGCATGTCTTTGGCATGTGGGAGGAAACCGGAGAAATCCCGGAGTAAACCCACGCAACATGGGGAGAACATGCAAACTCCACACAGATCACTGTTGGTCGGGGGCTTTCTCTCAAGCCAGTTCCATCAGAAATTATTTTTGACACTTTTGTCTATTTCTCAACTAAACTCCTGATCCTTCGATAAAAATCTCATAATTCCGCTGAAAACAATACCGAAAGCTCAGAATTCCAACACGAACCAGCGATATGGTTTGGGGTTGGGGAAATTATCTGAAAATTCAGCAGGGGGTCTGGGGCAAGGGGGGCAAAGCCCCCCGAAGCTCCTGGGTTTTTATGATTTTTAAGTACCAGAACTGTGCTTAAATGACATAAAACAAACAGCTGAATGCCACTTCTTACTGTATAATATTGACTTATGTTCCAAGAAGATAGCATTCCTAAAATATTCCAACAAGCATTATCCATCACATGCTTTAACACTTGATCAAATCAAAATCAGTTAATTTTATCTATTCCATAATAGAAATAAAATTCCAACATACCATTACTTTTTATAATTTCAGCATTCATTTCAGACCACCAGTTTCAATCTGCATTGAGACTTGAGCAGTTCATTTTGCACAATCACTGATGTAGCCAAGTCTTAGAAATATTCAAAAGTTATGAGTCAATGTCCACTGTGCACTGTCAATTTCAAACTGTTTGGAATCATAAAGGGGGATGGTTAACTTTTATTACCGTTTCCTCCCCCGCGCAGCCGTTGTACGCCGCCAGTAACAGAGAGTTAATGGCTCTCCACCTGGCCATATGCCTGGCCTGCAGAAAATCACATCCCTGAGAACACGCCACCATGAATCTTTGAAAAAGCATACAACGAGCCATTTGATTGGTCCAATCGTTTGCAACTATCCAGTCGCAGGGCTGTCAAGCTACTGCAATACAGCAGTAGCTTGAACACAACACATCCAGGTTATCGTGGGAGACGACTTCCGGGGAAGCGCCGAGCGCTTATGTAATCGTGTTGATTTTCGCTAAAATCGGTAACAATAAGGTACCTTACCCCCCCTAAAATTTTCCCAACGGATTTAGACGATTCACAGAAATGATCAATTTGAAAATAAATCGGTGGAAATCCACGGATCGGCGGAAAATTGCCATCCCTGAATGTGGCATTTTGACCTTGACCTTTGACCATGTGATCCCAAAACCATAGTCACAGTTCAGGGTCAGACGGTGAACCTGTGTACAAAATTTGGTGACCCTAGTTTTACTCATTCTCTAGTAAGAGGGCATATGGAATGCAAACCTTGATCTTTGACCTTTTGACCCCAAACCCATAGTTAGAGGTCAGGGTCTTGCGGTGAACCTGTGTACCAAGTTTGGTGACCCTAGCTTTCTTTGTTGTTGAGATAAAGTTTATATAGCATTCTGACCTTGACCTTTGACCCTAAACGTATATCCATGGGTGCTAGTCCCAAGGTTAACGTATGTATCAAGTTTGGTGGCCGTAACCTCATTCGCTGTTGACTCAGAGCACAGATAAAGATGGAGAGAAGGCCACACACAGCACCGACCACTTAATCTACGCCACCTCATCAGTGTGGGTAATGAGGAACAAAACAACCAAGCTGGGACTGAGAAACAGCTGATTATGCCCACATCTTTTAAAGCTTTAGGCTTGATCTATTTATACCATTAATGGGGCTGTATGATGAGCAGTGTTGGGCAAGTTACTAAAAAATAGTAACTAGTTACAGTTACTAGATACTTCTTTTCAAAAGTAACTGAGTTAATTTTGAGTTACTGTATGATTAAAGTAACTAGTTACTTGGAAAAGTAACTTTCACCTAACTTTTTAATGTATACTTAAATCATCTTGCACACACAGCAAGATCAAGGGCACCTTGTTCTCATCAGAAAAAGGAAGAAAAAGAAAACTGATGAGAAAAAAGTCTCATCTTACAGAGAAAAAATGTCTCTCCTCCTCCTCGATGTTTGACCAACAGTAGCCCAATTTCCACAGACACCCTGTCGGTTAACAGCTCTGGTGGCAGTCGTTGTTAACCTGGGCCTCGACCGTTCCGGTACGAAAGTCTCAATCATCATGATCCGCATGTTTGATTTGGCAAAGGTTTTATGTTGGATGCCCTTCCTAACATAACCCTCCCCATTTACTGGGGCTTGTGACCGGCACTAGGAGTACACTGGCTTGTGCACCCCCTGTGGCTGGGTTATTACAGTCGATTATATATCTTTCATTATTCTGGGTTATTTTATATTATATTTTGGCTGGAATAGCTCAGTAGATCAGGCCACTAGCAGAGTTACTCAATTCACTTCAGTTAAAATCAAATCAACTTTATTTATTCCTCTAGTGACAACTTGTTAAAGCAGCATATTACAGAAAACAGCTAAACAAGTGTGTAGAATCACAGAAAGAAGCATAAAAATCTCCTTAATGATATTGTCATGTTCGGGGTCATCACCCCGAGCATGACTTGTGGCTGTTGGGTTTAATTATTGCTTATTAATTCCAGCTGGTGGATTGAGCCTTGCTCTCCGCCAGTCCCACAGCCACGCCCCCTCTCACCAGGCACTCACCAGCTTTCTGGCCCATCACATACACACTCACACACACACACACACACACACACACACACACACACACACACACACACACACACACACACACACATAGTTCAATCAGTCACGCTCCTGCCTCCTCACAGCTGCATCCACTTGTGCCCATTTAGGCTTGGGTATTTATAGAGTTTTCAATTCAATTCAATTCAATTCAACTTTATTTATATAGCGCCATTTCACAACAACAGTCATCTCATAGCACTATCAACTGTAGGGGGGAACCCCCACAGTTGCAGAAAGACCCCAGCAATCAGGCGATCCCCTGTGAGCAAGCACTTGGCGACGGTGGAGAGGAAAAACTCCCTTTTAACAGGAAGAAACCTCCAGCAGAACCAGGCTCAGGGAGGGGCAGTCATCTGCTGCGACTGGCTGGGGGGTGAGGGGAAAGAGAAAAAGAAAAGAACAGACATGTAGAGAGCAAACAGCACAATGGGGACTCAATCTATGGGAGAGAACAAACAAATGTTAATGACCAGCAAAAAAAAATATTTCATAGAGAGTGAGGAAAGGAGTGAGGCCCAGTGCATTACTGGAGGTCCCCCGGCTGACTAAACCTATTAGCAGCATTAGCAGCTTTTGTGATCAGTTGTTGCGGCAGCTTAGTTGAATGTCAACACTGGAATTCCTGGCTCGTGACAGTTGGCCTCGTCCCTGGACTGAACTGTGTTGTTCCTCTGAACCTTTCCGCTCCAACATATTGTAAGTCGCTTCTCATTCATGTCTTTCCTCTCCGCTCCTCCCCTGCCTGGAATGCGTTGGGCATTTCACCCCCGCCAACGAAGCTGTAGCTGGTTGTCTCGCCTATGCCACTGTGACTGTTATTTGGACATGTTTGTGTGTTCACTCCTTTGTCAATAAAACACGTTACAAACTGTGCTTTGGGCTCACTGCCAATTTCATATGTTCGCTGTGCAGTTTGTGCAGTGAACATGACAGTAAGCTGCCGCCAATAGAGCCCAAGCAGTTTGTAGTGTGCCTTTTTTCATTTTCGTGTGTTTTTCCCTACCTGCACCGGAGTTATGACGGACTACTGGAGCCACGAACAGCGGCTCGGACTGGCCCAGCTGGAAGACGTCTTCGCCGGGATTCAGGGGCGCTGCTCTCTAGAGTCTGTCCACGCAGCACGGGACGTCGCGGCGAAGATATTAGAGGGATGTCCGGACCTTTTATTCTTTCCCGAGTCTGTGGACATTCTCCATTTCATTCTCGCACTGCGAGAAGAAGAGCCTGTGAGGGAGACACCAGCGTTGAAGCGGCTCCCAAAACGGAAGAAGCGCTCACGCCGGACAAAGCCTTCCTCCTTCCTCAGCTCTTCCGCTCCAGCCCCGTCCTCGTCTCCGGAGCCCATACTCGCGCAACTCCGGGGAGATCCGGAGGAATGTTGCCAATCCATCCTGGGAGATATTGACCGCCTAATGACGGAGGAACAGGGACTTCAATTGGAGGACAGCCCTGCTTCATCCGAGGCTGGATGGGAGAAGCGCAGACTGGCGATGCTGACGGATATTGATCGCCGTTTGGAGGAGGAGGACTTGGCGGTTACCCCTCCTTCTCCAGCGCCATCCAGGGAGGCTTCTTCACAACATATGGAGGAGCCCAGCTCCATGACAGCCATCTCGAGGTGCGCTGCCTTGCCAGCTGCAGCAGCAGATGACACCCACCAGGAGAACAGGCAAGTAATCTCTTCATGTGTATTTAAAATTATTGAAAATTCTTGCCTGATCCCTAGTAGAGGATCTCTGGGTACGCAGTCCCCGGAGAGCTCTCCACCTGCTGCAGCTGTGAACTGCTCACCAACCCTCTCCATCTCTCTTCCTCTCGCCGCTGAGCATCCATCGGCCCGGAGCTCAGTCACCGGACGGAGGGGGAGCCCGTGGCCCCGCAGAGCTCCCATGGACAGAGAGAGGGCACTGTGACTGACCTGAAGCCTGTGCCGATGACAGAGCGTCCCCTGGCCTCAGTCTCCTGGGGTCCAGTGCGATGTGAGACTCCACCTCCAGAATCCACGCCGGAAGAGTCACCTGCGTCGGAACCGTTACTGGAGGAGGCCAAGACTGCAACCACCACCACGCCTGCTGCGGAGGCCGCCGCAGCAGAATCTGCACCCCCTGGAGGCCGAACCTGGGAGGACATCGTCCGGATCGCCAAAGTCCTGGACGGCGGTGGAGCTTGAGCTAAGGCAAGTGCTCTCTTTTGTCTTTCTTCTGTCCTTCTTAGAGCATTTTTGCCTAGCTCCAGGTGAGGAGGGCCAGCTGCAGCCACATGCTGCACCTGAGCTCGCCTTGCCGGGCTCTGCCGCTGCCGGCAACCCTGACCCCTCCTCCTCTGTGTCTGAGTCCTTTCCTAGGGTTGTCGGAGAGGGGTCCACATCGCCAGACGAGACGGGGAACCCAGGCTCGCCCCAGGAGATTATCGTCGCCGCTGCCAGCCCCGCTGTGGTCCCGGTAGATTCAGCTCCTCATCTACCCAGTTCCCCGGGGAGGCCGATAATTGACAGCCTTTTGACCTGGATTCTCGTGCGGGCCAGCTGGCCCAGGGTCGGGACAACATGGAGGTCAGCAGTGGCCCAGCCGGGTCCCATCATGGGTGCAGCAAGTGCCCTCCCGGGCTCCAGCATGGGTACAACTATGGCTCGGTCGGGGTCCATCGAGGGTGCAGCCATACTCCAGTCCCAAGCCGAGACCATTGAGGGTGCAGCCGGCCAGCTTGGGGACACTGAGGTCCCTTTCTTCCTTCCAGAGGTCCTCAGGGTGTCCCTTCCTTTTCCACCAGGCTCTGCCGTGACTCACCTGGCACTGCCTCTGGGAACCGCGGGGGATCCCTTTCTTCAGTCTGGCCACACACCGTTCAGCCTTCCAGTGGGTGGGGCGCCGCCTCATCGTTCCCCCCTGGCCTGGTAGCTCAACAATGCGGGCCGGCCGCCCGAAGGACTGGGTTTCTGGGCCAAGTGGTCTCTTCCCTCTGGCAGGCTGCCTGACGCCATTCAGCAGGCCGCCTGCTGGCCTTGGGACTGGGGTCGACCGCCTAAACTTACGGCTACCCGCCGGACCTTGAACTCTGGCCGGCCCCATGAACCGAGAGACTATTGGGAGGGGTGGGTCTGCTTGTCTTGGGGTCGGATAGTGTTTTTGTGTGGTATTGTGGTGGTTATCCTCTCCCGACTTATCCCCCTTAACCTGTTTTCCCCCACCTCCCACCCTGGGTTGTTGTTTGGGTCTTTTGAGTGTGTGTGGGGGGGTAGGTTGTTCCTTTTGATGGTACGGTGGGTGTCTGGTATCCACCTCTTGGGAGGGGGCACTGTCATGTTCGGGGTCGTCACCCCGAGCATGACTTGTGGCTGTTGGGTTGAATTATTGCTTATTAATTCCAGCTGACGGATTGAGCCTTGCTCTCCGCCAGTCCCACAGCCACGCCCCCTCTCACCAGGCACTCACCAGCTTTCTGGCCCACCACATACACACTCACAAAACACATACACACTCACGCACTCACACACACACACACACACACACACACACAGTTCAATCAGTCATGCTCCTGCCTCCTCACAGCTGCATCCACTTGTGCCCATTTAGGCTTGGGTATTTATATGAGTTGGGTATTATAGTTGGGTATTATATGAGTTTTGTGTGATCAGTTGTTGTGGCAGCTTAGTTGAATGTCAACGCTGGACTTCCTGGCTCTCGACAGTTGGCCTCGTCCCTGGACTGAACTGTGTTGTTCCTCTGAGCCCTTCCGCTCCAACATATTGTAAGTCGCTTCTCATTCATGTCTTTCCTCTCCGCTCCTCCCCTGCCTGGAGCGCGTTGGGCATTTCACCCCCGCCAACGAAGCTGTAGCCGGTTGTCTCGCCTATGCCACTGTGACTGTTATTTGGACATGTTTGTGTGTTCACTCTTTTGTCAATAAAACACGTTACAAACTGTGCTTTGGGCTCACTGCTGATTTCATATGTTCGCTGCGCAGTTTGCGCAGTGAACATGACAGTAAGCTGCCACCAATAGAGCCCAAGCAGTTTGTAGTGTGCCTTTTTTCATTTCCGTGTGTTTTTCCCTACCTGCACCAGAGTTATGACAGACTACTGGAGCCACGAAGAGCGGCTCGGACTGGCTCGGCTGGAAGATGTCTTTGCCGGGATTCAGGGGCGCTGCTCTCTGGAGTCTGTCCGCACAGCGCAACATCAAATATACACTACTCACAAAAAGTTAGGGATATTTGGCTTTTGGGTAAAATTAATGGAAAATGTAAAAAGTTCACACTACAGTGAAATTATATCATGAAAGTAGGGCATTTAAGTAGAAGCATGCAATGGTGTTTTCCTCATCGCAAACAATTTATTGAAACAAAAACCAACAACAGTGGTGGGTATACCATACAGTGTTTCCTCTGGCTTAAAGACCTTGGCGTGGTGGTAACATACTTTTCGGGGGGGGGGGGCACATGACACGATTGTAGCCGGAAATGTTAATTTTACACTATTTCTTTTTATTATTATTTTTATTTTGCACAGTAATATTGCATAATGGAACTTACCATTTGAAGTATTGTACTACCAAGGCTTGACTGTTGGAATATTAGGCCAGTTGGGGTCCCACCCAGATGTCCTGTGTTTGGACTTTTTACTGGTGTCATCCTTCTCTCCTCCCTCTGCTCTCACCTCTCCTGGACCCTCTGCCTGAACACTTTCCTCTCCTTGGATCCTCTCTTCTATCTCATCTTTCCCTCTCTGAGCCCTGTCTAATTCAGGTTCTGTCTCTGTCTATGGTGGTATAGAAACAGGCTAGAAAATACCAAGTGTCATGTTTTGTCCTGCAGGATTTTTTTTTTTCATGGTTTACATAAATAACCAAAATGTGTATTTTTTTGTTTTTTTATTCTAGTGTTTCTTTTTTTCCATTAACAAAGAGTAGGAAAGGGAAGGGAAAAAAGCATTCATAATAGGAATTTACTCATTCATACTTAAATTATTTGATCAGAGGTGGGTATAGTAGCCAGAAATTCTACTCATGTAAAAGCAGTGCTTTGAAATTAATAATTAAAAGTAGACAAACAAAACTTACAAGTTGAGTTAAAGGCCAAATGTCACGTAATTTTTTTTTCTAAATGACAACGAATTTAGATAAAATACACATAGCTTAAACCAAATATTCATACCGGAGACCATATCACCCACCTGTATTTACATAATTGCACAAAATACACCAGGTGAAGGCCCCACCTTGCTTGCTGGCTTGTGACAGCCAGTCCAGACCACGCCCATGTTTTTGACATCACCAGTTGTACCCTGGCTGCCCTGCCTATCCACATTCACACTTATCAACATTGGACAATCATGACGGAAAGTGACAGCGATTGTGAACAAATTAGTTTAGTTTTGTCTTTTTTTTTTGTCTTTTTTTTTTGTCAGTGGTTCAGACAGTGACAGAGGCATAGAACCTTACCGGTTCGAGCCGTCCGAGACGGAATCAGATGCTTTGTCTGATGACAACAGTTCCAACGATGACCAGAGAGCAGAACCAGTGGAAAATGTCATTGAACTGGAGATTAATCGCCTCCAGAATTGCAAAGCCGGAGGGGGTCTGTCGAGGGCGCCCCATAAATATTGATTTTTCGGAAGCCATTATTATTACAGTGGAGGAGAGCCGCTGCTGTCAAGAAATTGACCAGATCAATATGAAAATGGAGGCGCATACCTGTCAAGGGAGACGTTTTCGCCGTATTTTGGTGCCAAGCGCGGCTGTGGGGGACGGCGCAGTGGTTTGGGACACTTTTCTGGGAAATGTTTTAAATGTAGTTCGTGTTGTTATTGTCAAATATTTTAAGGAAAATATGGGGAAAAAACGGGCGTATTGCCATTTTTGTACGCCCAAAAGAAAAAATATACTGGAAAAAAAACTGAGTGTCTTGAGGAGCACTCCTGTGTGTGATCACTCACAGCTGGGGCGGGCTGATCGCTCAGCGGGAGCTATTCTCGCTACTGTTCGAAGTGTGGAGTCACTCATTAGTTTAATTGTCTGGGCGGGCTGATCGCTCAGCGGGAGCAATTCTCACTACCATGAGAAGTCATTAGGGCAATGGTTTAACACGTTGAGCTGTGCAGCGGTTGCGGAACAGACAGAGATCCCAGAGAGGTGTGCCTCGTTGCTCCGCCGTTGCTTATAGCCGCTTTTTACGGTGTTGAAGTACGGCGAAAACGTCTCACTTGACAGGTAAGAAAACATTTCCCAGAGAAGTGTCCCTTATTACCCAGCTGTCCCTGATAGTCCCGTTTTAAGGTATGGGTGAAATATCCAATTTTTTCTTTCTTGTTGCTCACTTCAACCTTCCAGTCTCCATATAAACAATCAATTGAAATACCCCAAGCATCAAACTAGGGTGCAATCGATTTCGTCACTTCCGCCTTCTTCCCCAGGCGATTCCAGGGGCCGTGTCAGGCCAAGCACGGCAGTTTTAAATTAACAAATATTCCGTTGTTACTGAAGCATATGCACCAAGACCCGAACGGATCGGTTCCCTTTTATATCTAGTTTCAAGATATTTAAAGTACCCTGTTACGTGACATTTGGCCTTTAAGGGTACAAAGAGCACCTACTTAAAAACTTAAGTAATGATTTCAGTCTTCAAGGTTTGAGGTTTTTCTCCAAAATTTATAACAATTTTCTTATAGTTTTCTACTTTTCTCTGTAAATTTATCTAAATGTGCTGTGGTCTATATTAATCATATATTCCATAACCTACATATGTTTAAGCATGTGAGAATGTTTGGTGATTACATATCTAAGGCGACTTCACACCTCAGAACAGGACAAAGAGTCTCAACCGCCAGTGAAGATCAAAGAGCATCCGAGGCACTGCGGTGGAGACCGGATGGGTTGCCCTGACCCCCCAGGGCCAGGCGGAGGAGTACGAAGACAAAAGAGGGGATTAAGATAATGAGGGATGTCAGCTTTTGATATGCATGTCTTTTGTTATGTGCGAGTATAAGTTCGTAGAGCCGAAGGTGTTCGCTCTCTTTCCTTCTTCTGCTGCTGCACCTAGATGAGACTTGTTAGAGGAGCTGATAATAAACTTTGGTTTATATATCACATCGCCTCGTTCTTTCAAGCTCTTCTACACTGGTGACCCTGACGCGAGCATGGACCAGAGGCGTTCCCCCGCGATCGACTCATCTGTGGCGACCCAGGCAGACGCCGGCGCCCACGCAGACAGGGGAACAGATGGACGACGTTCCCCCTCGGAAGAAGTGATAGAGAGGGCTCAACCGAGCACCAGCGCCGCTGAGAGAGCCGAAGCAAGGCACGCTCACCCTGCGGACACATCAATGACGGTCCACACAAACGCCGTCACTGTCAAGCTGCCGGACTTCTGGCAGGAAGACCCCGCCTCGTGGTTTCAGCAAGCTGAAGCCCAGTTTACACTGGCGGGCATCACGGCTGACGATACGAAGTTCTATCACATCGTCGCCAAACTTGACGCCGCCACTTCGAGGCGTGTGCGGAGCATTATCCAGCGGCCGCCGGCCCAAGACAAATATAAAGTACTGAAAGCAACCATCGTGGCAAATTACGTCCCCTCAGCCGAAGAGAGAGCCGAGAGGATCCTGGCGGTCTACGGCCACAGAGGATGCAGACCCAAGGCCCTCATGGAGGACTTGCTGCAGCTTAAAGAAGAGGACAATGACAACTTCCTCTTCCAATTCATATTCCTCAGTACGCTGCCACCACACATGAGAGGGATGCTTGCCAACATGCGATGTAGCACCCAGCAAGACTTCCGCGTGCTAGCTCACGAAGCTCAACGGCTCGTCAACGCCTGCAAGGAGCAGACACCCACAGCAGCATCCGCAGACTTTAACGCTGATGCCCGGAGCCACGGGGAGCCACAAACCACCGAGCAGAACCAGCCCGCGGTGACAGCGACACGGCCAAAACGTAACAGACGGAGCGACGTTTGTTATTACCACCACCGCTTCGCCGAGAAGGCTCACAAATGCATTCCCCCCCTGCAAATTCACGATTTCGGGAAACGCCAAAGCCGAGAGCCGTTAACAGCAGCGGTTCTCGGCGAAAAAAAGCAAGCTGTTGTATGTGACGGACGGACACACCGGCAAGCAGTTCCTTATTGACACGGGAGCTCAACTAAGTTTTGTCATGCCCTCCCAAGCAGATCGGGCCATGGGCACCCGGGGCAATGGAGCGGTGGCAGCCAACGGCTCCAGCATCGACACTTTTGGCGAAAAGAGCCTGCACCTCCGCATCCACGGCCGCAACTACAGATGGACATTTGTTGTAGCTGCGGTGAGTTTTAACTTGTTGGGCGCAGATTTTTTGTGTGCACATGGGTTATTAGTTGATCTAGCGAACAGACGCTTGGTTAATGCACTGTCCTTTGCTTCTATTCCCTGCGCAGCTCGAGTTTCTCCACCACCCGTGCAGGCCAGCGTCACCACAGCAGGAGGTAAGTTTGATCAACTCCTCACCCAATTTCCAGCACTCACAATTCCCAAATTCTCAGCCACTGTGGCTAAACACGGGGTCGAACACTTCATTCCCACAACGGGCCCACCCGTATTCGCCAAAGCTCGGCGCTTAGACGCGACCAAGCTCGCCATAGCTCGGGACGAATTTACTACCCTCGAAAAATTAGGCATTATCAGACGCTCGAAAAGCCCCTGGGCGTCACCACTTCACATGGTGCCGAAATCCGACGGTTCTTGGAGACCGTGCGGCGATTACCGCAGATTAAACAATGCGACAGCGCATGACCGCTACCCAATTCCTCACATTCAAGATTTTTCACTACATCTGGCGGGTGCGCGCATTTTTTCAAAAATAGACCTGGTCTGCGGTTATCATCAAGTCCCAGTTCGAGCAGAGGACATTCCTAAAACAGCTGTAATAACCCCCTTCGTCCTTTTTGAATTTTTGCGGATGCCTTTCGGCCTCAAAGGCGCTGCTCAAACCTTTCAGCGGATGATGGACGCAGTATTACGCGACCTCCCTTTTGTTTTCGTCTACCTCGACGATATGCTGGTAGCCAGCCCGTCTGAGGAAGAACACGAGTGGCATCTCACTATGGTTTTTCAGAGGCTACAAGAGCACGGATTAATAATCATTCCAGCCAAATGCAAATTCGGCGTGTCACAAATTGATTTTTTAAGACACAGAGTTTCTCCGAAGGGGGCAGTCCCACTGCCAGACAAAGTTCACATGATAAAAAGTTTCCCACGGCCACAAACGGTCAAATCGCTGCAAGAATTTTTAGGAACGGTTAATTTTTACAACCGTTTCCTCCCCCACGCAGCTCAGCTCATGCAGCCCCTATATGACGCGCTCAGAAAACAAAAAGCTTCCAATGCGGTCGAATGGACCCCGGAGCGCGAACGCGCCTTCGCGGAAGTAAAAAGTGCCCTAGCTAATGCCACATTGTTGGTTCACCCCGATCCCTCGGCCCGCATTGCGCTAACCACAGACGCTTCGGACCTGGCCATAGGGGCAGTTGTAGAACAACACGTCAGCGGAATCTGGCAACCTTTGGCATTCTTCAGCAAATCGCTAAACCAAACTGAGCGTAAATACAGCACTTTTGACAGGGAGCTGCTAGCGCTTCATTTATCCAGCCGCCACTTCCAGTTCTGGTTAGAAGGGTGGCGTTTCACGGCTTTTGTGGACCACAAACCGCTCACCTTTGCCATGGCTAAAATTTCCGAACCGTGGTCAGGCAGGCAACAAAGACAGCTAGCTGCGATTTCAGAGTTCACCACAGACATTCGACATGTGGCAGGCAAACTTAACGTGGTAGCAGACTGCCTCTCTCGCGCTGTGACATCGCCAGGGCGCGAGGAGACAGATTATACTACCACAGCCGCAGAGCTTTTCACCAACACGGACACATACGCAGCACCAATCCACGCAGGGATAGATTATGCAGCCATGGCAGAGGAGCAAAGTAGTGACGCGGACGTGCGCGCACTCCTGTCTGGACCAACAGGGTTAAGGCTGGAGGAAAGGGGTTTACGCGACGGTGTGCCCCACCTAATATGCGATATCTCAACCGGCCGACCTCGCCCGTTAGTCCCAGCTGCATAGCGCCGCCGTATTTTCGACTCGATTCACTCCCTCGCGCACCCAGGTGTGCGCGCTTCGGTTAAAATGGTCGCCAAAAAGTTTGTGTGGCCTGGCCTGCGCAAAAACGTAAAAGAATGGGCAAAAACATTTCTTGTCAGCGCGCCAAAATACACAAACACACAAAAGCCCCTCTGGAGCCTTTTCCAATCCCTGCTAGAAGGTTCGACCACGTTCATGTCGACCTCGTGGGGCCGCTACCTTCCTCCCAAGGTTTCACACATCTGTTAACAATGATAGACCGCACCACGCGCTGGCCAGAGGCAGTCCCTCTGGCGTCAACCACAGCGGAGGAAGTCGCTCGCGTTTTTTTGACAAACTGGGTGGCACGTTTCGGCGTCCCATCGGACATCACGTCCGATAGGGGGCCTCAATTTGTCTCGGAGCTTTGGTCAGCCATGGCCAGCAGCTTAGGGGCGACAATTCACCGCACCACCGCTTATCACCCTCAGGCTAATGGGTTATGCCAGCGTTTTCACAGATCTTTAAAGGCCGCCCTCAGAGCCTCACTAACGGATACAAATTGGGTAAATAAACTTCCCTGGGTTTTATTGGGGTTGCGTGCTTCGCCCAAAGAGGATCTAGACGCCTCTCCCACAGAATTAGTTTTTGCACAACCTCTCAGGCTCCCGGGTGAATTTTTACCAGAGAACCCAGAGCCAGGGCATCTCCCTGCCCCGAGGTTTTTAGGCAGCAACGGACCGGACTCTCTCCCCGGACCGGCACATCACTCTTTTCCACAGGTTTTTGTCCCACAAGCTTTAAAGAACGCTGAATTCGTTTTTGTTAGGCATGAAGCTTTAAAACCAACTTTCCGCCCACCATACGATGGGCCATTCAGAGTGCTGGAACCTGGTGATAAACACTTTGTGCTTGATTTTGGGGATAGAAAAGAAACAGTCAGCATTGACAGACTTAAACCTGCCTTCTTGTTGAGAGACGAGCCTGCACGGTTGGCGAGAGCACCTCGGCGGGGTAGACCCCCCAAGAGAAAAGACTCAGCCCCCCTGCAGGGAACAAATAATCACTCTCCTTCCCAAGCTGCAGATTCCTTACAGGAAGGTCCCAGCAGGACGCCCAAGCGGACCCACAGCAGATTCGGGAGAAGATTAAAACCCAGACGGCACAGAGACTGATGCAAACTACTCAACAGTTGTTCACTAATTGTGCTGTAACAGTTTAGGACTGACTTGTGATTTTACTATGCTGTTATAATTACCACTGAACTCTCTTAGGAGCATGGCTGCTGGAAAGTTTCTTCTGTGGCAAGAGGTGTAGCAGTTAGTATGTCATAATAATTATCTTAAACTGTGAATTTTTCTATTGTCCTTTTCTTAGTCGTTTGGGGGGGGGGGCTGTGGTCTATATTAATCATATATTCCATAACCTACATATGTTTAAGCATGTGAGAATGTTTGGTGATTACATATGTAAGGCGACTTCACACCTCAGAACAGGACAAAGAGTCTCAACCGCCAGTGAAGATCAAAGAGCATCCGAGGCACTGCGGTGGAGACCGGATGGGTTGCCCTGACCCCCCAGGGCCAGGCGGAGGAGTACGAAGACAATGGGGGGATTAAGATAATGAGGGATGTCAGCTTTTGATATGCATGTCTTTTGTTATGTGCGAGTATAAGTTCGTAGAGCCGAAGGTGTTCGCTCTCTTTCCTTCTTCTGCTGCTGCACCTAGATGAGACTTGTTAGAGGAGCTGATAATAAACTTTGGTTTATATATCACATCGCCTTGTTCTTTCAAGCTCTTCTACATGTGCAACCATTTTCCTCAAAGTTGTAATTTTCTCTTGTACATTTGAGACTATTATAAATTTGTGGATTATTTTATGGTTAATGTTTATCTTTTTTTAATCCAATCCAACTTTATTTATAAAGCTCTTTAAAAACGACAGTTAACACAAAGTGCTGTATATCAACGATAAATAAAATATAAAAACAATAAAATACAGCTAAAGTACAAAACAGCACAAGCAAAACAATAGTCATACAATAGAGACAATAAGAACAAAAAAAATCAAACGCCAGAGAATAAAAATGGGTTTTAAGAGGAATTTTAAAACTGGACAGTCAAGAGGCCTGTCCGATGGACAAAGGCAGATTATTATAAAATTGCTGTTTTTTTTAATAAATGTGAAACAGAATGTGGCAATTTTTTCACTTTTTTCCCTCATACAATTTAAACTTTTGACCATAATTTTGTAGAGTCAGAACAGAACAATAACTCTGAATTCAAAGAAATATAATTATTAAAATTATATTTAAAGAAGTAAATTAACTTAAATGACCAAAGATGCAGTTATTTCTGTTATAATATTTCTATATATTTATAGTTTTTTAGAACTCTCCTCACCAACCAGGCAGCAGGAAAAACCTCCCTTATTTTGAAATCCAAATGTTGGCACGTTTAGTTTCTCTGAAGGCTGCTGACGGATTAAAGTCATTGACTTCATGAATTTCGGTCATCTTAACTTGCCAGGTACATAATAATGAACATAAATTATTAGTTAATATTGCAGTAGCTGATGAAGTAAATCCTCAGCGATTCATCAGTCACTCTTGCCTTTCCCTGCAATGAATCCTAACCAGACCCGTAAGCTAAGCGACTCCTCATTGTTGTTCCAGTTACCAGCGGGTTAAAACCACCATAAATGCCTCCACTCTCTTGTACTTTTTTCCAAGTTTAAAGTACTTTAATAAGCTCATGCTTCTCTCGGACAGCAACGCTACAGAGACATGCTCTGCCTGCAGAAATGGTCACACGGGCGCCAGGCGGACAGGGATGACAGTCATGCGCACTGTTTGTGTGCGCGCTTGCGGAGCGTTTCTTTCATATTTAATTTTTCTTAAATTAGTATATTTTAGGCACGGCAGCAAGCTTCCTTAGCGCGGCGGGCCGCCACACAGAAATGTTACCAGAGGAAACCCTGCCATAACAAAAAATGTCAGTGTCTCAATAACTTGTCGTGTGCCCTTGAGCATCAATTACAGCTTGACAACGACGTCTCATGCTGGTCACAAGTCGACTTATTGTCTGCTGAGGAATGTCATTCCACTCTTCTTGAAGTGCAGCCCTCAGGTCATTGAGGTTGTGAGGTGCAGGGTTACATAACGACTCAGCTGTTCCCATAGGTTTTCTATGGGATTCAGGTCTAGAGAAAGTGCAGGGCACATCATTTGTGGTACCCCAGCCTCCAGCGGCCATTCCCTAATGATGCGACCTTCATGAGATGGAGCATTGTCGTCCATGAAGATGAAATAAGGCCTGTGTTATTCATACAGGGGCACAGTGACTGGATTAATGATGTTATTCAGGTAGTATCAGCTAGTCACTGTACCATTCACAAGGTGTAGGCGGTTCTGTATGGACTAGACACACCTGCCCAGACTGTAACACCACCACCATCAAAGGTTCGTCTGAAGACAACAGTGGCTGATCCATAGAGCTCTCCTT
The DNA here is from genome assembly GCA_020510985.1 of Pholidichthys leucotaenia. Taxonomy (NCBI): domain Eukaryota; kingdom Metazoa; phylum Chordata; class Actinopteri; order Cichliformes; family Pholidichthyidae; genus Pholidichthys; species Pholidichthys leucotaenia. Next base: position 375,422,122 of record CM035840.1, on the reverse strand, counting down.
GACGTCTCCAACATTGTTGGCGGCCATCATTTCTGCTCAACGTGAATTGGCTTTCATCAGAGAACAGCACTGAGGTCCACTGGTCCCTTGTCCAGCATAAATGCTCCCTGGCCCATGCAAGATGATGATTCCTGCATAAATATGACCTAAAACATCATCGGATTTTCACACAAGTCCTAAAAGTAGATACAAAGAACCCAGTTAAGTAAATAAGACAATAATATTTTAATTTTTCATTTATCTATTTATTGAGGAAAATGATCCAATATTACATATTTGTGAGCTGCAAAGTTTGTGAATCTCTAGGATTAGCAGGTAATTTGAAGGTGAAATTAGAGTCAGGTGTTTTCAATCAATGCCTTCCAAAAAGAACATTGCTGCTCATCTGTAGATTGCAAAAGATCACATGGACAAGCCTGAAGGCTATTGGAAAAATGTATTGTGGACAGATGAGACCAAAATAGAACTTTTTGGTTTGAATGAGAAGCATTATGTCTGGAGAAAGGAAGACACTGAATTCCAGCTTAAGAACTTTATCCCATCTGTGAAACATGGTGGTAGTATTATCATGGTTTGGGCCTGTTTTGCAACATCTGGGCCAGGATGGATTGAATGAATTCTGAATTATACCAGCAAATACAAAAGGAAAATGTCATGAAGTCTGTCCATGAATTGAAACTCCAGAGAAAGTGGGTCATGCAGCTGTCATGAATTGAGCTTGGGATTCTCCCGAGCTCGGCTTCATGGCCTTTTTCTGTTCCTTTATGATTTGTGTTTTCTGTTACCTTTTGAGTTCCATATTGTGTTTCATTGTTCTGCACTGTTCTATTATCATTTTGGGTTCTGGGCCCCTCCTTTCCTGTCTGGTTCTGACAAGTGATTCCAATCTGTCGTTGTCTGCTCCTCTCCCTGCTCGGATCCATACACCCACACTCAAGGACACACACACTCTCACTCACATCTGCATTCACTCAGCTCAACACATACCCACTCATTCCAATCACACACTCAACCACACCTGCACTCACTCACTCACTCACTCAACACACACCCACTCATTCCTAATCACATGTACAGACTCACTGACACCGGCAGTCACTCTGCTCATTAGGCACTGTGTTATTTAAGCTCTGTGTGCCCAGTTGTGTTTGCCTGACTATTGTACTGCATCGCTCCACGCTGCATGTCGTTTGTGTTGTCTTCTGTTCCGCTGGGTTTGTACTTGGATTGACTCGGACTGCTCCAGCCCAGTGAGTACTTTTTGCTTTCCCCTGCTATCCAGTTACGTCTGGAAGCGCCTTGGGTTGTCTCTTTGCTTTCCCCCACTGTCAGCTCCGTCTGAAGCGCTCTGGGTCCTCGTATCTGTTTGTTTCTTTGGACTGTTTAATCACTTTTTGCACAATAAATACACACAACATCCTCCTGCGTTTGGGTTTTTGTCTCTCCTGCCTCAAATAGGCAGGAATTCTCAACAGAATAATCCGGCCAGAAAATAGAAACCCAGCGGTGGTCTTGTGTGTTTTTTCACCCTTTGTGTTTTCTCACCCACTTGTTTTTGAGTAGTGCACCATGGACCTTTCAGTTTTTGGACTGAGCCCGGAGGAGTGTGCTGCGGTTGCGTGAGCGATGGACTTTGCTTCTAGGGTTTGTATCATCACCCACTCTCCGGAGATAAATTTTTGTTTACTGGCCATTGTTGTCGGGGTGCTCCACACGCGGCCCAGCCTATGGAGATACCCGGGCCTAACGCAGCTGCTTAATCAGATCTGCGAGGCACGGCAGTGTGCTGAGAAAGTGGTAAGAGGGTCCTTCGCAGCGCAACCCTGGCAATCCAAGAAGCTCTCCCGGAGGTCGAGAGCCCACGATCCACTTCCCGGGCTGGTGTCCTCTTCTCCCGACCAGATGTCCCATCCTACTCCCGAGGAGACAGAGCGTGACACCGAGACAGCAGCTGACGCCATCACCTGTCAGGAATTCAGGCAAGTCCTTCTCCATTCACTTGCTCTCTCTCCTGAGGTGGTTAGACTGATTCCTGCGGAGGAGCTTCAGATTTTACAATCCCCCGGGGCTCTCCAATCAGCTGCTGTCCCCGCTCCTCAATCTTCTCTCTCTGTCTCCCCTAAATCTCCACTGGTCCCGGGACGGAGTAGCCGGACGCTGAAGGAGCCAGAGGTTGTTGAGGAGCCTACGCCATGGCATGTGAGTCATCCTGCGTCGGAGTGCCTTAAGAAGCCCTTCACCTCTTTGGCGGTCGTTCCACTGATGTCATGCCCGACGACTCATGCGGTGAAGCCTTTTCCTGTGCCAGCTGTCATGCCAGTCTGTGCTCTCTCCGCTTCTGCGCAGCCTTCGTCGGTGAGAAGTTCCCTTCTGTCGCCGAGAGAATCTCCAGGACATCCCCGGACATGATTACTCCCGCGTCACCCGAGCCGGTTCCTCCACCGTCCACTGAGGGGCCCCGCGCAGCCGTGGACACGGAGGAGGGTGACAACTCGCCACCTGTAGCAGCCGACATCCAGGCCAGGGAGGTCAGGCAAGTGTTTTTCATTCTATTTCCTCTAATAGTGATCAACCTTGTCTGTCTCCTGGGAGAGAGCCTCAGGCTAGACAGCCACCATAGTGCTCTCCCCCTGCTGCTACCATATTAAATTCACCTATTCCCCCTATGTCTCCATCACCTGCTCCAGAGTGCCCGTCAGTCCCTGAATTCAACCACTGAATGATGGGGGAACCCGCAGCGCTGGAGGAATCTACCCCAGTTCCGCCGAGTCTCGATGGACAGGGAAGGGACACTGAGACAAAGCCTGCGCCGACGGAGGAGCATCCCCTGGCTTTGATCTCCTGGGGTTCAGTGCAATTAGGGACTGTGCCTCCAGAACCCTCACCGGAAGAATCACCTGTGTGGGAGACCTCACTGGAGGCGACGAGGACTGCCGAGACCATCAAGCCTGCTGTGGAGGCCACCACAGCAGAGTCAGCATCGGAGCTGGATCTCCGCAAGGCCGGGCCCGAGATGTTGCCACCTACCAGATCGATGGAGTCCTGGACGGCGGTGGAGCTTGAGTTCAGGCAAGTGCTCTCATTTGTTTCTCTCTTTTCTGAGTTAGCGCAATCTTGTCTGGCTCTTGGTGAGGAGAGTCGGGTGCAGCCCACAGCTGCATCTGAACTCACCTCGCCGGGCTCTGCTGCTGCCGGCAACCCTGACCCCTCTCCCTTCTGTGTTGTCTCTGAGCTTTCTCCCAGGGTTGCCGGAGAGGAGTCAGCACTGCCAGAGGCCTCCAAGGCTCCAGATCCGCCGCCTGAGGTTCCAGCTGCCCCCGCTGTCGGCTGCTCTACCGAGGTTGCGATGCTGCCCTAGTCCAGAGTCACTGAGGGTACAGCGTTGCTTCGGTCCAGAGCCACCGAGGATACTGGTAAGCTCCGGCCCAGAGCTGCCGTGGGTGCAACACTGACCCAGTTGGGACCCACCGTGGGTGCAACAGTGGCCCAGTCGGAGCCCACCGTGGGTGCAACGCTGCCCCAGCCGGGATCCACCGCGGGTGCGGCCGAGCTCCAGTCCAGGGTCTGTGCTGGTGCTGTTAAGTCGCAAGCTGGGACCACCACAGGTGCAGCCCTGTCCCAAGTCAGGACCACCGCGGGTGCAGCTGAGCTCCAGCCTGAGGCCACCGCGGGTGCAGCCCTGTCCCAAGTCGGAACCACGGCGGGTGCATCTGAGCTCCAGCCTGGAGCCACCGCAGGTGCAGCCGTGTCCCAAACTGGGACCATCGAGGGTGCGGCCATGTCCCGGACCAGGACCATCATGGGTGCAGCAACCCCCCAATTCCTTACCACTGCAGGCGTAGTAGTTTTCTCCCCGTCACTGTCTCACGCCAGGGCACTCTCTCCTCTGCTCCCCTCTTCAGTTTTGGGCCTCCCTGTGGGAAGGCTGCTGCCCGGTCTGCCTCATTTATGCTGGTGGCTGAAGAACCCAGGCTGGCTGCCCAATGTACTGTGCCGTTGGGTTGGGTGGCCAAATTTCCCTGGCAGGCCACCCGACTCATTCCTCCTGACTGTTCGGCTGCCCTGGGATGCTGGTAGGCCACCTGATTGGCCTCATCGTTCAGACCGTGGGGCCTGGGAGTCTGGGCGGCCTCTTGAGCCTCCACGCCTTTGAACTCGGGGGTGTGTGTGTGATTGTTGTGTTTTTCTGTTTGTATGGGCCCTGAGAGGGGTGTTTTTGTTTGTTCCCTCCTTGCCTGTTCCCCCCACCTCCTGCCCTGGGTAGTTTACTGCAGTCTTGCTGGGGGAGGGGGGGGCAGATGGTTTCTTCTTTTTTTTTTGTTTATGGTGGTACATTGGGTGTCTGGAATCCACCCCTTGAGAGGAGGGCTCTGTCATGAATCAGGCTTGGGATTCTTCCGAGCTCGGCTTCATGGCCTTTTTCTGTTCCTTTATGATTTGTGTTTTCTGTTACCTTTTGAGTTCCATATTGTGTTTCATTGTTCTGCACTGTTCTGTTGTTATTTTGGGTTCTGGGCTCCTCCTCTCCTGTCTGGTTCTGACAAGTGATTCCAATCTGTCGTTGTCTGCTCCTCTCCCTGCTCAGATCCATACACCCACACTCAACCACACACACACTCACTCACTCAGCTCAACACATATCCACTCATTCCAATCACACACTCATGCACACCTGTACTCACTCACTCAACACACACCCACTCATTCCTAATCATATGCACACACTCACGGACACCGGCAATCACTCTGTTCATTAGGCACTGTGTTATTTAAGCTCTGTGTGCCCAGTTGTGTGTTCCGGATTATTGTACTGCATCACTCCATGCTGCATGTCGTTTGTGTTGTCTTCTGTTCCGCTGGGTTTGTACTTGGATTGACTTGGACTGCTCCAGCCCAGTGAGTACTTTTTTCTTTCCCCTGCTGTCCAGTTACGTTTGGAAGCGCCTTGGGTCGTCTCTTTGCTTTCCCCCGCTGTCAGTTCCATCTGAAGCGCTCTGGGTCCTCGTCTCCATGTTTAACTCACCTGTGTACTGTTGAGCATCCTGGTAGTCATCCCTGTATGCCTTGTGCTATTCATCTGTTTGTTTCTTTGGACTGTTTAATCACTTTTTGTACAATAAATACACACAACATCCTCCTGCGTTTGGGTTTTTGTCTCTCCTGCCTCAAACAGGCAGGAATTCATGACAGCAGCATGATAACAATCCTGAGCACACAAGTCGTTTTACCAAAGAATGGTTAAGAAGAATAAAGTTAATGTTTTGGAATGGCCAAGTCAAAGTCCTGACCTTAATCCAATTGAGATGTTGTGAAAGGACCTGATGGTGGTGGCCTAATGGTTAGGAATGTGGACTGGTGACAAGAGGGTCACAGGTTCAATCCCTGGGTCAACAGGATCAGATCTGGGCGGGACAGCGAGCATAGCAGTGTTCGCCCCACCCTCCTTAACCCCACTGTAGTGCCCTTGAGCAAGGCCCTTAACTCCCAACTGCTCCAGTAGAGCTGCTCAGTGGCCACAGGTCAGTCTGTGGGTGTACTGGGCAGCTTCCAGGTGTGAATGTGTGAGTATGAACAGGGTGTCCTTGAAAAAGAGAGGTTGCCTCTCAGTGGACCTCCCCTGTATAAATAAAAGGTAAAAAAAAACAAAACCCACTAGACGTCTGTGATCCCAGCTGGCTCATCTAACATATCTCATTTCTAGCTTTCATTTTAGTTTATTATTATTATTATTATTATTATTATACCCTGGCCAAGATGGCTCCTTGACCAGCAAAGGACAACTGTCTTTAGTAGAAATAGCCATTCATTCATTCAGGGTTGATTCTGTGCTTATTGTATACCAGTTCCTGGTCATGTCCTATTGACCACTCAAACCCCACACCCATGTCTCCAATAATGCTTTTTGGGGTTTTTATATATTCACATTCATACAATTTTATGCTAGTTAACTCAGGATGTGTTAGCCACCAGTGCTCTTAGCTAACCAGCTAAGGTTAGTATCAAGAACAGATCTCAGAGATGATGAAAGGAGGGTGGGGGCTCACTGGCATTTAAAGAAACATGCACTGAAATGGGTTGTTTTAAAGAACAGTGTGTAATCTGGGTGAAAAATGATTCTGCAATTTTTTCTTGACCAAAGCATGTCACAGACATTTCATTTAAGGGGTCAGTGACTGAAAAATTGTGCCTTTGTCGATTTTAACCTCCTGAAAGAGGTCCACAGTTGATAATATATCTCATGCCTGTCACGTGGTGGCCCTCGCGGGCCACCATAAGACACCAGCAGTCGCCAGTGAAGTTTGCATGATGTTTATTAATGAAGATGAACACAAGATAATACACAAAGTAACAGAAAGTAATGAGCCTCGGTGGGCTAAAACACACAACACTAGATACGGAAACCGCAAGTCTGAACAAGCTCACTTATGATTAGGACGAAGGATGATCATAAATGTGGAAACAATAAGGAATATTGACGTCTGAGACGAGGAATGCTCGCTCGACACCTGATGAGGAGTCATTGACGAGACTACTGCATTGTACTGCTCTTCAGCGCCTGCTTAAATGCCGGGCTGCTGATGAGCCATAAATGCAGCACAGCTGTTCGGTTTTGACAGCAGGAAGCTCCTCCGAGCGCTGTCACAATAAGAGCTCGGGGAGCCAGAAGGTAACCCTGCTGTCAGACCTGGTGGAGAAGATGTATGGCCCCAGTGCAGAGATCGGCGCTCGGACCATAACAGTACCTCCCCCCCGAGGGCGGGCTCCGAACGCCCAGGGACACCCAAGCCCCCCACCCCCCCACCCTCCCAAATACATGAATCACACAGAACACAGGGCACGATAACGGAAAATACAACATTCCCAAATGCAAAAACCATGGTTAAAGCAGACTGCAAATGAAACAATTACAGGGCACGATAACAGAAAATACAATATTCCTAAATGCAAAAACCAAGATTAAGGCAGATTACGAATGAAACAATTACAGGGCACAATAACAGAAAATACAATATTCACCAAAGGCACAAAAACACACAGGATGACCAAGACAGGGAAAAAACCCACATTAACACAGGCAGAACATAGAACAAGATTATCACCCCGCATGACCTTTAACCCAAACAATACAGGAAAAGGGGGACAGGCAGAGACCAAAAACCCATAGGGACAGTTCCGGTGGTCTCCCTGCGTCCCAAGGCCAACAGGGGAATATGAGGATCAGTACGTGATCGGGCGGCCTACCCCAGTCCCAGATCCGGAAAGTCCAATTCTCTGGCGGCAGCAAACACAGAATGTCGGGTGGCCGACCCAAGGCGCCGAACCAGGGAAACAGTTTCTTGGGTGGCCGACCTGCGTCCCTCAGCCACCAGAACCATGGAAAAACAGCCCGCGGCGGCCTCCCTGGTGGGGAAAAAAACGTGGGAGAGCCAGGCCGAGCGTAGAAGGCTCCCAACGGCCCCCGGCAACGATAAGCAGGGGCGGTGACTTGGATGAGGGGAGAGAAGATGATGACGAGCCCGTCCAGTGTCAGGTAGCAGGGGATCTGCAGCTCCCTCACCGACCTTGAACCCTACTGGCGCTGCACCCGCGATGGACCCTGATTGGGTCACGGCTGCACCCACGATGGACCCCGATTGGGTCATGGCTGCACCCGCGATGGACCCCGACTGGGTCGGCGCAGCTCCAGGACCGACCTCCAACCCCGAACCTGGAACCTCCGGCACAGCGATCGACACCAGCTCCACACCGGTGACCCTGGGAGAAGGCTCAGGAGAAAGAGAAGAACCGGGATCAGGATCACCGGTAGCGACAGAGCCCAGCGAGACGAGTTCGGGTGCAGCGGACGGCTGCCCCTGGCTCGTCTCTCCGAGAGACAGGCAAAAGTGCTGCAGAATAGAGAGGAGAAAAACAAAGTAGAGCACTTGCCTGTACTCGGGTTCTGTCGCTGTCCAGGACTCCAACGATCCGGGCTCAGATGGAAGGAGATCGTCTTCCGGCTCCCACTCAGCTTCGTCGGGCTCCGCAGCTGGCATGATGGTTTCCGCAGCCTGAGGACCCTCCGGCACTGGCGTCAACGCCAACAACGCGCACGGCGTGGTGGCAGGGGACCCCCGACCCGCTGACTCAAACTGTTCCAGCGTGGCGACCCAGGGACGCTTTGTCGTCGGCGCAGGCTCCAGGCTGCAGTCCGCTCTTCTCCTTTGCCCTCGACGTGGCTGCAGGGCTGGAACCAGGCTCTCCAGAACCGCAGGCCCCCTCCTCGTCCAGCGACGTAGGCCTGGCGTCGTGGACCACTCAGTGGAGGGAGACACAGAGGCAGCGGGATTAGCAATTAGTGCTACAGCAGGTGGTGGGAGCTCGGGGGACTGCGAACCCCGAACTCCGCCCCCAGGAGTCAAACAAGGCAAATCATAGCAACGAGGAGAAGAATGAACTTGCACTTGCCTGCTTCCTGGAGGTCCGATGGTGCCTGCTGTAATGGACGTTGCTCCTCCCTTTCCCCGCCGGATGGTGACAGAGGGCCCCCAGGAAGGACGAGGGGGAGCCGCTCGTGATGGATCAGGAACGGGGCTCGCCGAAGCAGGACTCTTGGCAAACACAGCAGCCGGGGAAGGCGTCGAGAAGGAGGGGGCAACAGCCGAGATGAACCGGGCACGGAGCGCTGATGGAACAGCAGGAGAAGATGACCCGGGGGGAGAGGCTGCGGGGACTCCCTCCTTGTGAGGCGCCGAAGAGGCAGCTGACTGTGAGGTTGAGTCATTCTGGCTGCCCGGAACCGGATCCGGACGGGGTTCTCGCTGAGGTTGACCTTGGCCGTGGCGGCGACGTCTTCGACATCCCCCAGATGGTGCGAACTCCTGGACTGGATCGAGGACAGGAACGGGATCCCAAAGCGGGGAGCGAGGATGCCTCCTCCTCTGCTTCCTGCCATAGTCCTCCTCCACCATACGGAGTATCTCGCGCTGTGCGGCGATGTCATCCCTCCTCGCGCTGACTTCAGGGTGGTCGGCATAGCGGGGAAGATGATTTAAGACGTCCTCAGCACAGTCCAGGTACCAGCGTACGTTGCTGTGATAGTCGAGGAGGGAGGCGGAGATGAGGGTTTCATCTACGTATTCCAGGACGTCCGCCAGCTCGTAGCTTAGACTCCGAGCGTGGCCCCTCCGCGACAGCATACTCTCAGCACGCTGCTACCCAGACAGGATGGAGCAATGTCCAAATGCAAACTCACCGAGAACGGCGTCTCGGTTTGGCGCCTCCGTTTAGGTGCCCTGGCAGCAGTCTACTGTTACGCGGTAAGACACCTACAGTCGCCAGTGAAGTTTGCATGATGTTTATTAATGAAGACGAACACAAGATAATACACAAAGTAACAGAAAGTAATGAGCCTCGGCGGGCTAAAACACACAACACTAGATACGGAAACCGCAAGGCTGAACAAGCTCACTTACGATTAGGACGAAGGATGATCATAGACGTGGAAACAATAAGGAATATTGACGTCTGAGACGACGAACGCTCGCTCGACGCCTGATGAGGAATCATCGACGAGACTGCTGCATTGTACCGCTCTTCAGCGCCTGCTTAAATGCCGGGCTGCTGATGAGCCGTAAATGCAGCACAGCTGTTCAGTTTTGACAGCAGGAAGCTCCTCCGAGCGCTGTCACAATAAGAGCTCGGGGAGCCAGAAGGTAACCCTGCTGTCAAACCTAGTGGAGAAGATGTATGGCCCGAGCACGGATGAGATCGGCGCTCGGGCCATGACAATGCCACTCTGGCTTATTTTGTTATACTTTCACTGTGATGCTACATTGAGCTCTGTTAGCATAAACTTGGTTAGATGAACAGTCTTCATTGGTCATGTGACTAACAGGCCGCCAAGTGTTAGCTTATCTATTGATCTGGTCAGTTTGGATTGCTATTTTCTATAAATTCTATTCACCCCTAGTAGAATCCTTGTTCTCTATTGTGTCAAGACTTTCTCTCCACCCTACATATTCCATATGTATGGGGATTGATTCCCTCAGTGCAGCTGATGTGGATACTCTTTAAGACACATCACCTGTGGTGGCCACGCACTGATTAGCCCCCTGGTTATAAAGGCACCACGCATGCGTGGCTTCCTCGATTCCTTGATTTCCACGGAGTCAGCAGACGTGATATTCACAGATAGATAGATAGATACTTTATTTCGAACAAAAAAGTATAACAAAAACAAAACAAATGACAAATGCAATAAAGAAACAGTATACAGTGTTCGAAAGGGAGAAGGAAGAAGTGAACACTTATTAATTCCATCTCCTCTTTTCCATAAATACACCCATGTGAATTATATACAAATTACCACATTTAAGACCCCAAGTAAACAATTAACTGTATTTTGTACATATCAACTTTAACACCCATCCATCCTAGCATACATTGATGTCCATACATCAAAACCAGCCTCAAACAACACAGATATACACAGTGCTGTCCCACCCACCATTCCATAGTGCCCCATAGTGTCCCAGAGTGAGTACAATGAATCGTACATATAAATACTACCCTTCTAACATATATCCTTTCAGCAAATAATGTTTGTACCTCTTTTTGAATTGATTTCTGTTTGTACATAGTTTCAGTTCCGGCTCCAGACTGTTCCACAAATCCACCCCACAGACAGATATGCACATACTTTTCTTGGTTGTTCGTATCTTGGGTTTTGTAAAGTTTAAGTCTCCTCTCAAATTATGATCATTGTCTCTTTTTTTAAAATATTTTTTGTATATTAGTTGGGAGTTGATTATTAATTGCCCTGCACATGACTTGTGCTGTCTTAAATTTAACTAAATCGATGAACTTTATGACATGTGACTTTAAAAACAACAAATTGGTATGGTCTCTATATCCTACATTATTTATTATCCTTATAGCTCTTTTTTGTAATGTGCATATTGACTGTAGGTTGGTCTTGTAGGTGTTTCCCCAGACTTCTACACAGTAGTTAAGATAAGGTAGAAACAGTGAATTGTACAGTAAGACCAATGATTTATAGTCCAAGATGTGTCTTGTCTTCCCCAGTATGCCTATACATTTTGCCAACTTGGCCCGGATGTGACTGATGTGAGGTTTCCAGCAGATTTTATTGTCTAGCGTCACCCCCAGAAACTTATTTTCCTGTACTGTTTCTATTCTGGTATCATCTATCGTTACCATTATTTCATGATTTATTTTATAATTTCCAAACAACATAATCTTTGTTTTTTTAGATTTAGAGATAATTTATTTTTGTTGAACCACTGCGTTAACTTTTTCATTTCAGTTGTGACCACCTCTAAAACCTGCTGCAAATTCTCACCAGTGCAAAGGATATTTGTGTCATCCGCAAACAAAATAAATTTCAGAATTTTTGATACTTGGCATATGTCATTTATATACAAAATAAAGAGTTTGGGTCCCAAAACTGACCCCTGGGGCACACCACAAGTGATGTCCATAAAGGGTGATTTGTGCTCACCAATTTGTACAAATTGTTGTCTGTGAAGCGGCAAGAAATAAGGCGACGTTGGTGAAGGTTTTAAGTGGGTTTTATTAAATCATACCGCCTTCACGAGCTCCGCTCCCGGCGCCATGCATGCGCGCCGGGAGCGAGCCCAGAGTGCTCTCAGCAGAGAGGAGACACAAGTGCGTCTGCAGCAGCAGCTGAAGAGTGAGTGAATGAGAGAAAGTTTGAGTTACAGAGTTGCAGCATATATACCCAACTACAACAATACATCAAAGAGCATTCCCCAGCAGTTGGTATGAGACATTTGCATTTGAGAGACATACATCACAATAGGCAGATTTGCTAGACTCTGCTCCAGCTGCAGAACAAAGAGGTTACAAGGCACATCTACATATTGATCTCAGCCTCTAGGTCACAGTAAGGACAGGACGCATGAACACAATGCATGAAAGGTGACATTAACATCACAGTAGAGAGCCAGAAGAAGCGGGGCTGCCTGTAGACATTAATACACACATTTCACTGTTCTGTTAATTGCTCTAGCGGAGCGCTGTGTCTGTCCAGTCTGTTTGTGGGGGTTTACACCAAACCGCCACATCTGTTACTTAAATAACTTTCCACCCAACTCAGTCCGACCCCTCTTATCCCATACCTTTCCAGTTTCCTTAGTAGTATTCTGTGGTCAATGGTGTCAAAAGCTTTCTTTAAATCTATAAATACTCCTAGAGCAACCTTTCTTTAAATCTATAAATACTCCTACAGCAAACTTTTTTTTTATCTATACAACTAGTAATTTCTTCTATAAGTTTGATCAGTGCCAAAGATGTAGATTTATCTGCTCTAAAACCATACTGGCTGTCTGTAAGGAGGTTGTGTTTTTCAATGAAATCATCCAGTCTCTTAATGAAGACTTTTTCAAGTATTTTGGAGAATTGTGAGAGTAAAGAGACTGGCCTGTAATTTGTGAAACAATGACTGTCTCCTGTTTTGTATAGTGGCATTACTTTTGCTATTTTCATTTTGTTTGGAAATTTACCAGTTTGAAATGACAGGTTACAGATATGAGTGAGTGGCTTAACAATTCCTTCAGTTACTTTTTTCACTATTGTCATGTCAATTTCATTCCAGTCCGTTGAGAAAGAAGTGTGTAAAATATGCACTTGTGGGTGTGGGAGTTGGTTGGCAATAGTAGAGTCCACTTACCTGATAAGAAGAGAGCTGGTCTACGGCCCCTCTTGGGATTACTGTTGTCCCTCCATACAAGGGCGTTAAGGCGAAAGTGTGGGAGCTGCCTGGTCGGCTTGGCCGACCAGCTAGCACAACCATTTTCTGCGTGAAATCCGACATAGTCGGAGGAGGCGACGGAAGGCTTCCCCTTACGCAGAAGGGTGAATAGCAGGGGTTGCCCAACACACAGCAAACTCTCAGCAGAAGCTAATTGCTTGATAAGGGTTGCTGCTTGCAAATAAACTGTACAAAGGAGGGGAAGCAAACGTTGTTCAGAGTGTAGCTCAGGTAGCACGGTTGACTGTACATCTGGGAATCTGCGGTTCAAACCATTCCTGCAATTCGTCTATACAAGGACAAATGCACAACTGAACCTACTAAAGTGAAAAAAAAACCCCAACAGAGTGGAAATCTCACACCCATATCAATCGGTATTAGGTAATGGGGTGTGATTAGTGGCCACAAGCATATCTCCCCTTAGTGGTGTAAAGTATGAGGTGTGGTTGCTGCCACAACCTCAACTCCACTTGAGTGTAAAAGGTAAAAGAGCCCAACGGTAAAAGAGCCCAAAAGCAGTTGTGTGGCATAGGGTATAAGCTTCTCATCTGTCATCCAAGAGCCCTGGGTTCAAATCCTCTTGGTAACACGTCATTCTTTGGAAGTGCAATATACCTCTTATGTGTGTTTTGAAACTATGCGTAGTGCACATTCAGTATTAAATGCTGTACTACTGCAGTGGGTAATACATTCATCAAATGAGTTTTAGACAGTGAAAAGTAGAAAGCAGTGAGAGGTGTTTTGTGCCATGTGCACTTAACATGTTAGTAAAGAAAAGAAGGAAAAAAGGGGAGAGTAATGACTAGTCCAGTGAGCCATACCTGTTAAGGCTGTGGGCTTAAGATGCCTATGGAAGACAGCCATGATAGCTGTGTGCATTGTTTAGGTCTGGAGCATGCACACATGGCTAGCAGGGATCCGGCATCATGCATGAATTGCTTTATACTGCCAGATAGGGTGAGGAAAGCCAGATGGCTGGCTGTCTCTCACAAGCGTCCTGCCAGCCCTAGGGGGCAGTCACAGCAGGCAAAGCTACCTGGGCTGGGTGAAGGCATGGACACAGCAGCTGAAATGCAGCAGGTTTCGGCACTTTTAGCGAAACTGATGAAAGAGCGGGCAGTGGCAGCTGACATAGCCATGGCCTCCTTCTGGAGAGCCAGGCGCCACCTCTGGCTCTCTCAGTCCCAGCTCCAGAGTGAAGACCGGGCCTCCTTGCTCAAGCTGCCTGTAGTACCATCGGCCCTATTTGGGCCGGATGCTAGCTCCATGTTACAGCAGGCTCAGGAAGCCTGTCGCTGTGCTCGAGAAGTATCAGGCATGTTCAAACTGAGGAGCAGGGGGCCTACTCTGCCAATACCACAGCGTTGGCCACTGCAGCCACCTGCTTTGGCTCCAGGTGACCTTAGGGCCCATTTGGAGGCCACCCAGCAGGCAAAGCTAGGCAGAGACAAAAGAAAGGAAAGGGACAGGGCCAAGTGGTCCAAAGGGCTCCTCCATGTTCCTGACGGTTCTTAGAACCTGGCTTGCCCCGGACACCCCTTGGAGCAAGGGCAGGCCTGGGGGGCCCTCGGGGCAGACCCTTGGGTAGTTTCCACCATGACCCAGGGTTATCGCCTCCAGTTCCTGTGCTGTCCTCCTGTGACAAGGTCAGCTACCCTTTCAAGGGCGACAGACCCTCAGTGCAGAGAGGTCCTGGAGGCAGAGATCTCCACCCTCCTGGCGAAGGGGGCTATCAGGGAGGTGACAGGCAATCAGCAGGCTGGGTTCTATTCTCACTATTTTCTCATACCCAAGAAGTATGGGAAACTAAGACTGATTCTGGATTTAAGAGGGCTCAACAAGTTCTTGAGGCCTCTGTGATGCAAGATGGTGACGTTACCACTGGTACGTCAGGCCATTCTCCGGGGTGATTGGTTTGCCACCATCGACCTGGAGGATGCATACTTCCAAATCCCAATATGGGAAGGACACAGACGTTACCTCAGGTTTATCTTCAGTGGCAGGACCTTTGAGTTTTGCGTCCTCCCATTTGGCATCTCACTGCCCCACGCACATTCACAAGGTGCATGGATGCTGTGCTGGGACCCCTACGAAGAGACGGTCTTCGCATTCTCAACTATTTGGACGACCGGCTGATTTGCGCCTGTTCAGAGGACCAGTGCAGCAGAGATGTTGCCAGGCTCCTGGAAAACTTAAGAGTATCTGGGCCTGCATCTCAACAAGAGAAAGAGCAGGCTTTGTCCCTCTCAAGCCACCGAGTTCCTAGGTACGTAGATAGATGCCAGAGCGGGTACCATCTCTCTGACACCAGCGAGACAGGCCGCCCTCAGGACTTGCTTGTCCCATTTTCAGTTGGGGGTGCAGGTCACATGGAAGTTATGCCTCCGCCTACTGGGACTGATGGCAGCTATGATACACACAGATCCGCTGGCACTCCTGAACATGTGGAGTGTTCAGTGCTACCTCTTGAGCCTCGGACTTTTCTCACAGACAACTCTGCAGACCAAAGTGTTGGTGATGGGCAGACTCAAGGCAGCTGTCCGTTGGTGGGAGCAGCCAGCCAACATAGAGGGGGGGGAACAGCTTGGGCCCAGTTCTTCGCTGCCAGGTGATGTCATCCAATGCCTCCCTGGTCAGCTGGAGGGCCGTCTGCGAGGGTGAAGCGGTCAGTGGTAGGGCCCCTGGCTGACGCAGCACATCAACGTCCTGGAGCTGCAGGCCATAGCACTGCAGCATTTTCTGCGAAGGTTGAGGGACTGTCATGTGAACAGCTGATGTGAACAGACAGCACAGTGGCAGCAGCCTATATAAACAGGCAGGGGGGCTTGGGCTCCTCTCACATTTGCAGACTGGCTCAGGTTATATGGGAGTGGGCAGATCCAAAGCTCAGGTTACTGAGGGCAATGCATGTGCCAGGCCAAGCCAGCCTTGCAGCAGATCGGTCTTCCAGAGCGGGACCCCTCCTGGGAGAATGGAGGCTCCATCCAAAGGTGGTGGATGAGATCTGGAGTCACTGCGGCACAGCCGTAGCAGACCTCTTTGCCTCAAGGGAGACAACACATTGTCCTCTCTTTTTCTCCATAATGTTGGACAGTCCTTCCCTAGGTACAGATGCAATGGCACATCGGTGGCCCCAAGGCCTCCTATATGTATGCCTTCCCTCCTTTTACAATCCTCCACCCCCTCCTGCAAAGGGTTCAGGTGGAGGAGGTGAGCCTCATCCTCGTGGCCCCCAACTGGCCTCAGATGATATGGTTCTCAGCAATTGCATCACTCCTTCAAGGACACCCTTGGGAGCTCCCGGCCCGACGAGACCTTCTGTCACAGGCCCAGGGGACCCTCTTCCACCCCTTTCCTCAGGGCCTCAGGCTTTGTTCATGGCCCCTTAGAGGGCCCAGCTACTAGCCTTGGGATTGCCCGAGTCAATGGTTAGCACATTGCAGGAAGCCCGAACTCTCTCAACCAGAGTGGCATATTCATATCGCTGGGGAGTGTTCCAGGCATGGCGCAAGGAGAGTCAGGTGGATCCTTTAAAATGCAGGGCCCAGGAGATTCTCCAGTTCCTGCAGGAGTTATTGGAGAATGGAAAGTCTCCCTCCACTTTGAGAGGTATGATGGCAGCCATACAAGCAGCCCGGATTGGCCTTTAGAAACTGGAGCAAGGGTGCTGCACCCTTACCACTCAGTTTCTCAAAGGGGCTCGCAGGAATATTCTCCGTCAGAGGCAACCTGCTATTCCTCCATAGGATTTAGAAGTGGTACTGACAGCCTTGTAGCAGGAGCCATTTGAGCCCCTGGAAACTGTAGGGCTAAAATGGCTTACTTTGAAAACTGCATTTTTGCTGGCCATCGTGTCAGCAAAAACAGTAGGGGAACTCCACACCTTTTCAGTGCATGAGGAATGCCTGCGTTGGCCGCCAAGGGATGCAAGAGCGGTGCTCTGGCCAAATCCTGCTTTTTGCCTTAAGGTGGTGTCTGAGCCGTATGCCAGCCAGTCTATAGAGCTGCGCCCTTTCCTCCCTCCTCATGGAAGTGTGGATAGGGGAAGTGGGCAGTTACTATTGTGTCCTGTCAGGGCCTTAAGGGTGTACCTTCTCTGGGCCCATGCCCACAGGATAACAGACCAGCTGTCTGCTACAGGCCTAATTGTCAGGGGACGCCTGTCACGAAGGCAAGGCTATCCCACTGGATTGTGGAGGCTATTCAGGAGGCATACAAGACGGCAGGCAGACCAGCCCCAGCAGGAGTGCAGGCACACTCTACATGGGGTCTCACCGCCTCATGGGCTCTGTTGTGAGGCACATCTCTTTCAGAGATTGGTGCAGCAGTCTCTTGGGCAAATCCATCAACCTTTATCAGGTTTTACTGTATGAACCTGACAAAGGTTGTATCCAGCAGCTCATTTGGGGAACATGTGCTGGGATCAATACAGCAGGACAGGACCTGAAAGACGTAGTAAGCCTCCAGGGCCAAAGCACCATGGGTAGCTTTGGCTAGAGTGAGTCATTCCTTTTTTAATGCCGGGTGTGTCAGCTTGGTGGTTTTCACACATCTGCAGGCCACCTCAGCAGATGGCCTCTGCATCTGGCAGACCAGCTTGGACTTGGTAGCATCTTGCACCAAGGTCAAGCTGCTTATAATAATAATAAATTTACAAGCATAAATAATAATTTATGCTTGTAAATAGTTCCTTGTGGTGGTGGGCAAATAGGTGAGCACTTGGGTGGTGGTGACGTCTCTTTTGAACTCGTAGACCATCTCATACTCCCACGAGAGCAGCGGGGTCTGCTGGTTTCCTCGCGGTGTGTCTAACAGGGTCCCCGTATATATGGAATATGTAGGGTGGACAGATAGTCTTAACATGATAGAGAACGGTTGGTTACAGTGTAACCCAGGTTCTCTGAGTGGAGAAGACTATCTCTCCAGCTCCAGGCTGTTCAGAAACACGGTCCAATCAAGGTTAACCAAGGAAGCCACACATGTGTGGTGCCTTTATAGCCAGGGGGCTAATCAGTGCGTGGCCACCATAGGTGATGTGTCTTAAAGAGTAACCACATCAGCTGCGCTGAGGGAGTCAATCCCCATACACATGGAATATGTAGGGTGGAGAGATAGTCTTGTCCACTCAGAGAACCTGGGTTACACTGTAACCAACCGTTCATCTACCAACACTTAAACATATACACCATTCTCAGACATTATTTTGAGTGGCTGGCTAACACCAGCTAGCTGATAAAGTCAGCTAGCTGCCATCGTCAGCTAGTCGCTAATGTCAGCCAGTCGCTGTTATCAGCTAGCTGCCTTGAAGCTAGCAGTTCAACCACTTATTTGTGAATGTTTCTGTGCTTGTTGTATTCCAGGGACCAGTCATATTCCATTGACCACTAAAACCACACACCCCTGTCAACTTAAAGACAAATGTTAGTTGGCTCTGGGGTAGAAGGTCAATTTGACCCCCAAGTCAGCACAGAGAACCTGTTAAAAAGACTTTTCTCAGTCACTAACAAATGTAAGGAGTTTTGCAGAAATTCACCCATGCCACGAAAGATCCCGGGGCCGACTTAACCCATTTTCAGCTCAGGATACATTTGAGTTAAAAGTTAGGAGCTAGCCAGTCCAATCATGATGTAAGAGGGAGGGTGGAGTTGAATCCAGTCTTAAGATTTAAAGGTATGCGCACTCAAACAGGCCATTTTCAGAAAGTTTACAAAAATAAACAAAAAACAAAAAACAAAAACATTTGTGCCAGTAATTAAATAATTAAAGAAAATCTGAACAAAATATATCACAAACATTTCATTAAGACGTGTGAGCTGTTAAAATGCAGAAAAAGTGCCATCAATAATCCCTTTAACATCTCTGAGAACTGAGTAAATGTGGAAAAATTGGTGGGATAATACGTCCCCTTTAAAAAAAAGTATGCAGGGGACTTCCGGGAAGATGGCGGAGAGACATAACGCTTAAACAGAGAGCTCTCCCTAGTCGGATTTAAAATCTTTGATAAATGGCCAACTCGACTTAAATGTAACAATAAACCAAGGGATGAAAACACGAAGAAGCCGGGCACACGGACAAAAGCAGGGTAAAACTAAAGAATCCCTCTTCAACAACGCAGGAGAAATCGCTGAACACGAGGCCCAAAAAAATGAGGTGACTACAGCAGAGAAAATGGAGGACGCCAAACTCGATATTATGAACACTGGCTTCGCCAATATAAGTAAAGACATTAAAGACTTCAAGCAACAACTCCAACAGGATTTAACGGCTCTTAAGGAAGATCTGAAAAAAGAGATGAAGGAGGAAATTATGGGCCTCCGAAAAGAAATGGAACGCAAGCTAGCTGAAAACATGGAGGAACTGCGCACTCAACGGGCGTGTCTGGCAGAAGCACAGGCTCGAATATCAGAGTTGGAAGACTGGAGGACCGAGGCAAGCGAGCGGCTGCAGACCCTGACGGCACAAACACAGAGGATGCAGGAAAAAATAACCAACCTGGAGAGCAGGTCCAGATGGAGCAATATACGCATCTTCGGGATTCCGGAGGGCATTGAAGGCAACTCGATGACGAAATTCATGGATCAATTCTTAAAAAAAAACCTTGAGCTGCCCGATGAAACGGACCTGCAGATCCAACGAGCGCACAGAGCCTTGGCACAGAACCCGAATCCAAACTCTACACCCAGGTCAGGTGTGGTAAACTTTCTAAAATACGACGTAAAGGAAAGAATCCTGACACAAGCGTGGAAAAAAAAGATACGAGTTGGCGACAAACAGATATTCTTTGACCATGACTACCCGACAGAAATTGTGCAGCAGCAAAAGAAATATGCCAACATTAAAAAAACGCTGAAAGAGAAAAAAATTAGATTCCAAACGCCGCTAACGAAGATAAGAATTCATTGGGAGGACGGCGTGAAAACCTACAACACGGCCAGAGAGGCAGCGCGGGACATGACGGAGCGAGGTTTTGTGGTGAGCGTTCCGGAGGAAGCGGCTGGAGCAGCGGCGGCATGGAACGCATCGCGACAGCCGGAGTGGAGGCGAGTGAGCGGCAGAAGGTGGGAGACGGACATGGCGCACCGGGCCCAAGAAAAACTGCAAGGCTTTCAGCGGAAAGCCTAGATTATAACAAAGATTAAGAAGGACACAGAAGAAATGAAGGCCAAGAAGACAAGGTAAAAGAGAAACAAACGGCTAGGAGAGGTTTAAGTGATTTTTGTTGGACATTTCTAGACTAATGACTATTACTTGGATAGTAACTAGAGGTCTAGGGAGGGCCCCTCACTCGGTGAGGACATTCCCTCCACCCTCCAACAGGGACCAGTAGGCAGAAGAAAGGCCCAAAGTACGGAGGTCAAGATTCGTTAATGTGTTTTTATATAAATATGTGTTAGTTTTGTTGTTAAAGGGGCTAGGAGCACAAGTTAAAAAAATGGAAAAACATGAATATGGTTAAAAATCTTAAGATAATGACATTAAACGTGAATGGTCTGAACTCACCTGTTAAAAGGGAAAGAATAATAAGAAAATTCAAGAAGGAAAAAGCCGAAATTATATTTATACAAGAGACACATTTGAACAGGACAGAACATGAGAAACTAAAGAGATTTGGCTATAAGAACTTCTACTACAGTTCATTTAAGGGAGGAACTAAAAGGGGGGTTATGATACTAATCTCAAATAAAATACAATTTGAATGTGAACAAGAAATCCAGGATAAAGAAGGCAGAAATGTAATAATAAAGGGAAGAATAGATGGTATGCAGATCACATTAGTGAACATCTATGCCCCACCAGAAAGTGACAAGGGTTTTTTTCAACATCTGTTTGATCTCATAGCAACACACAGTGAAGGAGTCCTAATTTGTGGAGGAGACTTAAATGCCGTCATGGATCATGAAGTTGACACAACAAGTGTTAAGAAGACAAAAAAAACATGTAACAAAGTTCATAAGAACCTCACTGGCAGAAATGGGTATGGTAGACATATGGAGGGACCTACACCCACTCGAAAAAGACTATACACATTATTCAGCAGTCCATAAAGTACACTCTAGAATAGATTACTTCCTTATGAATGAAGGTGACAGACACAGGGTGAGAAATTGTCGGATTGGAGGGGCAGAAATATCAGATCATAATCCTATATACATGGAAATATATTTAAACAATAGAAAACGACAAACAACATGGAAACTTAATGTAGGACTATTAAATAAACAATAAACATAAATGAGTATATCAAGGAGAATGATAATGGAGAAGTGGACCCAACAATACTATGGGACGCACTAAAAGCCGTGTTAAGAGGTAAATTAATTGTTGAATCAGGAAAAGCAAAAAATTCTAAACTGGAATCATATGAACAAAGATGTGAGAGACTGAGGGAATTAGAACGTAAACATCAAAGCACAAATGACCCAAAAATATATCAAGAAATTAAGGAAGAAAAAATAAAGATAAAAGAAATACAAATAGATGAAATCAAAAGGAAAAATAGATATTTAAAACAAAAATATTATGAAACGGGGCCAAAGGCCACAAAACTGCTGGCAAAACGGTTAAGAAAACAACAAACAGTGAATAATGTATATAAGATTAAGGACCCCATCACAAATAAAACCACAGTTACCCCAGAAAACATTGAAGAAATATTCCATAAATTCTATCAAGAACTATACTCGCAACCTGAAGAGACAAATGTTAAGGATATTAAAAAATTTCTATGCACATTGGACTTGCCATCAATAGGAAACCAACAAAATGAAAAGCTAACAGCAGAAATAACAACACAAGAGATTAAAGATGTGATTAAGTCACTTAAAAACGGTAAATAACCAGGTAGTGATGGATACCCATCTGAGTTTTATAAACTGTTTATAGAAGAACTCACACCACAGCTCCTAAAGTCATTTAATTGGACATTAAACAACAACAAAATACCCCCATTTTAGCGGTTTGAATTCAACCCCCACAACACAGAGACAGTCAGCTCGCACTCCTGGGTTTTTTTCCGCTGCATGCTGCGTTTACAGCCGTGAGGTTAAAGTGTCATCCATGCATTGTGTTCATGCATCCTGTCTGTACCTCTGATATGCAAATGCCCAGATTGACCGCTGTGAATGTCTTTGATCTATTGTTTGAGTTGAGTATATAAGCTGCACTGTGCTGTTAATCTGCCTCTCATTCACTCATTCTGATTTTGCATCTGCTGCGAGACACACACACTGTCTCCTATTTGAGAGCTGGAGGAACGAGGCTTCAGCCTGCTCACACTATGGGCTGGAGCCGAGTTCTGATGAAGGCGGGTGATAATAAAGCTATTTAAAAATCCAACGCTGCCTTTATTTTATCATCCTCTTCACTGGTGACCCCGGAATGCACACGTTTTGTGCAAACGCAACCTTCTGATCTGAACAGCCACGCTGGCGACCCGAGACTGAAGAAAACGAGCGGCCAGCGAACGCAGCACCCGGGCATGAATGCTCCGTCACAGCGGCCTGACTGGTCTTCCCTCCCTGCGGCCTCAGGGAGACCTCGACGCAGAGCCCACGGCGGGCGAGCCGCTCTCAAGACATCAACCAAGACCGGGTAAGCGGCAGAGAACGTCATGGCGCACCCTCGCCGAGATCGGCACATCCACGCGGGACCGGCCGCGCAGCTCCTCCACATCAGAGCACATGCGGGCGACTCCCATGGCCGACAGAGCACACGTGGACCTGAACGCACCATGGCTAATCTGCAGCCACGGCTCATCAGAGATGTTTTTCGGCGCACACTGCGCCGATCCCCACCAAGTTTCCGACCCTGATTCCCTCTCCAGCGGCCCACCCAAGCACGGAACCCCCGCGCGCACACCGGGGAGTTACGAGGACGGCACACCACGCACGGGGCAAGAATGGCTTCACTGACCGCCTTCCTTCTGCCGCTCACTGGCCCTTCAGGCTTGCTTGTACACCTGAGGCCCGCAGCTTGCTCACTGGATTTTATGGTCTTAGCCACGGCGCACAAGGGGAATTCAGCTGTCTGTGGTTCCTGAGGCTGTAGGGTTACGTCTGCCCTAAAGTCAACACGCCAGTCCCTCTGCTTTTATTTTTTTTCTTGCCGCCGCCCCTGCTTTTCTTCACGGCCACGAGAGGAGTCAGAGACTAATTTTTCTTCTTCTGACCTCTGCATGTTCAGACGGGACATCGCGGAGCAGCAAACACTTTTGGCGCGACTTGAACGGTTTTCCCGCGCCCCGTCAGCATGTACTACCCCCCCCCCCCCCCTCCTGCACAGAGCTTTTCCCTGCTCGCTGCCCAGACTGCAACATCGAGGTCACGGTCCCCTACCGTTCCCTCTGGGGGGGGAGCAGTGTAGCGGTTTGAATTCAACCCCCACAACACAGAGACAGTCAGCTCGCACTCCTGGGTTTTTTTCCGCTGCATGCTGCGTTTACAGCCGTGAGGTTAAAGTGTCATCCATGCATTGTGTTCATGCATCCTGTCTGTACCTCTGATATGCAAATGCCCAGATTGACCGCTGTGAATGTCTTTGATCTATTGTTTGAGTTGAGTATATAAGCTGCACTGTGCTGTTAATCTGCCTCTCATTCACTCATTCTGATTTTGCATCTGCTGCGAGACACACACACTGTCTCCTATTTGAGAGCTGGAGGAACGAGGCTTCAGCCTGCTCACACTATGGGCTGGAGCCGAGTTCTGATGAAGGCGGGTGATAATAAAGCTATTTAAAAATCCAACGCTGCCTTTATTTTATCATCCTCTTCACCATCATGGAACGAAGCCATTATTTCAGTTATTTTAAAGCCAGGGAAAGATAGGGAACAATGCGGAAACTATAGGCCAATCTCTTTATTAAATGTGGATTATAAAATATATACAACAATTATCTGTAAACGAAAAAAGACATTCTTGACGGAATTGATAGAGGATGATCAAACTGGTTTCATAGAGGGACGCCAAACACATGACAATATCAGGAGAACATTACACATAATTAATCAAATACATAAAGAAAAGAAAAGCGCAGTAATAATGAGTTTAGACGCAGAAAAAGCATTTGATAGGGTTAATTGGATGTTCCTATATAATGTGCTGGAACGCTTTGGATTTAACGAAAAGTCAGTGCAATGCATAAAGACACTGTATCAAAAACCTGTGGCAAGAATCAAGATAAACGGTAGCTTAACAGACAAAGTAAATATACAAAGATCAACTAGGCAGGGATGCTGCCTATGGCCCACCTTGTTTGCTCTGTTCATAGAGCCACTGGCTCAAGCGATGCGACAAAATAAGAAATTAAAAGGTGTAACAATAAAGGCAGCGGAACACAAGATTGGGCTATTTGCAGACGATATTATAGTTTACCTTGAACAACCAGATGAATCAATAATGGAAATGATGGACTTGATAGAAAATTTTGGAAAATTATCAGGATACAAGATAAACATAACAAAAACACAAATACTGACATTCCACTATAACCCTTTAAACCAGATAACTGATAAGATCAAACTAAACTGGAAACAAAAATAAATAAAATACCTTGGAGTGAACATACCTAAAGATTTAAGCAAAATCTATAAAGCAAACTATGATAGGTTAGAACAAGAAATAAAAAAAGATATTGATAGATGGTCAATCTTAAATATGGATCTGAATTCAAAAATTAAGACAGTCAAAATCAGCATACAACCTAGACTGCTTTACCTCTTCCAGGCTCTACCAACAGAGATTCCTGGTGCCCAGTTCTCAAAGTGGGACAGGATGATATCGAGATTTGTTTGGGGAGGTAAAAAGCCAAGAGTGAAATATAAAACTCTCCAATTACCAAAAGAGAAAGGAGGCATGGGTCTACCGAGTCTAAAGGAATATTACTACTCAGCACAAATAAGATATATCATATGTTGGTGCGACGGAGGATATGAGGAAAAATGGAAAGAAATGGAAAAGGAAATTGAGGGACTCCCAGTACAAAGCATAATAGGAGATAAGGATGCATATAAGCAAATCAAACAAATAGACCCAATCACTAAATTTACTTTGGAACTGTGGTATAAAATAGTACAAAAGTATAATATAAAGGAGGACATAAAACTATTGAAATGGGTAGCATTTGACAGTCAGTTTGAACCGGCAAAGCAAGATAGGGAATACAAAAATCTGGTGAACAAGGGAATCACAGCATGGGGCAATATCGGAAAAAAAGATTTCGGGAGTTTTGTAAACATGAGAAGAAAATTTAAACTAGAAAAATCTGAATTCTTTAGATATCTGCAGATGAGAGATTATTATATGAGGAAGATTAGGCATAACCTCCACACAGATTTGAGCGAGATTATACAATTCATTTTAAGCTCGTATGCAGGAAATAAAACAAGAATTATTTCAAAGCTATATCAGAAACTTACGGCAAACAAACATTCAAGTAACTATATAAAGGAGAAATGGGAGAAAGAGCTAAATTTAAACATAGCAGAAGAAAACTGGCAAGAAATATGGAAAACACAACACACATCAACAAGTTCAAGGACATGGAGGGAATCTGGATGGAAAAACCTGATTCGCTATTTCATTACACCACAGATTCAAAGAAAATATACAAATACCCAATCTATATGCTGGAGGGGCTGTGGGGCTCAAAATGCAGACCACTCACATATGCTTTGGAAATGCTGCAAAATGTCATCATTCTGGAAATCTATACATGTGACAATACGGAGGATATTAGGATATAATATACCAATGAACTGTAACTTGATGTATTTATGTGATCTTAAAAGAGACAATTCCAAGGTTCCAAGGTTGTCATAGCCAGGAGCGGCACTGGGGTTAAGCTCCCAGTGCTCATAAAATGCTCCTTACGGCGTGCGCCTCGAAAAGCCTCTGACAACTAAGTCCAACTCCTAGCCTGCCCGTGTGGTTTAGTCTCTAAGCCCGGCAGAACTGCTTTTACTAATAGGAGAAGGGGCGAGGGCAGATCTCTGGCGCCTTAAAACCAGATGCTTTGGGTAGATGGTGACTCGTCAACCTGGGAAGGTAGCCCATCTAGGGGAAGGTAAACCCTGATTTCAAACCTCCGCTGCCTTGCGGCACACCTGGTCACGGGAAAGGCTTCGGGAGTTAACCCTGAGGAAAAATCCAGAGTCGGAGCCCCTAAGGCAGTTCTCTGTTGTGCTCAACATCATTCTGGCAGCTCCTGCGACGGCGCTGTTGCCAAACTATAGCAGCCCTGCTGTTCCTTTGGATTCATCAGTGACGTGGAGAGGGGGGACATGCTGCATGGGTAACATCTTGTCCTCCATATCTTCCTGCCCAGGCTTGAATCCTACCAACGCCCAATGCTGGAAGGTAGAACACCGGTGCGCATTGGCCTGTTCAGCCACAGGTGGTGCTGTTCCAGCAGAGTAGACGTTTAGGATTCTCTTCCATGGTCATCATAGACCGACGGAGGCCGACGAAAAGCGACAATATAATACAGGCTGAGGACAGATATCTAGTTAAAATATTGCTGATTGCATGTAAAAAAACAATCACAAGTAAATGGCGATCAGAAGTTCTTCCTGACCAAGAGCAAAGGACTGACATTGTTGAGGATATACGTTTAATGGAAAAACTAACATATTGACAAAGAATGCAAGAAGGACAATATAAAAAAAAATGGTGGAAATGGACACACTACAAAGTGCAACAACGAGACAGAAATTGAAAGAATAACCAAAGACACTGAAAAACCAGAAGAATTAAGAGATGGAAACGAAAAACTTGATGCTCCAACATTTGTCCCCACCTTTTTCTTTTTTTTTCTTCCTCTAGCTACTTTTTTTTAAATATAGAGACTGTGATCTGAATGTAATATGTATGATGAAAAATGAATAAAAATCAACGTTACCAAAAAAAAAAAAGTATGCAGTGCTCTAAGCCAGCTCCTTCTCAACCTTGTATTTTTTTAAGAAAGATGAGCCTTACAGATAAATTAAACTTCAAATGTATTAAAAAAAAAAAAACTTCCCTCAAAAGAGACATATCTTGGACTTCCGGTCTGGACGCCATGGTGATAGCAACTTAACGCTGAAGCTCCCAGACCCAATCCAAGGAAAACATCTTCAAAATCAGACATAACGGATTTTTGGAAGAATAAAAATCAAAAGACAAAAACACCATGCCTAACCAAAAACAGAAGAAACTGACATTCCCCAGGTCAGGACGCACAGCGGCCGCAGAATGTGAACCGGAGGACCTCCGTTCAGAACACGAGGAGCTGGACCTAGCTAACAAGAAGGTTAGCTTGAAATCGCTATTTGATGAATTACGACGATTTCGGGCCGAATTTCATGAATTCAGAGAGGAATTAAAAAGGACGAACAGCAGAATGGACCAGGCCGAAAACCGAATCTTGGAAGCCGAAGAAAGAATAAAAGTGCTTGAAGATTCTATGCTAGATTTACACAAAAAACAGTGAAGGCTGGAGGCTAAGCTAACCGACCAAGAAGGAAGACAGAGACGGGACAACATCAGAATTCACGGTCTGAAAGAAGGAGCTGAAGATAGTTTCAACACAATGGCGGAATGCGTGGAATCCTTATTGAGAGAGAAGTTGGATATTCCACAAACCACTGATTTGAAGATAGAAAAGGCCCATCGTACATTAGCCGCAAAGCCAGCGGCAGAAGTGCCCCCCCGTTCGGTGGTGGTAAGATTCTCCGATTTCAAAATAAAACAAGAGGTTGTAAGACGGGCTTGGCAGAAAAAAGGATTTATGCATCAAGAGAGAAAAGTCTTCGTGAAGCATGATTACGCCCCGGAGGTTCTTAAAAAGCGACGGGAATATAACGACGCCAAAAAGGTTCTACGGGAACAGAATCTACGCTTTCAGACGCCATTTCCTGCGAAGTTAAGGGTCTTTTACGGTGAAGAGTCATGTCTCTATAATTCAGCGGAAGAAGCAACAATTGACATGGCGAGAAGAGGGCTCCCGGTATCGGTGTTTAAACCCGCAGCGGATCTGAGCGAGAGGATCAGGGCTCAAACGTGGTCCACTCAGAGACCTTCAAAATCCCCGGGCCAGCAGCGGGAAACCCAGCCCCAGAGCTACAAAGATAAGATTTCCAGTTCCAGGAAGGAATAGCGACCTTTTTGGGTTTTTTTTTCTTTTCAGTCATTCTGCACTTCCATCCCCCCTCCTACAAGGTAACAAACATTAAAGGAGATGCAGAATCAGCATGTGGTAAAACCTTTCATGGAGCAGTTATAGCATTAGAAACAAATGTCTTCTTTTTTTTTCCACAATATCTTTATTGAATCTTTTTTTTTTAACAAACATGATACAAACAATCAAACACTAACACTAAAGTACTACAAAAAAAAAATGCACTAAAAAACACCAACAACCACCAACAAAATCAAATCTTCAACAATGCTCCTCTGTTTAGTCCAGACAATCCAATACATAAGTATACATATTATGTTCACCAGTTTGGAATTTACAAGGTCCACACACATCATTCACCTTCTTCTTCAAGAGTTATGTTTAAATTTTTTACATAATCAATAAAAGGTCTCCATATATTCTCAAACACAATTTCCTTTGATTTCAGTATATATGTTATTCTTTCTAATGGAAGGTTTGTTAACATCTGTCTTAACCACTGAGTCACATCTGGTCTATGAGTCTTTTTCCATAATAGTGCAATACATTTTTTGGCATTAAGCAAACTGAGGTCTATGAATGTTCTTTCACTTTTATTAAAATTATGCTTTTCTGGGTACAGACCCAACAAAAACAGTTTAGGATTCAATATGATTTGTTTTGAGATTATTTTTTCAATTGTTACCCTCACCTCTTCCCAAAACATTCTTATTAATCTACATTCCCATACACAATGAAATAGAGTTCCTTTACTTTCCATGCACTTTGTGCATGTATCTGGTATATTTTTGTTATATCTATTTAACTCCTCCGGTGTAACATACATCCGCATTAACCATTTGAAATGTATCAATTTAAGGCGTACATTTATTGATTTGGTTTGAGCTTCTGTACAAGCCAATTCCCATTGTTCCTCTGGAATTTCAGTTTGCAGATCTTCTTTCTAGTAGTTTAATCTTTTCAGTGAATTTTCACTTGAAAATAGTGTCAATGAGTTATAAAACTCTGAAATAATACCCTTTCTTTTGCTATCTTTCATCAACATTTTTTCCAAGGATGAATAGATAGGTCGAGTGAGAGCTTTATTTTGATTTGATCGAATAAAGTTTCTAAGTTGAATATATTTAAAAAAATGTGTTCTATTGAGATTAAATTTGATCCTCAGCTCTTCAAAAGACATTATGTTTTCTGCACATGGCAAATATAAATCCTGAATCTTTTGTATCCCTTTTAAATTCCATACTTTAAATACAGCGTCCGCTCTCCCTGGTTTAAAATATTGATTACCCCATATTGGACTAAATTGTGACAATAACTGTGGTTCTTTTAAATAGTTTTTAGCTTCACACCATATTTTGATCATATGCTTTACAAATGGATTTTTAACTTGTTTTTGTAATTTTTTTGCCGAATCTGAGTATATGAATATGGGAAGAGGTAAAGGTAAATTGTATGATTCCATTTCAGTCCAGTGAGGGAGATCATTTGATGAAAAATAATATGTCATAGACCTCAGTTGTGCCGACCAATAATACAACATAAAATTTGGACATTTCAGACCTCCACGATCAAATGGTAAATATAATAAAGACAGACGTAATCTAGCCCTCCTGTTGTTCCATATAAATTCCACTAACTTTTTTTTAATTCTTGAGAATAAATCTAAAGGTGGTGGTAAGGGAATGTATTGAAATAAATAAAGTATTTTAGGTAAGATATTACTTTTAAGTATATTAATTCTCCCGATCATCGACATTGGTAGTGACATCCATCTCTGAAGTAACTCATCAATATCTGTCATTAAGGCTTCATAATTGACACTGGCGATTGATTCTAGCTTAGGCACAATTTGGATTCCTAAATATTTAAACTGATTTACAACATTGAATTGATTTACCTCAGGGGCTGGGTAATTTCTCTGGGTCTCATTTAGCATTAATATTGAAGATTTAGTTTTATTTATTTTATATCCTGATATTTCCCCAAAATTCTTTATTAAATTCAACAAGGTCGGAATTGATTTTTTAAGATTCGACATAAACAAAATTATGTCATCGGCATACAGGAAGATTTTATGTTCTGTTGGTCCAACTTTAATTCCATATATTTGTGACTGTAGACGTATCGCCATCGCTAAAGGTTCAATTGCCATAGTAAACAGTAAAGGTGAAAGTGGACAGCCTTGTCGACATCCTCTATTGATTTTTATTGATTTTGAAATATTGTTATTTGTTAGGATTTCTGCAGTAGCATTATTATATATTATCTGAACCCATTTTATGAAATTATTTCCAAGTCCAAACCTTTGTAAGACTTCAAAAAGAAAGGGCCATTCAACTCTATCAAAGGCCTTTTCGGCGTCCAGTGATAGGAGAGCTGTATCCGGTGCTTCTTTATTAGAATAAATAATATTAAATAGTCTTCTTACATTATGGAAGCCTTGTCTTCCCTTTATAAAGCCATTCTGATCTCGATTAATAATATTTGGTAAAATTTCTTGTATTCGTCTTGCTAAAATTTTACAGATTATCTTAAGGTCGGCATTTAATAGGCTTATTGGTCTCATATTTTCACATTTATTAGAGGGCTTACCTGGTTTTGGCAACAGTATAATTAAGGCATTATTCATATATGATGGTAAATTACTATTTTGAAATGCTTCTAAAACCATTTCCAAAAAAGGTTTTGTTAATTTATTCTTAAATTTTTTATAAAGGTCAACTGGAAGACCATCTGGTCCTGCACTTTTTCCTGATTTCATATTATCAATAGCTAGTCCAACTTCTTCTTGACTAATTTTAGACTCCAGTATCTCCCTATTTTCATTTGGAATACACGGTATAAATAGTTCGTTCAAAAACCCATGTAGTTTTGTTAAGTCAGATTCATTTTTGGTATCATATAATTTTTCATAGTAATCTCTAAAGGCTCTATTAATTTCTAAAGGATCTATAACTACCTGTCCGTTACTTATAATACTGGTAATTGGTGTTTTAGATTCTAATTGTTTAATCTGCCATGCCAATAACTTTCCTGATTTTTCACCTTGTTCATAAAAAGATTGTTTCAATCTTAGAAGACTCGAGGCAGCTCTATTCGCTGATTTTTTGTCATATTCAGCTCTCAAAATCAGTAATTCGTTCTCCAACCTTGGATCTCTTCCTGCATATACTCTTTCTTGAAGAATTTTTATTTTATGTTCCAATTGGACTCTCTCCTCTCGAGTCTTCTTAGATTTTGAACCTGTATAACTAATAATATGTCCCCTAATAAAAGCTTTGAAAGCCTCCCACTTTACACATGCTGATGTTTGTGTAGTTTTGATGTCAAAGAACTCATCTATCTGTTTTTCTATGTATTTAACAAATTCCTCATCCTGAAGCCATTTATGCTGAAATTGCCATCTACCTGGTTCCTTTGTCAATTTCTTATCTACATATATTAGACAGCAGGGTGCATGATCAGAGATCACGATGTTATCATAAAAACAGTTTTGAATCTTGGACCTTAATTCTGTGGAGATCAAAAAATAATCTATACGTGAGAATGTCTTGTAGGTATTGGAATAACAAGAGTATGCTTTAACTTGTGGTTTCATTTCTCTCCATATATCTATCAATTTCAATTCTTTCATAAAATGATTAATGGTCATCCTACATCCATTGTGCGTACAGTCCAGTCCTGTTGATCTATCTATACCGGGATTCAATGTACAATTAAAATCCCCTGCTATTATATGTTGCCCTGTAAGTGATGATAAGATAAGAAATAAATTAGCAAAGAACTTTTGATCATCTATATTGGGACCATATAAGTTCACCAAATTTATGTTTTCTAATAGCAAAGATCCTTGAATGATTACATATCTTCCAAATTTGTCTCCAATTACATTTTTCACTTGAAATGGGACTGATTTATGTATGAGAGTCATAACTCCCCTGGCTCGGGATGAAAATGATGAGGTGAAAACATTTCCTTGCCATCTACTCCTAATTCTTTTTACATCTTCCTCTATTAGATGAGTTTCTTGTAAAAACACAATTTTTGAACCCATGTCTTTTATTTTATTCATAACTTGTTTAAGTTTTTTTAAATTTTGTAGACCTCTGCAATTCCATGAAGTTAAATTAAGATTAACGCTTTGATTTATGATCAATAGGGAGTTTGGGATTACCTTGCAGTGTAAACATGCTCAAACAGAAAAGCAAAAAAATGAGTGGTTGAACATTCACCCTACAAACTACACACAAACAAATTCCCCCTTCCCACATTTGTGGCAATCCCCCCAAAAACAAAAGAAAAATTCCGTCTCCCGATATAGCCATCGACCGTTCCACACCCACGAGGATCAGCCAAAGCCACTCCTTCTTCATCCTCCCAATCACCGTAACTCTACTGCTTTTAATAACGTAACATTAACTCTCTTCTGTAATTTTCCAATTTAACTCCAAAATTTTTTAGCAATTTTGTACTTTTTTTTTTTTTTAATATGTAATACAATC
Organism: Pholidichthys leucotaenia; assembly: GCA_020510985.1. Taxonomy (NCBI): domain Eukaryota; kingdom Metazoa; phylum Chordata; class Actinopteri; order Cichliformes; family Pholidichthyidae; genus Pholidichthys; species Pholidichthys leucotaenia. The sequence goes on along the minus strand of CM035840.1, from coordinate 375,389,695 downwards.
TATATTTTGTAATCTTGTTATATGCTTCTAATCAGTTAAATGCTCAAATATTCTACCCTATATTCTGTTCATGCTTAGCTCCCACCAGTCTCTTCCTGGATCTTCTTGATGAGCTCCTGCGCCTCCTCGGGGGTCTTGAAGATGTGTGTTCTGCCCTCATATGTGACCAGAAGTCTTGCAGGGTGAATCACTCCATGACGAATCTCAAGGTTGCGCAGTTCTTTGCGGATGGGGTCAAACTGCTTCCTTAATTGTTGGATTCCTGAGGCCAAATCTGGGTAGAACCGCACCTGCTGATCTTGGTATTTAATTTCTCCTTTGGCCCGCACCGCGTTGGAGATCATCATCCTGTCTCTGTAGCTGAGAAACTTCATAATTAACGTCCTCGGTGCTGCCTTGTTACCTCTCGGTGGGCCAATTCGGTGGGAGCTTTCCAAGACGACTGATGATTTTAGCTCCGCGTTGTTCAGCGCCTCCGGGATCCACCCCTCCAAAAAGGAGCATGAATCACGACCTTCGGCTCCCTCCGGTAAACCCACCAGCCTCAGGTTGTTCCGTCTGGACCGGGATTCCAAGTCCAGAACGCTATTTTCCAGATCTTTATTTTTTTTTTCCAAAGTGCGCACCTTTATTTGAAGTCCGCTGATTTCATCCTCCGCACTTGAAACACGAAGCTCCGCCTGCGTCACTCGCTCCACGCAGTCACCCAACTCCTTTCTCATTGCATCCAACGCTGCCATAATCCCATCAAGTTTAGCGGAAAAGTCTGCTCTCATTGAGCTAATGGCAGCCAGCACTGCACCTGTGCCGCCATCATCAGCAGTTACCGCACCACCGCTAGTTTCATCCGCCATATCCGCAGCTTTTTCTACTGCACCACAAACTTTAAAGTCCGTTAATTTGGACTGTTTCGGCGATTCAATTTTTCCCCCTCCTGATTTCCCAGCCTTAGTCTTCACCGGCATATCCTCACCCAAAAGCTGGGAAAAGTTCTGTTCCAAATGAGAGAGTTATTTGCCGAATCTTTATTTCCAGGAAAAGAGCAGAGTGATACGTGTCCTTCTAGGCGGCCGCCATAACCGGAAGTCCAACAAATGTCTTCTTAATTTAAAGGAAAAAAAAAAAATCTTGTTAAAATAGAAATGTAACAATGACCCACATGTTCTCCCTACACTAACAAATACTGTATTAGAGTGAATGTTTGCTGTGATGGGGGTGGGAGGGTGCACACAATCTCATAGGGTATAGGCATAAAAAAAAAAAAAAAAATCATTACAAATTCGGATTGGGATCTGAAATTCACGTTAAAAACATGGGACAACTTACAGGGGTAAGAGAGGGCCCTCAGCACGTAACAGAGTTTGAGGAATTTCCCTCGGAGCCTACACTCCATCAGGGCTCTTACAGGGTCTTTAAAGAGACCCCAGTTCAGGAAGTTTTTTTGACAGTTTTTTGTTTTAAAGTTTCGTACACTATGTTCTTAATGTTTTTTATGTTCTTAATGTTCTTTCAGTTTCTGAGTAGCAAAAAAGAGGGCCACCACACTGTTATACTAAATAAGAAAATACAATGGAGAAACAGGGTGTAACCAAAATAGCCTCATATAATGTAAAAGGGATCCTGAATCCAGTTAAAAGATCCAAGATTCTACGCAAAATGAAAAAAGACAAAGCAGAAATAATATTTTTACAAGAAACCCACCTAACAGACGTGGAACACACTAAACTCAAAAGACAAGGGTTTAAAATGATCTCTTCATCTTCATATAAGTCAGGGAGGAGGAGGGGAGTAGCGACATTGATATCAACCAAAATTACATTTGAAAAAAAATCAGAACACAAAGATAAAGAAGGGAGGTACAGTTTGGTAATTGGGCGGCTAGAGGGAGAAGATATCACCCTGTTGAATGTATATGCACCACCAGGGGCTAAATGGAAATTTTATAAAAATGTATTCGACCTAATGATAACTAAAGCCCAAGGTTTAGTGATATGTGGTGGAGACTTCAATCTAAGACTGAATCCATACTGGGATGCAACAGGTAATTCTTCACATCAAAATAACACTCAAAATAGGAAAACTCGGATGCTATTAAAAGAAATGGGAATCTGTGACGTATGGAGGGAATTCAACCCCAATGTAAAAGATTATACTTTTTATTCAACGCCACATTCATCTTACTCAAGGATTGATTACTTTTTTATGTTTAATAGAGATATTGGAAGAGTAAAAACATGTAAAATAGGACTGATGGATCTCTCTGACCACAGTCCGATCTATATGGACTTAAACATCCAAAAATACACATATAATACATTTTCCTGGAGGTTGAATTCAAATGTCCTGAAAGGACCACTGAAAGATGAATTGGAATCAGATATTCTCAGATATTTGGAAGAAGACGATAATGGAGAAGTATCCCCTTTAATACTGTGGGATGCGTGCAAAGCTGTGGGGAAAAATTATTGCAAAACTGGCAACCCAAAAGAAACTGAGACAAGAAAAACTAATCACACTAGAGTCAGAACTCACGAACCTAGAAAAAGAACACAAAGACAACACTCATTCTAATGGCTCGCTCAAGATTAAAGAAATTAAAAATTAAATAAATGAGATCTACACAATAGAAATCCAGAAGAAACTTAGATTTCTGAAACAAAAACACTATGAAGCAGGCAGTAAATCAGCAAAATTACTAGCCTATAAATTGAGGAAACAACAAACAGAAAGAGCAATCTACAAAATCAGAGACCCAGTATCAAAGGAAATAAAATTCAGAATTCAGGATATTCTTAAAAGCTTCGAGAATTACTATAAGAACTTATACTCCCACAAAAAACATAAAAACGCATCCGAGACATTCCTAAACACATTAAACCTTCCCCAACTTACGGAGTCACAAAATAAAACACTACTGTCAGAAATACAACCTAAAGAATTGGAAAAAGCAATTATGAAACTTAAAGCTAACAAATCCCCAGGAGCAGATGGCTATACAGCAGAATGGTACAAAACCTTTAAACAGCAACTATCTCCTCTCCTCCTGAAAACATTTAACTATGTCCTCCACACAGGGGAAATCCCCCCTCCTGGAGAGAAGGGGTCATTGCAGTTATACCTAAACCTGAAAAGGATAAACTAGAATGCTCCAACTACAGACCAATCAGTGTATTAAATCAGGACTATAAGCTTTTTACCATTATCCTTGCCAAAAGGTTAGAAAACATACTGACAGACTTAATTCACTTAGACCAAACAGGTTTTATAAGACGAAGACAGACACAAGACAACATTCGACGCACTTTACACATAATTCATCATATAAAAAAATATAACTTAAATGCAGTCATATTGGGACTAGACGCTGAAAAAGCATTCGATTCGGTTGACTGGTCTTTCCTATATAGAATCTTATCCAGTTTCAATTTTCATAACAACTTCATTAGAACTATACAGGCATTATATAAAAAACCAACAGCTAAAATAAGGATTAACGGTAATTTATCATCATCTTTTGAGCTGGAAAGAGGATGTCGTCAAGGCTGCCCCCTGTCTCCACTGCTCTTTGCAATCTTCATAGAACCTCTGAGCCAATGGATAAGACAAAATCAAGAAATTCAAGGTATTACACTTGGTCAGAAGGAACATAAAATAGCACTCTTTGCTGATGACATTTTAATATACCTAGGGCAGCCGGACACTTCTTTACCAGAACTAATCTCAGTTTTTTCAGACTATGGAGATTTATCGGGGTACAAATTAAACATGCATAAAACCCAAGTTTTAACATTCAACTATGACCCAAATCATTATTCACTAAGTGAACTCAAAACTAACTGGGAGTTGGAATCTATGAAATATCTGGGGGTCAATATCCCGAAACAACTCAACAAAATTATAACACTAAACTATGATCCACTGGTGACAAAAATAAAATCTGACCTAGCAAGATGGAATATGATACCATTCTTAGGTACTGCACAAAGAATTGAAGCAGTCAAAATGAATATACTTCCACATCTTCTATACCTTTTCCAAACAATACCGGTAGAACCTCCCAAAAAAACATGGCAGGAGCTGGACAGAAGGATCTCAAGATTCATATGGCAGGGCAAGAGACCTAGAATCAGATATAGAACCTTACAGCTAAACAAAGACAAAGGTGGGCTCGCGCTGCCAAATATCAGGGACTATTTTAAAGCCGCACAAATTAAAACTTTAATAGAGATATGTAACCTAGTCTACACTGCACAATGGAAGGAGATCGAATGCCAAATAACAAGTGACTTCCCCCTACAGGCGATAATAGGGAACAATGCCTTACCTAAACTCTTGAATAACACTAACCCGTGGATAGAGACCCCGCTAAAAATTTGGTTTAAGATAGTCAGAGAGAATCAAGCTAAAGAGCCCTATCGACTTCTGCAATGGATTGCCTATGATCAAGACTTTACCCCCAATAAAACAGACACTAGATTTAAAGAGTGGAAAGAGAAAGGGCTGATAAAATATTACGATTTTTTTAAGGGGCAAACTTTAAGAAGTTTTGAAGATTTGAAAAAACAAGGTCTAATAAATCAAGATCTTTATAGGTTCTTTCAGCTTAGATACCACATAAACAATATACTTAAAAAGGAGGATTTGGAAAGGGCCCAGTCAGGTGTTCTGAAGGTCTTCTTAATGGCATACAAAGGGATCCCAGGGATCAGATACATTTCTAAAATATACCAAGGTCTTCAAGACTTAAAAGGAGACAACACATCATATATAAAAGAGAGATGGGAAAAAGAGGGGAATTTCACTTCACAATTGAAAATATGGGAAAAGCTAAATAAACAGCAATGGAAAAGTACCTCATCCCTGCAGTGGAGAGAATTTGGATGGAAAAATTTGGTAAGATTTTTCAGAACACCTGCACAAAACAAATTTACCCATAAGGGGATGAACTGTTGGCGCTTGTGTGGTGAAAAGACTGCAAATCATTTTCATGTGTTTTGGTCATGCCCAGTTATCCACCAATATTGGACCAATGTACAGACAATATTGGGGAAAATATTCAAAATAACAGTTCCCTTTTCTTTTGTAACTTTGTATTTGGGTTTACTACCGGACTCACTGGAAAGACGAGGAGATAAATACTTATTCAATGTTTTAATATTGGCAAGTAAAAAAGCCCTAACTAAAAAATGGATGCTGAAGGACTGTCCTACACCTGAAGATTGGATTTACGTGATTCAAGACATTTACTCGATGGAAAAGTTGACATTCGCACTGAGACAGGACATGGATGGGTTCATGAACTTTTGGCAACCCTGGATCGCATATGTGTCTTCCATTAGATCTAATCTTTGACAAATACCATTTCAATAATGGTCCCACTCTTTGTTCCAATGCTACTCAGATGCTCTTTTACTTTTAATTACTTAATTTTCTGTTTGTTTGTTTTTTGCTGTTCTGTTTGTTTGTTTGTTTGTTTTTTTTATTTTATTCTCTTTAATTTCCCTTTTTCTTTCACTTTTTTTAAAAAAAAGGGGTGTTGTAATAATTATCTTACCAGTGTTGTCAAATAGCAAAAAATAAGGGAACATGTGATGAAAATGTAAACAATGCAATGCTGTAATGACCTGTATACCCTTTACAAAAACTTAAATAAAAAAAAAAAGAGACATATCTTACCCTAAAGAACAATGAATGTGGAAAAAAGTCCACAGTGCAGACAAGCCATCATTTTATATGGACTCCTGTCCTCTGTACTGCTCCATGTACACATCATTTTGGCTGATTTTAAATCATATTGAGGATGATTTGTTCTGGATTTTTTTTCTTACAAAAGCTATGACTAACCAAGACTAACTTATCAAACGTTCCAACCAGCTTTCATTCAGGGGCTGTGCACATGACAAAGGTTTCCTGAAAATGGGAAAAAAAATATATGCGCCTATGAATGTCATAGAAAAAAAAGCACGTTCACACAAATCCACCAATCACTGAAATCTAGACCAGTTTGCACTTATTTTGCAGCACTAAGCATGCCTGGTTCCCCCTCTGGAAGCAATATATATATTTGGACTGGAAATTGACTACATTTTAAAAAAAACTAATTACAAACCCCAATTCCAATGAAGTTGACACGTGTAAAACATAAATAAAAACAGAATCCATCCATCCATCTTCTTCCGCTTAATCCTTTTCGGGTCGCGGGGGGGTTGAAGCCTATCCCAGCATCTTTGGGCGAGAGGCAGGGTACACCCAGGACAGATCACCAGTCCATCGCAGGGCCAACACAGAGAGACAAACAACCATTCACTCTCACAGTCATACCTAAGGACAATTTAGAATCCCCAGTTTGATGCCAATTAACCTAACTTGCATGTTTTTGGCATGTGGGAGGAAACCAGAGAAATCCCGGCGTAAACCCACGCAGACACAGGGAGAACATGCAAACTCCACACAGACCACTGTTGGTTGGGGGCTGGGATCGAATGCAGGATCCGAAATGCAAATTCTTTTCAACCTATAGTCAACTGAGTACACTACAAAGACAAGGTATTTAATGTTCAAACTGATAAACTTTTTTTTTTTTTTCAAATATTCACTCATTTTGAATTTGATGTCTGCAATATGTTCCAAAAAAGCTAGGACAGGGGCAAGAAAAGACTGGGAAAGTTGAGGAATGCTCAAAAAACACCTTTTTGGAACATTCCACAGGTGAACAGCTTAATTGGAAGCAGGTGAGTGGATTGCATTTATATAGCGCTTTTCATGACACCCAAAGACGTTTTACAATAAGTCCATTATTCATTCACTCCACAGACAACGGTAGTAGTAAGCTACTTCTGTAGCCACAGCTGCCCTAGGGCAGACTGATGGAAATGAGGCTACCAATCCGCGCCAGCGGCCTTTCCGACCACCACCAAACATTTATTCACATTCATACACCAGTGTCATGGACACGGGAGGCAAGGTGGGTAAAGAGTCTTGCCCAAGGACACAACGGCAGAGTGGGGGGGAGCAGGATTCAAACTGCCAACCCTCCAGTTTTTGGACAACCTGACGATCTAAGTGTCATGATTGGGTATAAAAGAAGCATCCCTGACATAAGCAGCAAGGCCAGAAAACGCCACTGAATGCTCATAACCTTCAATCCCTCGGGTAGCACTGCATTAAAAACCGACATCATTCTGTAAAGGATATTACCACGTGGGCTCAGCAACACTTCAGAAAACCATTGTCAGTTAACACAGTTCATCGCTACATCTACAAGTGCAAGTTAAAACTCTTACCATGCAAAGCAAAAGCCATATATCAACAATAACTAGATATACTGCCGGTTGCTCTGGGCCTGAGCTCATCTGAGATGGACTGACACAAAGTGGAAATATGTGCTGTAGTCTGATGAGTCCACATTTCAAACTGTTTTTGGAAATCATGGATGGCTAAAGAGCAAAAGGATCATCCAGATTATTATCAGCACAAAATTCAAAAGCCAACATCTTTGATGGTGTGGTGAACACTCAATGGACCTGTTGGACTGGTTCTGTGACTTGCATTTTAGGTCAGAACAAAGGCAGGAAGCTTAGCCTTGTTATGCAAGGCTGGAGACTGTGGGGGGTCGATTAAAGGATGCGTGGGAGACAGTGGAAGTGATATCATGGAGGGAAATGCATTGTGACTGTCTTTATTATGCCAGGTGGTGAAATGCATTGTGACTGTCTTTATTATGCAAGGTGGTCTGTGGGACATGTGATCTATGAGGTGTGAAGTCCCTGATATTTAAGGACGAGAGTTACTGTTTCATTCACTCTTTTTTCTGCTTTTAAATGATGGAGATGTGAATAAAGCTGACTGAGAAAGAACGCTGCCTCGTCATTTTCACACCTTCCACACTGGTGACCCCGAGACGTATCATGGAAGAAAGAAATTCCCCCGGGCCAGCCGCGTCAGGAGCCCCCAGCCAAGCGAACGCCGCTACAGTCCAGCTACCGGACTTCTGGCAGAACAATCTGCGCTCCTGGTTCAACACAGTTGAGGCGCAGTTCAACCTCCGGGGGATATCGGTAGATGTCACGAAATTCTACCACGTAGTCGCAAAGCTGGACAACAACACGGCCCAGCATGTGGAGAGCCTGATCGACCAGCCGCCGGAGAGCGGCAAGTACGGCGCGTTAAAGGCTGCACTCATCCAGCAATTCACCCCCTCGGCGGAGGAGCGAGCAGAGAGGCTCCTGGCGCTGACGGAGGGGGAAAACGACATGCCCGCGAGCCTGATGGAGAAGTTGTTGCGGTTGAAAGACTCTGACGATGATCACTTCATTTTCACCCACCTCTTCCTCAGGACTCTACCGTCAGCAGCGAGAGCGGTTCTGGCCAGTTCGCCACTGTTGGCCCTACGGGACTACCGCGCGCTGGGCCGAGAGGCGCAGCGGATTGTCAACGCCACCAAGCAGCGCGCAGCCACGGCCGCTGCAGCGGAACTCGGTGCGACGACCGCAGACGACAGGAGGCCAGAGACAGCAGTGCCAGACTCACCGACGACGGCGGCGGCAAGGGCCAGGGAGCGTGGACCGGACGTCTTTTGTTTCTACCATCGCCGCTTCGCAGAGAGGGCACGCAAGTGTGTACCGCCGTGCCAGTTCGGGCGTTCGGGAAACGCCAAGACCGGGGGTCGGTAGCAGCCGCGGCCCTCAGGGAAGAGAAGAAGCTGCTCTACTTGTCGGACGCACGCTCCGGGAGGCAGTTCCTCGTCGACACAGGCTCCCAGTTGAGTTTCATCACTCCTTCCTACGCGGACAGACTGGTGGGTTCCGGAGGTCCCCTGGTGACAGCGGCGAACGGCTCGGAGACTAAGACCTTTGGTGAGAAGACTCTGCTTCTGTCTCTACACGGCCGTGCATATGAGTGGACTTTTGCTGTAGCAACAGGAAATTTCAATATGCTGGGGGCTGATTTTTTGTGCTCACATGGGTTGTTGGTTGATCTCGCTAACAGGCGCCTGGTTAATGCATTTTCTTTTGATTCTGTCCCCTGTGCAGTGCGAGTGGCCCCACCTACAGCACAAGCCAACGTCACTACAGCAGGCGGTAAGTTCCACACACTGCTCACTCAGTTCCCAGCACTCACGGTCCCCACATTTTCGGCAACAGTCGCTAAGCACGGGGTGGAGCATTTTATTACCACTACCGGACCGCCCGTTTTTGCAAAAGCTCGGCGCTTGGACGCAGTTAAACTAGCCATAGCGCGCGAGGAGTTCACCAACCTGGAGAGGTTGGGCATTACGTTCAAACAGTCCGTGGGCTTCCCCCCTACATATGGTCCCGAAAGCTGACGGATCATGGCGCCTTTGCGGGGATTTTCGCAGGTTAAACAACGCTACAGCGCACGACCGCTACCCAATCCCACATATCCAAGATTTCTCGGTTCATTTGGCAGGGGCGCGCATTTTTTCTAAAATAGACTTGGTCTGCGGTTACCACCAAGTTCCAGTGCGCGCTGAGGACATACCCAAAACAGCGGTAATAACTCCGTTTGGTTTATTCGAGTTTTTACGCATGCCATTCGGACTTAAAGGGGCTGCTCAGACGTTCCAACGCATGATGGACGCGGTGCTTCGCGATCTCCCTTTCATGTTCGTCTACCTGGACGATATTTTAGTAGCCAGCGCGTCCGAAGACAAACACGAAAAACACCTGGCCAAAGTTTTCCGAAGGTTGGGAGATCACGGGTTAATAATCAACCCAGCGAAGTGTCAGTTCGGGGTGGCGCAGATCGATTTTTTAGGACACCGCGTCTCCCCTGAAGGAGCAGTTCCGCTGCCTGACAAAGTGCGCGCTGTGGCAGATTTTCCCCGGCCGCAGACAGTCAGGGCGTTGCAGGAGTTTTTGGGAATGGTGAATTTTTATAACCGTTTTCTCCCCTGCGCGGCGCAGCTCATGCAGCCGCTGTTTGCCGCGCTCAAAAAAAAGAAACCCGCGGATAAGATCGAGTGGTCCCCGGAGCGGGACCAAGCGTTCTCGGAGGTGAAAGCAGCCTTGGCAAAGGTTGCGTTGTTGGCACACCCAGACCCAACGGCCCGCATAGCGCTCACCACTGACACGTCAGATGTGGCCATAGAGGCGGTCGTGGAGCAACACGTAGCCGGGGTTTGGCAGCCCCTCGCCTTTTTCAGCAGGACCTTGCGCGATAGTGAACGTAAATACAGCGCGTTCAACAGGGAGCTGCTCGCTCTCCATTTGGCCATCCGCCACTTTCAGTTCTGGCTGGAAGGACGCGCTTTCACCGCGTTCGTTGATCACAAACCGCTAACATTCGCGATGGCCAAGGTCTCGGAACCGTGGTCAGGCCGGCAGCAAAGACAGCTGGCCGCGATATCAGAGTTTACCACTGATATTCAGCATGTGGCGGGCAAACTCAATGTAGTGGCAGATTGCCTCTCGCGCGCTGTGGTGTCCCCAGTCAGCGTAGGGTTAGATTATGCAGCCATGGCCGCAGAGCAGGTTAATGACGCGGACGTGCGCGTGCTCCAGTCTGGACCAACAAGGTTAAGGCTGGAGAGCAGGGTGCTGCAAGACAGTATGCCCCCCTAATCTGCGATGTCTCCACTGGACGGCCACGTCCAGTGGTACCGGCCGCGTGGCGCTGCCGCGTTTTTGACTCGGTTCATTCTTTGGCGCACCCTGCAGAGCGCGCGTCGGTCAAAATGGTGGGAGAGAAATTTGTTTGGCCGAGCCTCCGCAAACAGGTCAAAGAGTGGGCAGCAGCCTGCACGGCGTGTCAACGAGCCAAAGTACACAGGCACACGGGAGCTCCCTTGGAACCGTTTCACATTCCGGCCAAGAGGTTCGATCACGTTCATGTGGACCTCGTTGGACCCCTCCCGCTGTCACAGGGGTGCACACATCTTCTGACAATGGTGGACCGCACCATGCGCTGGCCTGAAGTGGTCCGCTGGCATCAACCACGGCCGAGGAAGTGGCGCGCGCGTTTTTAACAGCTTGGGTGGCGCGCTTCGGCGTTCCGTCGGACATTATGTCCGACAGAGGCCCTCAATTTGTTTCCGAGCTTTGGTCGACAATGGCCCGCAGCCTGGGTGTCACAATTCACTGCACAACCGCGTACAATCCGCAGGCTAACGGCTTATGCGAACGTTTTCATAGGTCATTGAAAGCGGCTCTCAGAGCATCACTGACGGATGCAAATTGGGTTGACAAGTTACCATGGGTGTTATTGGGGTTGCGTTCTGCACCTAAAGAGGATCTAGAAGCCTCCCCAGCGGAGCCCGTGTTTGCGCAGCCACTCCGGCTGCCTGGGGAGTTTCTCCCAGATAACCCTGCGCCAAACGCCTCCCCGTCTCAGCTGTTGCGGAGTAACATAGAATCAAGCACGCTGCCCGACCCCGCGCACCACAGTTTTCCGCGCGTTTTTGTGCCTAAAACTTTGAAGAACGCAGAGTTTGTTTTTGTTAGACACGATGCGCATCGAACCCCGCTGCGACCGCCTTATGACAGACCATTCAGAGTGCTAGAAACAGGGGACAAGCAGTTTTTGCTAGATTTGGGGGGTAGGAAAGAGAAAATTGGCATAGACAGACTTAAACCCGCTTTTGTGGTGGCAGAGGAGGAAGTGCTGTTGGCAAAGGCCCCGCGGCGAGGTAGACCACCACGGAGGGTTTCACACAGTAATGTTTCCCAAAGTAATGTTTCCCCAGAACACCCGCAGAGACTGACAAAGGGTTTCCGCCCCACAGACGGCAAATCCCCAGCAGGACAGCGCCGCAGAGACGGTGAACCCCAGCTACAGCAGATTCGGCAGGAGACTGAAGCCTATCCAGCATGTGGACTGATGTGTATTGATGCTATCACGGCATGCATGTGGTTATTTTCTTGTTGTTCTGTTTTTCTAAAATGCTGGGGGGGCTTGTGTGGTGAACACTCAATGGACCTGTTGGACCGGTTCTGTGACTCATATTTTAGGTCAGAACAAAGGCAGGAAGCTTAGCCTTGTTATGCAAGGCTGGAGACTGTGGGGGGTCGATTAAAGGATGCGTGGGAGACAGTGGAAGTGATATCATGGAGGGAAATGCATTGTGACTGTCTTAATTATGCAAGGTGGTCTGTGGGACATGTGATCTATGAGGTGTGAAGTCCCTGATATTTAAGGACGAGAGTTACTGTTTCATTCACTCTTTTTTCTGCTTTTAAATGATGGAGATGTGAATAAAGCTGACTCTGAGAAAGAACGCTGCCTCGTCATTTTCACATCTTCCACAATGGCACTAGTACGCAGTGCACGGAGGAGAGAGACAGATTTACACACAGGGTTACAACACAAACACATTTATTAAAGCAAGGTCCCAAAAATAGTGCAGACGTACAAGAATACAAAGACGAATAAACTTACTGGGATTCCAAGATGTAACATGGACAAGGCTAACCACGACATAATGTGACAGAACTAGAACTATAGCAAAGCTATGGCGTAACATGGCAGTGACAGCACAATAATCCAGCAGTGCAGAAATGACAATGAGCAAACTAAATACACATACTGATGAGCTAATGATTGGGTACACCTGAGCAAGGACACAAAGGGAATAATCACAGAACAGAGAACAAATGAGTGTCAGGAGAGGGGGAGTGGTCTGGCTGGCAAACTGGCAGGCAATGCCCACACCAAGTGCAGACTGAACGTGCCACCTGACAGCCTGTCAGCCAGACAGCCAACATGCAAAACACAGAAACAACTAGAACTGGATACAAAATAAGATATAACATGACAGAGGTAAACTGAACGGTGACCAGGAAACAAGGAAGACCATAAGAAACACAAAGGGCAAAATAATACACAAATAACCACACCAACGTACAATACACAGATAAATAGACACCTAGAGGAAGGTCATGGAACCGAGCCTGAAGGACAAACCGGCTCGGTTCATGACACATTTCCTCCATAGGGCAGTGACTGAAGCCCTCCAAGTGAGTGATGAGGGTCCCCTAAGCTACAAAAAGTAAGTATCTAAAGTCAGTGTTACAGTCTGGGGGCGTGCACTATATTCATGGTGCACAAGTGGTGCATAAAAGTTATCTAAAACTTAAAGATCACAGTTCCAAACTTTGGACATATATATTGTACAACAGTAACACAGTTACAGTCTAAGGAGCTGATACTTATTTTCCAACATTTAACATGTCCTATCACCCACAATTCTTCGTCGTCGGCCTCCGTCGGTCTATGATGACCATGGAAGAGAATCCTAAACGTCTACTCTGCTGGAACAGCACCACCTGTGGCTGAACAGGCTGATGCGCACTGGTGTTCTACCTTCCAGCGTTGGGCGTTGGCAGGATTCAAGCCTGGGCAGGGAGATATGGAGGACAAGATGTTACCCATGCAGCATGTCCCTCCTCTCCACGTCACTGATGAATCCAAAGGAACAGCAGGGCTGCTATAGTTTGGCACCAGCGCCGTCGCAGGAGCTGCCAGAACGATGTTGAGCACAACAGAGAACTGCCTTAGGGGCTCCGACTCCAGATTTTTCCTCAGGGTTGACTCCCGAAGCCTTTCCTGGGTGTGCTGCAAGGCAGCGGAGGTTTGAAATCAGGGTTTACCTTCCCCTAGATGGCCTACCTTCCCAGGTTGATGAGCCACCATCTACCTGAAGCATCTGGTTTTAAGGCGCCAGAGACCCGCCCTCGCCCCTTCTCCTATTAGTAAAAGCAGTTCCGCCGGGCTTAGAGACTAAACCACACGGGCAGGCTAGGAGTTGGACTTAGTTGTCAGAGGCTTTTCGAGACGCACGCTGTAAGGAGCATTTTATGAGCACTGGGAGCTTAACCCCAGTGCCGCTCCTGGCTATGACAACCTTGGAACCCACCCACAATAGCTGCTGGGAAATTGGAAGCCTGTTTTTTTGTTCAAGTATACCAGACTGATGCACTAGAGCCCCCCAAACACAATCTTGCTTAGGGCACCCCAAAACGAGTAAACGGCCCTGGGATGACCCCAGGTATTCAAACTCATCTCCTTCACTACCTCTACTCCTTGCATTTTTACCATTACACCTGCCTCCCACTTATTCACACACATATTTTATCTTCCTGTTCTTTTTGTCAGTGCCACCATCTCCAAACCATACATCACAGCAGGTCTGACTACCATCTTGTAAAACTACTGTGTCACGATTTGAGCACGGGGGAATTCCGCTGTGCTCTGTCTCTTTGTCTTTTTTCTATATTTGTATTGGATTGTATTTTTAAGTTCTCATTCCTGTTATTTTACCTTTGGTTGAATTTCACACATTCTGTATTGCTTTTTAGTATGATTTATTTTCCTGTTTGTGTTCATTGTTGGTTTGTTATTTACACATTTGGGTTTACTTTATTCATATCTTGTGTCTTTTCTCTCTCTCTCTCTCCTGCTCTGGAGCTGCAGCTGTCAGTGACACTTCCGGGTTTTTTGCTCTATTGTGAGCGGTGCCCCTGTCAGCTGTCAGTCCCGTCTTCTCCCTCTCACTACTCCCAACTGATTTCTGTTATAATCATTGTCACCTCCTGCCCGCTCATGGTATCCACACCTGCCATCATTTGTGTTCAGTTGTCTCTAGCTTTATTTAAGGATTATGATTTCTCCACTTTATTGCTGGAGTCTTAAAGTACCGTTTGTGTCAGAACCCTGTCCCCGTTCTGGCATTTACTACCCATGTGTATCCTGTGTTCTCTTTGTTGTTTGTAAGTTTGCTTTGTACACTATTTGGATTTTTGTGTTTGTGCACAGTTTTGACTTTTTGTTCGTTAATAAATTTCAAAACTAGCAGTTCAGCGCCTGGGTCTTTCTCCTCTTTTCCCCGAGGGGTATTCCATGACATACCCTTTCACTCTAGCTGCTATCCTGCTCTTCTGTCACACATCACCCCTGACACTTAGCTCCATCCTCTCCACCCTGTCTCTACTCTGTTCCTCACCTTTCTTGGGCACTGTCCATTACTTATCAACAAATAAATAAATAAAACTGTGTGTGTGCGTGCGTGTGTGTCAGTGAAAGGGCAATAAAAAAAATCTCGAGCTGACTGACAATGGGTTTGAATATTTGATAAGCTGGAGGACTCTTCAGTCATAACTTTTACAAAAGGAATTAAAAGTAAGAAAAAAAGGTGATTTGATGTCAAGCTGAGGAGCAGCTGGTACAAAGCTGGATTTAAAATGTTTTTCTTTTTGTCAACATTTTACAAATTCCAGTTAAGACTGTTTTTTAAACTAAATCCTAACTAAAAACACATCAGACTTGAAGTTTAATAGATGTGGGTCAGAGTTGGATGTGCGGACTGGCTGAAATCTATTGTGAAGTGGGGTTTTGATATCACCAGAGGTGGTACAGGCACCCTGGCACAATAGATAGATAGATAGATAGATAGATAGATAGATAGATAGATAGATAGTTTATTTCGAACACAAAAATATAACAAATACAAGCAAATGGCAAATGCAATAAAGTAACAGTATACACTGTTCGAAAGGGAGAAGGAAGAAGTGAACACTTATTAATTCCATCTCCTCTTTTCCATAGATACACCCATGTGAATTTTATACAAATTACCATCTTTAAGACCCCAAGTAAACAATTTACTGTATTTTTACAAATCAACATTAACACCCATCCATTCTAACATACAATGATGTCCATACATCAAAACCAGCCTCAAACAACACAGATATACACAGTGCTGTCCTACCCACCATTCCATAGTGACCCATAATATCCTAGAGTGAACATAATGAATCGTGCATATAACTACTACCCTTCTAACATATACCCTTTCAGCAAATGGTGCTTATACCTCTTTTTGAATTGATTTCTGTTTGTACATAGTTTCAGTTCCGGCTCCAGACTGTTCCACAAATCCACCCCACAGACAGATATGCACATACTTTTCTTGGTTGTACGTATCTTGGGTTTTGTAAAGTTTAAGTCTCCCCTCAAATTATGATCATTGTCTCTTTTTTTAAATATTTTTTGTATATTAGTTGGTAGTTGATTATTAATTGCCCTGTACATTACTTGTGCTGTCTTAAATTTAACTAAATCGATGAACTTTATGACATGTGACTTTAAGAACAACAATCATTTCACTCTGGAGCCTGGTTAAAAACCTGAACACTTTCACACCTCCAAAATCTAACTTTGTCAGTTTGAGGTAAAAATGTTGTCTGCATTGTCCTCTCCGGGTTGGGGACAAGCTCCTGCCCCAAGTGGAGGAGTTTAAGTATCTTGGAGTCTTATTCACGAGTGAGGGGAGAATGGAGCAAGAGAATGGCAGATGAATTGGAGCAGTGATGCGGATGTTGTACTGGTCTCTCATGGTGAAGAGGGAGCTGAGCTCTAAGGCAAAGCTGTCGATTTACCAGTCAATCTACGTTTCTACCCTCACCTATGGTCATGAGCTTTGGGTAATGACCGAAAGAATGAGATCGTGGATACAAGCGGCTGAAATGAGCTTTCTCCATAGGATTGCTGGACTCACCCTTAGAGATAGGGTGAGGAGCTCAGTCATCTGGGAGAGGCTCAGAGTAGAACTGCTGCTCATCTACATTGAAAGGAGCCAGCTGAGGTGGTTTGGGCATCTGATCAGGATGCCTCCTGGACGCCTCCCACCTGAGGTGTTTCGGGCATGTCCCACTAGAAGGAGACCCCGGGGCAGACCCAGGACTCGGTGGAGAGACTATGTCTCCCAGTTGGTCTGGGAACGCCTTGGTATCCTCTCTGAAGAGCTGGAGCAGGTGGCTGGGGAGATGGAAGTCTGGGCTTCTCAGCTTGAGCTGCTGCCTCCGTGACCTGGACCTCCAGAAAAGAGGTAGAAGATGGATGATGGATGGATGGACATTGTGTGCAAGTTGTTTTTTTTTTAAAATTCATTTACAGTGGACCACTGGAAGGGTTCATGCGAGCTTGTCTGCGGGGGATTAGATCCAAGTTTGCCTGCAGTGGGAAATTAGTCAAAAGAGGGTTATAAATGAGTTTATGAACACTTAAAAACCCCTGTTCCACTTGTAAATTGCAGTGCGAAAGCACTTTCAATGACAAATGCTGTGCCTCCATCTATGATTAAAGGGCCTGATTTATAAAAAGTGTCTTAGGAGCAGGATGGCCACTCAGAATTCAGATACTGTTCCATTAATAATAATGACACTCACTGTTCATGTCAACCAAGATAGCTTAGACATCCTTGGAGGTCTTTAGGGCCTATGAAGTTACTGGAATCACATATATCGAAGAATATGTCAATCAAAATGGCCACGGGCATCAGAGAGCAAATGGTAAAACTGGGAAAGCAGATGTACAGCTCAAAGCCTCACTCTAATAGCAGCTTATTTCTGATGACTGATTTCCCTGATAGTTAAACATCTGCACTGTGAATGTTTCAGCTCTTTGAAGTTCAGATTTTTTTATGGAGTTGTAATCATTTCAAACTATTACATTTTGTCCTGCATTGTCCCATTTCTAAGAAAAATTTGCTACACTGATCGTTACTATTAACAGATTAAAGCAACAGCATAAAATGTAAATTCCCAGAATTACAAAGGCAAAGTACATCCTTGACAGAGTGGTGGTAAATAACAGAACCATTACCAAAACAAAGACAACCACACACTCTCACATAACTACTTGCAGCTATTTTAGAATCACCAGGCAAGCTGACATACTGTCCAAGTGTACATGTCTTTGGATTGTGCCATCAAGTAGGAAGATGCAGAGCCTGGAACTGTTTAACTATAAGGAGAGACAAATACAAACTGCACATCTGAAAGATAGCGCATACAATAAGAAGTCACTTATTCTGATTTTGAAATGTTTAAAACAAATGGTATTCAAAGATGTTTTATACATAAAATTAAAATAGAAATATAGTGGATCAGGTGATGTGGAGGATGCTGAACAGATCTGGAACACCCAAAAGTGTTCCCTCCACAACAAACTTCAACTACATTATGGCTGAGGCTGATGACAGGGGCCCTCATTTATCAAAAGTGCGTAGAAACCGTGTGTATCTGGTCAATCTCATTGCATGCTGTTCACTCATTGATAAATCTGGTGAATGGAAATAATCATAATTTACATACCACACCCACACCTCGCCTTCAGTATTTATGACACAGCAGAACATAAGATGGCAAAAGAGAAACTTTTCTGAAATAGAAAGTGACATTATTATAAAAGAAGCAAAAAATATTAAAGTGTGACTGAAGGGTTGCTGGCTCAATCCCTGGACGAACAGGATTGGGTCTGGGTGAGACAGATAGCATAGCAGTGTTTGCCCCACCCTCCTTAACCCCACTGTGGTGCCCTTGAGCAAGGCCCTTAACTCCAAATGCTCCAGTGGAGCTGCTCAGTGGCCACAGGTCAGTCTTTGGTTGTAGTGGGCAGTTTCCAGGCGTGAATGTGTGAGTGTGAACAGGGTGTCCTTGAAAAAGAGAGGTTGCCTCTCAATAGACCTCCCCTTGTATTAACAAAGGTTAAAAAAACAAAGTGTAGAGAGAGGAATGAGCAAGCAAGGACGTGGGCAGAGCAGACTTTATTGATCTCTCTCTCAAACATCAGTTAACAAGAAGAATAAATCCAGGTCGTTGGCATCTCTCTTTTATACCATACAACTTGCCTTACGACCTGGGAGGTTCACATTACAAAACATCATCATCATCATAGCAGTCTGTCGTGGGCGACAATGACTGTTTCATTTAGGTCTGATCAGATTCCTCCACACAGCTCTGTCCTTAGCCTTCTGCTGCCAGGCACTCCTGTCTATGTCCAACTTCTTCAAGTTTCTTTTTACAGTGTCTTTAAATCTGAGCCTTGGTCTATCCTGATTGCGTTTGCCCTTGCATAACTGTGAGTAGAGTAACTGCCGAGGGAGACGCTGGTGGTCCATCTGCTCAACATGTCTGAGTCATCTCAGGTTCATCTGTATTAGCATGTCCTCCATTGATGGTAGACCAGCTCGTTTCAACACTTCTATGTTGGTTATCTTGTCTTTCCATGAGATGTTCATTATGGCTTGAAGGTGTCTCATCATGTATGCGTGGAGTTTCTTCACCTGCACTCTGTAGACAGTCCAAGTTTCAGCACCATACAATAGAGTAGCCAGTATTGTCACTGTACACTTTGCATTTCACACGGATAGACACATGTCAATTGTTCCACAGTCTCTTCCTCAAGTTTCCAAACACAGCGCTTGCTCTTCCCATTCTGAGAGATAGTTCATCCTCCAGCCTAGCATTCTCTGAAACAGTACTCCCTAGGTACTTGAAAGTCTTGCACTTGACTAGTGGCTCTGTACCAATGCTGATCTCTTCTGGTAGTGATGTTGATAACTGGAACTTTGGTGGTTGATAAAGGCAATCTGTCTTCTTGATGTTGATTTGGACGCTGAATTGGCTAGCTGCTCTTGCAAATTTCTCCACTAAAGACTGCATATCTTCCACGCTGTGTGCAACTAGAGCACTGTCATCGGCAAAGAGCATTTCTCTTACTACCTTTATCGATGTCTTACTCTTGGCTTTAAACTGTGCCACATTGAACAAGTCTGCTTCTTTCCTTGTTTAAATCATTCACTCTTGAAGAGCAAGAGTGAATGATCCAAGATGGCGCCCACAGCGGTCGACATGGTGCTTCGCTGCGCTCTTTGTTTGTTTTTGTTTGTCAATTGTGTGTCTGCTTGCACTTATACCCGTGAAGAACTTCTAAATATCAGGACTTTCACCCCCACGGACCTCCTCCCAGTTTTTCTAGCCCCTGCCGCCGATCTGGTTTATTGTTTGGCTCGGAAAGTGAGACGGCGGAAGAGAGGAAGACGAGCGGGCGCTCTCGTACGACTTCGCAGGAGAGGCTCGCGAACGGCGCTGCCTGGCATATTTCTGTCCAATACCAACTCTCTCTCTAACAAGGTAGATGAACTGAGACTGCTGATGCGTTTTAAGGACCTCGCCTCCTCAGCTGTCCTCTGCTTTACTGAGACCTGGCTCCGGGAAAATATACCGGACAGCGCGCTGCGCCTCGACGGCTTTCAGCTCTTCCGTGCTGATCGTGACACAGAGCTTTCCGGCAAGACCACAGGAGGCGGAGTCTGCTTCTACATCAACTGCAGCTGGTGCTCTGATGTAACGGTAATTTCCAAACACTGTTCTCCTGCCTTGGAATTTCTTGTTATCAATTGCAAGCCCTTCTATTCCCCGCGGGAGTTTGCTTCTTTCATAATGATCGCTGTGTACGCCCCTCCCGACGCGGACACGCGCGAAGCTCAGCGCGTGCTCGCGGATCACATTCAACACACAGAGCGGAGTTTTCCAGACTCGCTGATTATTGTGGCTGGCGACTTTAATCGGTGCAATCTGAGCCACGATCTCCCCCGCTACAAACAGTTTATTAAATGCCCCACCAGAGGATTAAACACACTGGATCACTGTTACACCACAGTGAAAGACGCATATCGCGCTGTCCCTCGAGCTGCGCTGGGATTATCTGATCACGTGATGGTTCACCTCATTCCCACATACAGACAGAGATTGAAGCTCACTAAACCTGTTGTGAGCACTACGAAGATACGGACCAGTGATGCTGAGGAGAAGCTGGAAACGTGCATGGAAATATCTGACTGGGGCATGCTTAAAGGAGCCACGCATGATCTGGATGAGTACACGGACACTGTGAACTCATATATCCACTTTTGTGAAGAGAACATTCTTCCATCACGCACCAGGGTGAGTTACTCTAATGACAAACCCTGGTTCACAGCTAAGCTCAGACAGATCAGGAAGGAGAAGGAAGCAGCGCTGAAAAGTGGAGACAGGGACTGCTACAGGGAGGTTAAATACCGGTTTAACAGAGAGCTGAAGAGGGCTAAATCTCTATACTCAGAGAGACTCCAGCAGCAGTTCACTGCTAATGATTCGGCTTCCGTGTGGAGAGGACTGAGGCAAATCACCAACTATCGACCTAAGGCTCCTAAAGGTCAGGATGACAAAGCCCTTTGTCAAAGACTGTCCCAACACTATGCCCGTTTTGACACCTCGTCATCTGTGTCCAACTCCCCCCCTCCCTCCAGCTCCACAGCCTCCACATTCCCTACTTCATTTAAGGCACCCCCCCCCTCCTCCCCCCTCCCCTTATCATCAGTGAGCAGGATGTGCTCAAACAGTTCTCCAGACTGAACCCGCGCAAGGCCCCCGGCCCAGACGGCGTGTCTCCCTCCACCCTGAGACTCTGTGCGAAACAGCTGGCTCCTGTATTCACAGACATTTTTAACACCTCCCTTAAGTTATGCCACGTGCCGTCCTGCCTCAAATCCTCCACCATCATCCCTGTCCCCAAGAAACCACGGATCACTGGACTTAATGACTACAGACCTGTAGCGCTCACCTCTGTAGTCATGAAGTCCTTTGAGCGCCTGGTCCTGTCCCACCTCAAGTCCATCACCACCCCTCTCCTGGACCCGCTGCAGTTTGCCTACCGAGCCAACAGGTCTGTAGACGATGCAGTCAACCTGGCCCTCCACTCCATCCTGCAGCACCTGGACTCCCCGGGAACCTACGCCAGGATCCTGTTTGTGGACTTCAGCTCCGCATTCAACACCATCCGCCCCGCTCTGCTCCGGGACAAGCTGTCCCTGCTCAACGTGCCTGACTCCCTCTGCAGGTGG